>VWZV01011706.1:223008-259111 GCA_013397155.1 Irena cyanogastra
GGCGGCTGAGGGAGGTGGAGCGGCAGGGAAAGGAGGAAGGGACCGGGAGGAAGGAGAAGGGGAGAAAGGGAGGCCGGGCCGCGATGCCGCTGTACGAGGGGCTCGGCAGCGGCGGGGAGAAAACAGCCGTGGTGATCGACCTGGGCCAGGCCTTCACCAAGTGAGTGCCCCGCACTGCGGTCGGGATTCGGGGGTGTCCGGTCTGGAGAAGGGAAGGCTCCGGGGAGACCTTAGAGTCCTTTTCGGTGCCTAAAGGGGTTGCAGAGAGCTGGAGAGGGATTTTGGACAAGAGCCTGGAGTGACAGGACATAGGGAATGGCTTCCCACTGCCAAAGGACAGGGACAGATGAGATATTGGGAGCAAATTCTTGGTTGTGAGGGTGGTGATGCCCTGGCACAGGGTGCCCAGAGCAGCTGTGGCTGCTTCTGGATCCCTGGCAGTGTCCCAGGCCAGGTTGGACGGGGCTTGGAGCACCCTGGGCTAGTGGAAGGTGTCCCTGCCCATGGCAGGGGATGGAATTAAATGGTTTTTAAGTCGTATTCCAATCCCAATCGTTATTCCAAGATAATTTGAGGTTTTCCCCTCTCTGTGTTGATCTGTGTGGTGTGGAGCTGGTGATAAACAGCCTTCGTTTTTAGTCTTGAGTTTTAGATTAAACCAAGATTTAGCTCGACACAGGAATACTCGCTATTTTTTTTTATTTTCCCTCGTGGGCCAAAAGCTTTGTTACCTGGGAATGGGAGGATTTAGCAGAGCCTTCATGGATGGGGACAAGGCATTCCCGTGGGTGGCTTTTTGTGGGTTCATGTTGTGTGGCCAGTTGAAAGCTTTGCCCAAGTCTGGGGTGCTTGTGAGCTTTTCTTCCCTGGGCATTGTTTATCCAATAAAATGCTCTCTTGGAAAAACCTGTTACCTGGATAGTGTGTTTTTAGGATCTGTTTTCAGTCTTCATTCTTATAGGAGTAATAGCAGCTGAATTGTATGAGAAATGTCTGTTCTTTTCCAAATAAGGCTGAAATTAGCTGAAAGTTCAGTGAAAACTGCCTGTACATGCTGGGACTGCACAAGTATCTGTTTGAAGCAAAAGAAGAAAATTAAATTCTGAATTGTGGTTGTTTCAAGATTTTTTTTTCTGAAATGATCCAACATGTTGACAGTTGCCAAATACCAAAATCAAGCATGAATTGGCTTTTTTCATTAAAAGTGCTCCAAGTCCAGCAGCTTTACAGAAAACTGTAGTTTTTTTCTGAGATTTGTAGTTACTGGGAGTGACAGAGGTGAAACAAATATCAGGCACTGAGACTAAAATAAACCTTGAATTTATTTTGCTTTTAATTTCTTTTTTTCAGTCCATGGTTCTTATGTGTTGGAAGAAGACCATGTGGGTTTCTGAAAAGTTTGGTTTGGGGTTGCTGCTGTTTTTATCCTTTTGTTGAGGGAGTCAGTTAAAAAAGCTACAAAATCTTTATCTTTTAGTCCATCTTTAAATTTATCTCCAAGTGGCTGGATGGGAAAACTGTGCAAAGCCCCTCTCTGCAGTAACAGAATTCTCTGATTCGTTACTCTGTGGTGGTCCCTAGGCCCAGGGGGTCAAGTGGTGACTTCAAATAATCAGGTTTTTAACATTTTCTTTCAGGTGTGGGTTTGCAGGAGAAACAGGACCAAGATGCATCATCCCCAGTGAAATCAAGAAACCTGATGTCTCAAAGGTGAACTGTTTTTGTTGTGTTTGGTGTGTCATGGCATAGTGGGAATTTGCTTTTTTTGTCCGTCACAAGCCATTTTTCACTGCCTGAATAAAATATTCTGAAATGTTATTGTATTTTTCATTATTTTAACTCTGCTATTAAGAACTGTGCGTAGGTGCAGGTAAATGTGATGCCAGTGCTGGTGTTAATTGCTGCTCAGCCCTCATGGAACTTGTGTTTTGGGGCATTTATTGAGAAATTGCTTTGCCTAGTTAAGCTTTTTTCATTTAGTCGAGAGTGGGAAACTAATTCTAAGTTGCCTGTATGAAAAATTAGCATTAATTAACTCTGGAATTCAGTTATAGGGTGGGTTTATGTGGTGTTTTAAGGACAAAGAGCAAATCAGGCAAGAGTGAGTATTTATACATAATGTCAGATTAAATATATATTGTGTATGTATCATATATATTTCTTTATATGTAATGTGTGAATATATATTTATGTCTATAAATAATCACATTTGTTGATATAAATAAATAAATGCCCAGCATTTGAGCTGACTGTGGATGTTTTCCCTTCCCAGCCTGTCAGGGTGGTTCAGTACAACATCAATACAGAGGAGCTGTATTCCTACCTGAAGGAATTCATCCACATGCTGTATTTCAGGTAGGAGACACCTCTCAGGGCTTCCCTGAGCCCTCCAGGGGTGTGAGCAGGGGATGGGCACTGCCTGGTTAGATAAGAAAACTGAGATAAGGCTTTGCAAGGGGCTGCCTGGCTGTGTTGGTGCAGGAGGAGTTTGGTGGTGCTGAGATCCAGGTTATCTTACAAGGAGTTCCTGTTGCTCTGTAAAAGCAGAAAGTGTTTGATAAATTACCTTTCAGCTGAGGGATTTATAAAGGGCCTGAGAGGGGGAAGGCATTATCTCAGGGTTGCATTGATTTTGGTAGGGCTGAAGCTCCTGTCAGTGCAGAACTCTCTCCACAGTGGTTTGGAAGGAGGAATCTTTACCTGTGGAATGTTTTTTTCCTCAGCAATACATCTCTTTATTCTGTTTTTAGTACCCTTAGTAAATAATGAAATTGGACATGGTCTTTTCTCTTTGCTTCCACTCCATATTTTTACCCTGTGAAAGCCATCACAGGGAAACCAGGATTTAATTTCTGTGTCTCAAATCTGCTGTGGGCTGGGCTGTTTCCATCTCCTGTCCTGGACCACCACTTTGCAATTGAAATCAGGACAATTTCATCCTCTTCCACTGAAATCAGAGCATCTGAGTATCAGAGTATCATCATTCTTATGTGCTTTATGACACTGTATGACACCGGACAAGCCATTGATGGCTTATTTTTGTATTCCTTTGTATTGATTTAGAAATGTGTAGTGAATTTCCTGACTTTCTCTTAGGAAAGCATTGGGGTTTTTAGATTTGTGAAAAAGACTTTGGGGTCTGCTGTAGCAAATGCTGTCTAAATGCAAATCTTTAGGATTTTTGAGGAAAATGGAATATGCCTGTAGGATAAATCTCATAATATGTGCTTAAACTTCCCAGTTTTATTTTGCACATCTTGTCTTTTTTTAGGCATCTGCTGGTGAATCCCAGGGACCGGCGTGTTGTGATCATAGAGTCGGTCCTGTGCCCTTCACACTTCAGGGACACCCTCACCAGGGTCCTTTTCAAGCATTTTGAGGTAAGTGTTTGACAAAAATGTGTAAAATGGCTCCACTTGCCAGGAGGAATTTTGCTTACAGTCAGTACCAGATGTGGAAAAAAAAATGAAAATCGTGGCAAAAGAGTGAGAGGCATAAAGAAGAAAAATCAGATGGTGGTGTGAGGAAGTAGGGTGTGGAAGTTGGATTAAAGACCATTTTTGTTCCATTCTGACTCTTCTTGAGGCCACGAAGCAGCAGCAATTAGCAAGACTGTGCAAGGTTTCCCTGGCTTGTAGATAACACAGCTCACAGTGCACTCTCCCAGACAGATCCAATAATCCCCACTGAGCACTGCCTGGAGCCAGGATTTATATTTAAACACTTGTTAGTGCTCTGTCAGCAAGTCTCATGATTTCTGCTACAGTCAATATCTGCCTAGCACATGGCTGTGCTCATTTAGAGAAGAACTTACCTGAAATCAAATATCTTCTCTGCCTAATTAGTGTTTTTGAAGAAAGGTTGTGGGAAAACAAAAACCTGTGGCTACCCCATCCTGGAAGTGTCCAAGGTCAGGCTGGATGGGGCTTGGAGTAACCTGGGATAGTGAAAGGTGTCCCGGCCCTGGCAGGAGGTGGAACTGGATGATCCTCAAGGTTCCATCCAACCCAGCCAGTCAAGGATTCTGTGAAAAGTCTGAACCTAATTCTTGCTCGGTTGTAACAGGAAATGTTTTAGAAGGTGACTCCGTGCTTCTTCAATTTAGACAGAACAAAGTTTAAGGTTTTTCTATAAAAAGTAGTGAAACCACTTTGTCTGCAGTACTTCTTCACTGTCCTTCCACAGCACAGTTTATCAATTTATCTCAAACTCCTGCATAATTCTTTCTTACTATTGGTAAAATGTTCTGATTTTTCTTCAATTTGCTGAAAGATTTGAGTCGGTTTTTGGAGGTTTTTTTTCCTAATCCCTTTTGCAGCAATAAAATGTCTCAGCTAAAGCACATCCTATGGAAAATGGTTTGTTGAAAAAGGCTCGTGTATTCAGTCATATTTTGTTGGAGAGATTTTGTAACTTGCTAAGAAGCCAGCTAATACTGATGGAAATTTAATTCTCTCACTTGGTGCAAAGAGTGGTTTATTAATATAGGGTCAGTATTTTACCTTCTTTCTCCGGGTTAAGGGTCAGTACATTTCCTGTAAGTGCAGGATTTATTGAAATTTCTCATTTAATGCACACTTCAAAGTGTTCCTTTTATGGAACTGTTGGTTTCTAGGAAACTTGATTTATGGAATTCTGGGAGAAGGAAGTAATTCTCATGTAATTTTAACTTGAGTTTCTACATTGTTTTTGTGAGAGTGTTTCAAACACTTCTCTTTCAGCGTCTTCTGTTTGGGTGCAGCAGTGTTTGTCATAAGACACTCTTTTGTGGATTTTATGGCACTTTTATTCACATCTTCAAGTTTTTACAGCTTTTCAACTAGCTGTACTTCAGCTTCTTTCATTTTTTTCAATAACATTAAGAAACTGGACCTGAGTTTTATAGCCAACACTTGCTTTTCTTACAAGCCCATTCCAACATCCATCATTACTGAAGTATCTGATGTGCATCACAAATGAGATGAACACAGAATTTAGAATCCTGTTGTATTTGTTCATTAGATTAGTACTGGAATAATTCAAGATACAGTTGTTTGGGTTTTGCTTTTAAAATGCCATTCAGGGAAGGCATCAGTGCTTTGTTTCTTTTTTGTTTCTTTTTTCCCCCTTCTGTCAACTTTGCTTTTGGTTTCCATGTAGGTACCTTCTGTTTTGTTTGCTCCAAGTCACCTGATGTCTCTCCTGACATTGGGGATCAACTCTGCCATGGTGTTGGACTGTGGATATGCAGAAAGCTTGGTGCTGCCTGTATCCTTTCATTTTCAGCAGTGGGACTGTTGTGAAACATGAGATTTTTATTGACTAGAAATTAACTTTGGACAAAAGCAGTTAGAAGGTGGCTGATGCAAGGGATTGTAGAAAAGAAAAGGCATTTAGTTACAGCAGACTGAAAACTAATGAAAAAAAAAGGAGAATTTCCTGATCTTCCTGTAGATCTATGAGGGAATTCCAATCCTGAGTTGCTGGGGTTCCCTTCCCCTTGGAGGAAAGGCCATCCACAAGTAAGTCCATAGTTATCCATGTAATTCCAGATTACAAATGATTTATTTTGAAAGTTCCTCTTTGACCATGAGCAAAAATTCCTCTTTTAAATCTTGACTTGCTGTAACATCATCCAATTTTTAGGGTTAAAACTGTGTGGCTGTGGTAAAAACTGTGAGAATGGGATCTTCTTAAGTTTATATTTAGAAGGATGCAACTGAAAGGAATTAATCCTGTTCCTGGAGTATAGTCCAGAGACCCAGGCTGAGCTCATGGATGTTTTTCCCCACCCTCCTGTGCACTATTTTAGGGAGCTGGAGTATCAGCTGTTGGAGCAGTGCACGGTGGATACAGGACTGGCCAAAGGACAAAGCCTTCCCTCCGTGATGGGTGAGGACTGGAGTGGAGCATCTGTGCTGGGAACTGCACTGGGGAAAGGCTGTTAATCCTAACAGAGAATAAAATGGGTTCAGGATTCACGGTGTCTCATGTGGCCTTCCCTGTACTTGGCACTGGTGAGGCCACACCTCGAGTGCTGTGTCCAGTTCTGGGCCCTCAGTTTGGGAAGGACACTGAGACACTGAGATGTGTCCACAGGGGGCAACGAGGCTGGTGAGGGGCTGGGAACACAAACCATGTGAGGAACAACTGAGGGAACTGGGGCTGTTTAGCTTGGAGAAAAGGAGACTCAGAGGTGACCTCATCACTCTCTACAGCTCCCTGAAAGGTGGTTGTAGTCAGGTGGGGTTGGTCTCTTTCTCCAGGCAGCAACTGACAGAACCAGAGGATGCAGTCTCAAGCTATGCCAAGGGAAATGTAGGTTGGATATTAGGAAAAAATTTTTTACAGAAAGAGGGATAAAGTTCTGGAATGGCCTGCCCGGGGAGGTGGTGGAGTCACCATCCCTGGACGTGTTTAACAAAGCCTGGATGTGGCACTGGGTGCCAGGGTTTAGTTGAGGTGTTAGGGCACAGGTTGGACTCAATGATCTTCAAGATCTCTTCCAACCCAGTCATTCTGTGATTCTGTAATTTCACAAGTATATTATTCTTATGATAAACCTCTTCTCACAGCAGTTTTCAATAAAGGCTGAGATAAAAGTTCTGTAGTAATTTTTCAGTCTGTTTTGAACAAAGATGAACTTACTTCTGTTCTTAATATCTTTTCTGCTTTGGAAAACTTTGAAAGCTGCCGTCAGAGTGAAAGTTTAATATATGAAATGTAATTCAAACTTAGAAGAAAAGTTTTTTAAGTAGGAAGAGTATTTAACAATGAAACTAAGTGTTTTTTTATTTATTTCAGGCTCAGTCCCAGAAGACATAATAGAGGATATAAAAGGTAAATTTCTTTGCTTTGTGTAACTCTAGTGTATGAAATTGTGCAGTAGAGTGTGATAATAACAAGTGTGCAATATTTTACATTTAGGAATCTATTTCTCTTCTCTGCTGTATTTATTACCTCTTGGATGAACTTGTGGTGTTCTTCCTCATTGAAAGCAAAACCAAAACCAGGTTTTGAATTCGTCTTTCACTTTAAGCTGTGTTGTTGAGTTGCAGCTTTTAGATGTATTTGATAGGTGGGCACAGAAAGAGGATTGCACTGTCGTTAGTCTTGTTTATAGATTAACTAGAAGGCTCAGTTTGCTTTAAAGTCAATTAAAAAAAAAGTGTTTCTAAAAGATATTTTGGTGTGTTAATTAAGGTAGGCAAGAGGAGACAAGAACTACATTTACTACACCAGGAAAAATAAAGTCTGTCTTCGGACAGAACTTGGATGAATGCCTATGTGATTGTTATATGTGCAACAGATAGCAAAATATGTGTTTTCCTAGAAAACAGCAACTAGTGTGTATTCCTTGGGTCAAATTAGGAAGAAATCTATCCGTCAAATGCAAAATAAATGCAGCTGGTGCTTTGTGAAATGGAAGTTGCTTTTTTGATTCCTGGACTTACACACTTTTTCTGACGAGTTGTGTTTTCTGTGCAGTCTTTTGGAACCAGAGGCAACAGGCTAGGGATGAAATTGTTGTTGTCTGTGTGTTGTTTCTTTGTGACAGCAGTTTATGGGGAAGATGCTCACCTGTGCCAAATACAAATAAATAAGTGTATAATAACAGTAGCAGTTGAGATACAAATGAGACTGCTCTGTCAGTGTTGTCTGGAAGCAGAAAAACACTCTGGAATTCTCAGGATATTGAAGAGCTACAGTAAGGAAAATGTTTTGTGGTAGGAGTTTGTTTAGAAAATGAGCAATGCCTCATTTGAAGCTGTAGTGCAAAATCTGCAGTGAAGGCAGGATACAACCCCTGGCACCTTGAGGCACCATTAGGAGCATCCCTCTGGCTTTAAATCTTGTGTTATTTGTGTGAGAAGGGACAGGCAGGATTTCCAACATAATTTTAGTGTCAGCTTCATTTAACTCGTAGTCTAGAGAGCAGCTGAACTCTGCTGCAGTGTAGAGATTGCTTCTCTTTGCATTTATTTGATAATATCTTGGGCCAGCAAGGGCCAGGAGTGTGTGTTCTTCTCTAAATTAAGAAAAATGACTGGTTTTGCTGGTGGTGAAAGGATCCACCAAGGCCTCACTCGTGCCCCTCTGTTCCCCTCTTGCAGTCCGCACTTGCTTTGTGAGTGATCTCCAGCGGGGGCTGAAAATCCAGGCAGCCAAGTTCAACATTGATGGCAGTGCTGAGGTAAGTGGAGAATGAAGCTCTTCCTGCTCTTTTGAGGTGGCTGCAGCCCTTTTGGGCTCTAGAATAATAATACAAGTCTGGTTTTGTTTCCAGCGTCCCTCACCGCCTCCAGATGTGGACTATCCTTTGGATGGAGAAAAGATTCTCCATGTAGTTGGCCCCATCAGGTGAGAAATGCCATGGCAGAGTATTTGTCATTACAAGGATCTATTTCAACTCTAAAAGCACATAAATCTTCATAAAATTGTGTTTTAATGAGGCACTTGCATATGCTTTTAATGCCTCTAAAATGAAAGCTGTGTGCTGGGCATAGAGCAAGCCCACCATGGGAGGGCATGGCTTCTCCAGAGCCCCAAGAGGAAGATGAGAGCAGAGAGATTGGAGGGATGGGGGAAGAGAAATGAGTATCAAAGCCTGGTAATAGGACAGGTTTAGTCATGTGAACAGAGCATTTGAACCTGGACAAATGGAGGCTCAGAGGAAACCTCACTCTGCAACTCCTTCCAGGAGGATGCAGCCAGGTGGGGGAGAGGGCTCTGCTTCCAGGAAACAAGGGACAAGACAAGAGTAAAGGGCCTCAAGTTGACTTGGGGAGGTTTAGATTGGATATTAGGGAGAATGTCTTCACTGAAAGGGTTGTAAAGCACTGGAACAGGCTGCCCAGAGAAATGGTGGAGTCACCATCCCTGGAAGTGTTCAAAACACGTGTGGATGTGGCACTTGAGGACATGGTTTAGGGGTGAACAAGGTGCTGATGCTGAGTTGAGGGCTGAATGTGGTGATCATAAAGGTCTTTTCCAAGGATTCCATGATTGTCCCAAGGATTGTCCCCTCCCTGCTGGCACTGCTGTGTGCATGGGCTGTGTGACAGGAGTGACAAAGTGTTGGCAGCAGGAAGGCTGGAGTTATCTCCAGCTCTGCTGTGCCTGAGTTGAGCTCTGAGTGGTTTTGCTGCTCTTTAACACTCACTTCCTGTCTGTGCCACAGAGACTCCGTGGTGGAAATCCTGTTTGAACAGGATAATGAAGAGACATCTGTTGCCACTTTGATCTTGGATTCACTTGTTCAGGTATTTTTATATTAGAAGCAGTTCAGGGAGTGCCTCCAGCCTTAGACAACCTGCAGTTAAAAATTACTCTGAGTCCTGCAGGCTGCTGGTTTACCTGTGCTAGAATAAAATTAATTTGGACATCTTTATTACAGGCAGTATATTAAATTTATTGCAGAGTTTTTTCTTGGTGTGTACAAATGCTTCGCTTCTTATTATATTTAGGAAAAAAAATGCATTAGAAAACCACTATAAATGGAAATTTTCATTATGTGGTGGTGTATATATGTTAATTAAAGTTGGCTCCCTGTAGCTATTGATGCCATTTAAATAAGTTTGCTGAGATGCAATTTATTGGAGAGCCATGGACTTGGCTGATATGACAAACATTTCAATTAAAGTTCTTTATGAAAACAAAGTGTTCAAGAAGTTCTGTGCCTGGAGCCTTCACCTCTGCCCCTCCAGGCATTTCACTTGCATTTCTCTCATTATGTTGGTTATTTTCCAGCTAAATATGAGAAAACAGCAATTGGAGGGCATAGAAATGGACTGAATTTCTAAGAAACTTCTGAATGGCTTCGAGCTCAGGCAGCTTGACTTATCTGGGGTTTTTTTTGGTGTCCCTGTTGGCATTAGTGCCCCATAGACACCAGGAAGCAGCTGGCAGAGAACCTGGTGGTGATCGGGGGCACCGCGATGCTGCCGGGCTTCCTGCACAGGCTCATGGCTGAGATCAGGCACCTGGTGGAGAAACCTAAGTACAAGGAAGCTCTTGCCACTAAAACCTTCAGGATTCACACTCCTCCTGCCAAATCCAACTGCGTGGCCTGGTTGGGAGGTAAGAATGGGAATAACTGGAAACGGGTGAAAAAAGCCCTTCCAAGTGGGATTTGTAGTGAATAAAACCTTTTATTTTTAGGGTTAGCAAACCAGAATGATTTCTGTGCATCGAATTCTGTGATGCTTTTCTTCCCTGGCCAGCTGCTGTGGGCTGAATTTTCTCACAGGGAAGGGTTGGTTGAAGTACTTAAAATTAAAACTTTGTTGTAAGAAGTGGGTCAACCAGGCCAGGTTTGCTGTCAGCAGAGAGCAGATGATTCCTTGTTTTCAGTTACTTTCCAGGGATATAAATGGAAGGAGTTTAAGACTAGCTGGGCTACTGAAAAGGAAAGCAGCAATATCCATTCATCCCTTTAAATTTAGGGGCAGAGCTAAAAAATCTCAGTTGATGGAAAAAAATCCCTTCTTGATGGGAAGAAGTAGAAAGAGAAATTCTACATGGAATTCATGCAGATTTTTTTTTCTTTGGCAGGAGCAATCTTTGGAGCACTCCAGGACATCCTTGGGAGCCGCTCTGTCTCCAAGGAGTATTACAGCCAGACTGGCCGCATTCCCGACTGGTGCTGCCTCAACAACCCCCCTCTGGAAATGATGTTTGATGTTGGAAAAGCACCCCCACCACTGATGAAAAGGGCTTTTTCCACAGAGAAATAAGCACTTAAATGCCACACAAGGATTCTGCCCTATTTCAACTGCATCCATGTGCATTGGGGTTTGGTTTTTGTTCATTAATTTGTGTGTAACACTATTAAATATCAACAGCGTGGGTGTTGTCAGGGTGTAGGCACTAACACTGTTTAAAACCCTGTCCAGTTATAGTTTACAAACTTAACTCTGGCAGCTCCTCTGCTCTTTTGTCTTGTTTTGGAGAAATTCTGTCCCCTCACGAGCTGTTCCCTACTGAGTTGTTTATTATTTATCTGTATAGTAAATGGCATTGCTGAGAGAATTTGGTTTAAGATATTTTCATTTTAAGCATTCTGAGAAGAATGAACAGCACTAGGGAAACATCCACGGGATTTTTTTGTGCCAAACTCTGTATTAAAATATTCCACCCTTGAGTCACATGTGAAGAAATGGTTTGAGGCTGTTTAGCAAAGGTAATGGAATATTATTTCCCCTGTTTTAAGAGTTTTAGCAGAGAACTCTTCTGCCTGTAATTCTCTCATAGTGCTGAGCTAAAACCTCTCCCTGTGTCTCCTCCAAGAAAGATTTCAGCGGTGTAAGATTATAAATTATTATAAATTAATTATAAACTGGTGTGAGGTCAAACTTGACTCAGTGGCTACCTGGTGACTGCTGGTACCTGCTGGTTACTGAGGTTTAAATCCTTCCTTGAGGAGCAATTTTTGACTCAAATTTGGGAAGATAAATATAACATTTTTTGGGGTGGTGAAGTCTTTTATTGGCACAAACGTGCTTTTTGTGGCAGATCTCCCCGTGCTGCCTGCTGCCCACCTGCTGTGTGCCTGAAGCACGACTCTGCAAGTCAAACAGATATTTAAAGAAATCCCTTCTGGTGAACCCTAACGCAGGGAATGTGCTACAGCACTTCAGTAACTCCTGCATGGCTTTGTCAGTGTGTTTTACCTTAACAGGTGGTGTTAGTTTTTATAGCTGTGGGGTGAGGTTGGTGTTGTAGGGATCATCTCCTGGTGCTGTTCCAGGCTGGATAAACAGACAAGAGTCTCGTTGCCAGGCACAGAGAGCCAGGCTCAGGTGTACAGAACATGCAGCCTGAGCTGTGCTGCTCATTTTCAGTCACAATCTGGGTAATTTGGGGTGCAGGTTATGTTTTACCTCAGTAAGAATTGAGCCAGAGCTTCCTAAGAGAGGAATTTGCCATTAGCACGAGTCCCATGGAGCTGGGAGCCACTTCCCTTCTTGGTGGGAAGGAGTCAGGAGATGAAACTCCTACAGAGCCTGTGGTGGTGCAATGATGTCATTTTCCTGAACTGCAGCAGACTGCAGCTGAGGAAGTTCAGGATATTCTTAGCCCTTCCTTTTCAGGGGTATTTCTGTGCTGCTCTGCACGCATACTCTGGGACCTCTCCCGGCGTGTTCTGCCACCTCATCTTCCTTCTGCCCACTCAGATCTCCTCCTGTGGGGTTTTTGCACCACTGAACAGCCTCAGCTGCTGCTGTTTCACATGGCAGGGACAGAATTCCTAAATCCCAGGTTACTGCTGGGTTAAGTGCAAAGTCCCAAGACCTGCTAAGGCAGATTTTTGTTTCATCAGAAGGGGTGAGGAAGACTCTTAATGGCATGCCCTGGAAAGTCCTCAGAGGTCACACCCTGAATGTGGAATGGTGTAGAAATGGTTGGGTTTTCACCCTGACTGCTGTAGTTCTTCTGTCCCTGGCACAGCTGTGGGATCTGTGGATCCTCCCAGCAGACAAATTGACAGTGAGCCCACCTGGTTTAGCAGGAAGGACAGTGACACACAAACCCCTGCAATAATGGGGGGATTGTCCTCTAAGGTTCCTGATTCTGGGCTGGATGCCATTCCAGCAGCTTGGTGTTGGCCAGTTGCAAACAGCCCCAGGTGAGTCCTGCTGACTGGAGGAGGATTTTGGAATATGCACGAGTCCATTGTGATCTGCCTGTGTCCTGCTGCATCAGCAGGAGCTGCTCCATGGGAAAAGTGGCTTTATCTCATTCCCTCATCTCCCTTTTCATGGAATCAGGTTGTCTCAAGTCAGAAGGGACCCCTAAGGCTCATGGAGTGCAACTCCCTGCTTGCAGGACGACATGAAGTAAATCCTATGGCTGAGAGCATTGTCCAGATCCTCCTTGAGCTCTGGCTGGCTGTGAGCACTTCCCTGGAGAGCCTGTTCAGTGATGGACCAATGCAAACCACAGAGTCCCAGAATGGTTTGGATTGGAAGGGACCTTAACACCCAGTTCCCGCCCCTGCCATGGGCAGGGACACCTTCCACTGTCCCAGGTTGCTCCAAGCCTCATCCAGCCTGGCCTGGAACACTGCCAGGGGCAGCCACAGCTTCTGTGGGCACCCTGTGCCAAGGGCCTCCCCACTCTCACAGGGCAGAATTTCCTGCTGCTATGAACCCCTCAGATCCCTTCCAGTGGGGCTGCTCTGGCTGCTCTCCTATAGTTCACGTGTTTAACCTGGGTTGCCCCATCCTAGATGGAGAATCCCAACTGGCTCTTGTCACATTTCCTACGGCAGGTGCTTGCCCAGCTCTCCGCTTTATCCAGCTATCTCTGTAATTCCTCTCTGCCTGCGAGGGAGCCCAGAGCTCCTACTTGATTAACATCTATTTCCTGCATATAAATAAAAAAATAAATATTCCTGGTAAAAAAAAAATAAAAAATAAAAATAAAATTTCCTGGTATCCAGTGTTTAGTGCTCACTGCCCAGCTCCTCACAGCTCCCACTTTGTTATGTACATGTCATTCCTGCGTCCAGGTCACGTATTAAAACACATTTTCCCCGGTTTTCCGAGGCTTTTCTCTCCGGAGTCGGCGTTTATCCCGCCTGGAACCCGTCAAGCGGATCAAAAGTAATNCAGTTCTTATACCTCTCTATAGAATGTACTTCTGTGCATTTCCAGTGTGTTGCTGTGATCCGTGCGTTTGAATTAAGTGGGGCTTACAGGGAAGCAGGGGAGGGACTCTTTATCGCGAGCTGCAGTGATATGGCAAAGAGTAATGCGGGCACAAAGTGGCAGAGGGAGAGTGAGGTTCGGTATTGGGAAGGAATTCAGCGCTGTGAGGGTGTGAGGCCCTGGCACGGGGTGCCCAGAGGAGCTGGGGCTGCCCCTGGATCCCTGGCAGTGCCCAAGGCCAGGCTGTTGGGGTTGGAGCAGCCTGGGACAGGGGAAGGTGTCCCTGCCNAAAATAAAAATAAAATTTCCTGGTATCCAGTGTTTAGTGCTCACTGCCCAGCTCCTCACAGCTCCCACTTTGTTATGTACATGTCATTCCTGCGTCCAGGTCACGTATTAAAACACATTTTCCCCGGTTTTCCGAGGCTTTTCTCTCCGGAGTCGGCGTTTATCCCGCCTGGAACCCGTCAAGCGGATCAAAAGTAACGCGCCCAACGTGGGGCTCGAACCCACGACCCTGGGATTAAGAGTCCCATGCTCTACCGACTGAGCTAGCCGGGCGCTGTGAGAAATGGTACTATTGCATACAATTTAACGTGGCATATGGTGACGTCACGCTGAGCGTGCGGCGCGGTGGCCAATGGGAGCGTGCGTTGCTGGGCGGTGTGCGCGGGACGGGCTGGGAGCGGCGCCGCCATGAGCTCCATCGGCACCGGGGTGAGTGCGGCGTCAGGGGCGGCCCCGCCAGCGCCGGCACGGGCACAGCGCGCCNCTGATCCCTAGGGTTCCTTCCAACCCAAACCACTCTGGGATTCTATGAAATGCAAAGGCAGACAAAAGCTCCCATAGGTTTTGAGTGCTGTGTAATACTCAGTGATTTCACATCCAGGATTTGCAGTGTGGGTACATCCAGCACTGATGAAATGGCCTCTCCTGGCTTTTAGTCTCTGTTTTCTTCTGTTTCTACATCTTATGTGAGAGGTCAGCCTGCTTTGGGGACTTCATACCATGTCTGGCAGTGACAGTCTTTAATTTTTTAAATAAATAGGCTTGATGTGAAATTGGTATGATACTATGTTGGGTTTTTCTTCCTGAGAATTGTGTTTTTCTCTTCAGTATGACCTGTCAGCATCCACATTTTCTCCAGATGGCAGAGTGTTCCAAGTGGAATATGCTATGAAAGCTGTGGAGAATAGCAGGTAAGATACAAATATCTGCTCTTTGGGCCTCTTTTAAAGCAGTGCTGTTGGAGTAGAGAAACATGAGGGTAAAATTGTGGTGGTAAAATGAGTGGTGGTAAAATGAGTGGTGGTAAAATTTCTGGCCTGAAAGCCCATTTTAGGGGTGTGGATTGAGGCATGCTCAGAACCTTCCTTGTAAATGTGTATCAGCTTCCTAGGGATTCCTCAAGACATGGAGGACATCCAAGTGCTGTTGAAGCTGCTCTGGGAGTGTCTCTCTTCCCTGGAGTGTGTGTGAAGGGATGTTGGGAAGTGGAAATCCCAGGTGTGCTTTAGGGGCAGCGAGATGGATTGGGATTGCCAGGGCACAGACTGGGTCACCAGGGGCCTGCTCCAGATAAGGATTAGAATCACAGAATCCCAGGATGATTTTTGGGTTGAAAGGGACCTTAAAGACCATTTAGTTCCACCTCCTTGTTGTCTTCAGTGCTGGAGTTGTGACCAGCCTACCTTGGGAGAAATCACGTCACTCTTTCTTCTGCCTTGGTAATTCTCTGTTAAGTATTTTACGTTGTGAGAAACTGACATTTTTTCTTGTCTTTCAGTACAGCAATTGGGATAAGATGCAAAGATGGTGTTGTCTTTGGAGTAGAAAAATTAGTCCTGTCCAAGCTTTATGAAGAGGGCTCCAATAAACGCCTCTTCAATGTCGACCGACACGTTGGCATGGTAAGGTGCCACTTCATTTTAGGGCTGCAGAAATTGTGAGGTGACCCCCCTCAAAAGGACAAATTTATGAGTCAGAGAATCAAAAATAAGTAGGTTAAGAAAGTAATGTTAATGTGTCTGTGTACAAAGTCAGAAATGCCAGTGTTTTTTTTTTACTGTTTTCTGTAATTTCTTTGCACAGAAGTGTACATAAGTAAAATCCAAACTTAAAGCAGAAGATTGAGGCTGTTTTAAATTTTTAGGAATGCCTTCCAGTTGTTCAAAATTGTATGTAAATATAAACACAAGTGTTAAAATGGTACTTTTTTACATAGTTACCAAATAAAGTGTGTTGAGGGAAAACATGCTGCAGATTTTCTTCTAAACAATGTGGAAATCACCTGAATTCCTTAAAGATTGGTGTATGGAGGACAGGCCTGTCCATAATAGATGTCAGAATGGTGTCAGGGAGTGGTTGCAGTGTGACAGAAACCTGACGTGCAGTAAAGTTCGGGTTGGTGTAGTCACAGTAAATCATGAGATAATAATTAACACGAAGATAACTTTGGTTGTTGATGTTCCTAGAGAAAAACTCTGTTAGTACATGGTGAGAGTGGCACGTTTAGAGGCTGGTGGCAGATGGGCAGTTTGGATGGCTCCATGGCAGGGCTGGCTGAGCTGCTGCCAGCTGTGCCTGTGCCTGTGCTGGTGGTTGGTTCGCTCTCGTTGCAGGCGGTCGCGGGGCTGCTGGCAGACGCTCGCTCCCTGGCAGACATCGCCCGGGAAGAGGCTTCCAACTTCAGGTCTAACTATGGCTATGACATCCCCCTGAAGGTAAGAGACCAGTGCAGCTCTCGGGGCTTTTGGCTTTTATTCTTGACCTGAGAAATAGATTTTATTCCTTGTTTCTGTAATTAAGGGTTTCCAGTGTTTTATTTTTCTTTTTTGCACACAGCATCTTGCAGACAGAGTGGCCATGTATGTGCATGCCTACACCCTGTACAGTGCTGTCAGGCCTTTTGGGTGCAGGTGAGTCTTGCAGACACACTTTATTTGTAAATATCTTTTGGTTCACAGCTGGAACTACTTTGGTTGTCTGAGTTCTTTTTTGAAACTTGAAATTAGTAACCCAGAGTTCATCTCCTAAAGAATCCCTTCCCCTTTCTTTTGGTGTATGTCTAACACCTCCTGTGAGGAATTTGTATTCTCATAAGGCTCTGCTAGGCTTCTACAGAGCTGGTTCATTTGTCCCTGGTTTTTAAAGTTTGAGGGTTTGTGCCATTCAGTCTGTGATGGTGAAAGCAGACCTTCCCTTTGCAATCATCCTGCTTGCCCTGACACCTAAAGAGCAGGTTGCAGCTCCTGTGTGATTCTGGTACAATGGGACTGATAAACAGAGATCTGCTGCCAGGTTACTGATCAGTAAAATGTTTCTGGCAACGTGCAGGTGCTGTTGTAAAGCAAATTGCTCAATAGAGTGTAGCAGGACAGGAGGAGTTTTGCTCCAGGAGGGGTGTACGAAACCCGAGCTGGTGTAGTCTCTCTAGTTCTATGTGTGTTGGTAAAAGGAAAGGTTTTAATTTCTCTTTTCTCCTCCAGTTTTATGTTGGGGTCCTATGATAGTGATGATGGTGCACAACTGTACATGATTGACCCATCAGGAGTTTCATACGTGAGTGTGTCAAAAATATTCCCATCTTAGCGTAAGTTTTTATTTTAAAAGTTTCTTGTTGGGAAAATAGTAAGTGTTGGTCCAAAAGAGCTGTTGCTGTTTTCTCCTTTTGCCTGGGAGGGGCTCTGTTGAATCAATGCTGCTCGTTTGCACTTCCTTGTTAAACAGGCATTGTGCATTTCTTAGAAGTGCAGTCTGAGAAATGAGTTTAAAGCCTGTCTGGCAGAAACCGGGAGTTCATCCACGTGGCTATGTCCAGTGAAAACTCCCATGCACTGCTCCAAAAAGGCAAGAATTGTAGTGATACCCCCTTTAAATAGTTCAGGTAAGAGAGGGCTGTTCCTCTGGCATTGCCTGCCAGCAGCCATCCAAATCAAAATAGAATTGTTATTACTTGTTGTTAGTGCTGCATTGTCAGCTGTGTGTTACACACAGGTTGGTGCACACTCATACTGCTGGATTTCTTAAATTTTTCTTGCAGTATATCCAGTACCATGGCTGTTTAGAGAAGTAGAAATGCTTAATTTTCATGTGTTTACACTTCAAATACATTTACACAGTAGCTGGGCTTAACTTGGGGTTTGCTGGGATCCCGTAGGACTCCTGTAGTTCATGTAGAACTTCTCTCTTCAAACTAATTCTAGTTTATTCTTCCTTTATTCTTCCTTTTTTTTGTAATAGCAATTAAAAAAATCTATTACTACATTTTGAGCTGATAAATTTCTGTCCAGGAATAACTGAGCACTTTTCTATCGAAATTTTCTGTGGTGGTACTTGATGTAGTAATTGGGCTCAATTCAACAATTTGGGGATGTGCCCCAAGAGAGAACAGTACCAAGGTTTTTTGGCCTCTCACTGTGAGTAAGGTGGGGTTGTTACGTGCTAAGTGACAGTAAGAAGTGTAGAGGGTCTAGTACCTAATTACATTTGCATATTGTTTGTTTCTTTTGTTTTTTTTTTAGGGTTATTGGGGTTGTGCCATTGGTAAAGCCAGGCAGGCTGCAAAAACAGAGATAGAAAAACTTCAGGTATGGTGTAACAGTGTTTTGCTGTCTCAAGACAAATATTCCTGGCTTATCACGTTACCTTTTGGGTGCCTGAAATACATAAAATGCAGGAGAAGCAGGTGAAATATTTCCTTGTACATTTGCAGTGAGCCAAGTAAGTGAGTGAATATAAAAGTAAAAATATGTTTTTAATTCTGAATGAAAACCATAGGGCAGCATTGTGCAGGGTGCTGTATCCATTTTTTCCCCAAAGGTTTTAAATGATTCTTTTGTTTAACAAGTTCAGAAAGGCTGCTCTTGCTAAGGACAAACTGGTCTGTGGAGAGAAGACAACCAAAAAGTATTGAAGTGTCCCTTTAGCTGATTGAAGTTATGTTAGAATCCTGAAAGATTTCCATCTTCCTCGTGTTTTAGTATCTGACATGCTTGGAGTTGGAGACAACATAGAAAACCAAATCCTTCTCCTGGTCTGTCTCATGTGCTTCTTATGTATTACTCTGTTATAAATATATCTTATTTTGGTCTGCAGAGGAATGTCACAGCTGTTCATGGAAAGGTTCAGAGTTTATATGATTGTTATATTTTTAAGAATAGCTTATTTATGGTGCTGTAGCACCATGACTGAAAAATTACAGGAAAAATTAGAATGTCCTAGACTTGATTCACTCAGTTTTGAATCTGGTTCAGATGCTTGAATACCAAATGAAAGGTAAGAAGCCTGCATGATCACTTGATATTTATATTGGAATTGTGGCACTTGGGAAATCCTAATTTCAGTTCCCATGTTGCACGTTGGCAAAAGACAGTGCTGTGTTGGGTAACACACAATTTACTCCAAATAGTTAATTTTCTGTGCAGTGCTGGGGTTTTCCAAAACTTCTGCAGTTACTGATGTGAATTCCTGGAACTTAACAGTAGAGGTGTAGAATGCACACATGGAACAGAGGTGTGGCACAGGTGCAGGTGTTCGTTTAGGGGTGTGTGTGCAGTGTCCCCAGTAACTGCAGCTCTGTGGGGTGAGTCCAGCTCCACGTGCCAGTAACTTCTGTTCACTGTGGACTGGGCAGGTTTCCAGGGCACAGCTGATTTTGACAAGGTGAATTTGTCAAAGCTAAGATGGGAAAAACCACAAGTACAAAAGGTTTTGTGGGGTGATCCAGCTGACAGCTCACATTTGTTTGTTGGAAGAGATGAGTGCAGGTGGAAGGGGAGAGGCAAGCAGGGAGTCAGAACTTTAACCCTGCCTTGGGGGACTGCAGAGCAGCTCCTGTGGCTGGGGAGGATACAGTGTGTGAATCTCTGCTGTAGATGAAGGGCCAAGAAGAAAACCCTGCATTGATCACATCTCTTGCATTTTATGTCTGTAAACTCAGCTGTGGGAAAACTTGTAGTTGTATGGAAACCGCTTTAATCTTTGATCTCCTGCAGCTCTGATACTATTACAGCTTTTTGATACATGGACAAGATAACGATTAACTCTTGGGATAAAACTGTTCACATTGTTTACTTTCATTGTCTGCAGAATTAACATACCTGGGATAGGAAACAACAGTGGCAGAAATTAAATTGACTTCAGTTTTCTTTCTTGTAAATATGCATGACAGTAGTAGAGCTTTAGGGTTTCCTGTTTGAGTGCTAACTTTATATGCATGAATACACTACACAAGTTACATTTCTGTTCTGGACTGAGTGTCACAAAGGCAATGGGTCTCTGTTTAGGGAACTTCTCCAGATGGGATTG
Source organism: Irena cyanogastra (assembly GCA_013397155.1). Taxonomy (NCBI): domain Eukaryota; kingdom Metazoa; phylum Chordata; class Aves; order Passeriformes; family Irenidae; genus Irena; species Irena cyanogastra. The sequence goes on from VWZV01011706.1 coordinate 242,949, forward strand.
TGATGGCACATTTGTCTAACCAGGCGTGGGCATTTCTTCTCTGGCCAGTTGCTTCACCCCAGAAAGGGCTGTGACACTCCACATGAGCTCTTCTCATCTTAATCCCTTCACCAGTGCCTTCACTTACAACTACCTTCCATACTGAGAGTTTGAAAATATTTTGGGAATTGGAAGAGATGGTAAATTGCATTAATGAAATATAGGAAAATATATTAGTGCTTCATAGGCCAGAAAAGTTGACCTATAAAACACAAGCTTATTATGTCATGGAAATTTGCACCAGCCTTTGTTCTGATTAACTGTGAAGCTGCCAAAAGACTGTTATATAACTGAGAAAAGATGAAATAAGATGCTGATGCCTTGCTCAGGCAGGCAGTTGGTTGTTAAACAATATTCTTCTCTTGGGGCATTACTTAAAACCCAAAATTACTTGCATAAAATGTTGCTAAGACCAAAAGTATTACTATGCTGCCTAGAAGGAATACCAAAATTACATGTGAATATATGGTGCCTCTCCCATGTGGTTATTTTTTATCAGGTGAGCATAAAGCATCTAGGAACAAGTCAAGCTTTTAGGATGCCATCATCACCAGTGTAGCTTCTAAGCTTTCAGCTTAGTGAGTGCTTTAAACTGGGGAATTTCCAAGTATTTTTTCCCTAGAATCTTTCAGTTGTAATGTTCTTCCCTGGAAGAATGACTTGCATAGAGCAGGCTGGAAGATGCCTTGTAGAGAAGAAATGTGGTTCTGGCCTTTTCTGTTCCTTTGACTACTGAACATGAAGCTCATTAGGCAGGTGCACAGCTTCTCCTCTTCTGGCCCTGTGGAAGATTTATATTCTCTTAATAGAAATCTTATATCTGTGTGTCTTTTGCCTACAGATGAAGGAAATGACCTGCCGTGATGTTGTTAAAGAAGTTGCAAAAATGTAAGTCTCCAACCTGTTTTTCCAACTTGACAAAAATCCAGACTGGTGAGCTTGCTTTGGTTTCATACTGAAGTTGTTCCTTTTAAATTGGGTGTTGTTTGTTAAACTGTCTGACTCTAATCCCTGGTTATAAAATATTTAAACCAGGTGACAGATAAAGGGAAACTTCTTGGTGTGCTGCTTCTGAAGTAAGAGTTGTTTGAACAATGACCTGATGCTTCAGAGAAAAGCTGCCCACGAATGATTCTGAGATTTGGGACCCAGCCTGAAAAAAAGACTCAAATGCTTGGGAAAGAAGCAAAGTGGAATTTCTTTAAAGGAATATATTCAGTATAGCTGTATTATTATTAGACATTTTAAAATAATTTCTAATAATGAAAATAGTTCTGTTCTAGTTCTGCCTTAACTCAAACTCAGCAGCAGCAGCTCTAGAGAGGGCTCTGTTTCAGCTCAAATTCAGGTCCTTAGTAGCATTTTGCAAGATAGCAAAGATTTTAATAACTTATAAACCTAAAATACTAGGCACAGTCCACAGCAGTGATTTCTTCAGGCGCTTGTAAAGGTGTACACTTTGTTGCAAAAGGCTTGTAACCAGCTGATACATGAGAAAGGCCTAGAGATCACCTCAGCTAACAGACAGGAGGTCTATAGGCATAGAGGGGCATTTTCCTGGACACCAGTGTTCACTTCACTCTTTATATTTGTTTCACAACCCTTCCACTGGAAGTGTGCTGCTGCAGGTATCCTGCCTTCCTTCACTATCTCCAAGGTTTCCACCTTGGGTAGGAATTGCTGGTATTTTTCAACTTCTGACTTAGTAGTGCTTTCTGAAGCAAGCTAAGAAATACACAATACAGACTTCTTAAACAGTGAAGCCACAGGTTATTGTGAGTTCTGCTGTTTTGAGTGTCTCAGCCCAGGATTGTTCCAGTTTGTTTGCATATTCTGCCACAGGATGAATCAAATCAGTTTTGTTATTGCAGGGTTAACATTTCTATCCCACAGCCTGAGCAGTGACTTTACTGGTCTGGGTGGCACTGTGTATGCTGTGATGCCACATGGAGTTTAAATTCCCGTTTCCGTGTTTGCATGGAATTTGCATGGAATTCCCATTTTCCATGTTTGTTTTGATGTATCATCCCACCACATTGGAAATCCTGTGTACAGACTTCTGATTAGACATGAGACACTGTGGTGTTGGGATTTAGTGTTAGGTGTAAATTGCAGTAAGGTTTACAGGGGAAATGCAGGACACTCCAAGCTGTATTATAACTGCTCTAGCAGAAGCAGGCAGTGATGATGCAGCCTTGGTTCTTCAGTATCTAAATCTTAATGTTTGTTCCAGTTAAGGCAACTTGAACATCTCAACCTGTGTCTTGGCTATAATGATTTAAAGGGTTGCTAGATTAGCAGTTAAGCCTGGAAAATTCTCTGATGGTGTTTGGTGGGGAGAAGGCACAGGGAGAGCTTCTATTAATCATGAGAATACGTTAACAGAAGAAATCTGTGACAGGAACAAAGTATATTTAGCCTATTGGTCAGTACGTTCTAATCTGTTCTTTGTCTGTTCCTTTCAGAATCTACATAGTTCACGATGAAGTAAAGGATAAAGCTTTTGAGCTGGAACTCAGCTGGGTTGGAGAAAGTAATGCATTTCTGTAATTTCTATAAACACTCCAGAAAATTTGTTACTTTTTGTAACTAAATCAAAACATGCTTCTTAAGTTCACTCTGTATGTCAGGGTCCTTGTGTGAATTGTAATTAAGACATACTCTTTTTATTGGCAGTTACCAATGGAAAACATGAAATTGTTCCCAAAGACATCAGAGAAGAAGCAGAAAAATATGCCAAGGTAAGTTATGACTTGGGTGTTGTTGCAGTGCTTCACTTGACAGACTGTAGAGCTGCCTGGAAAATGTATCATCCCAACACACATCCCCTCAGTGTCAGCTGGGAAAGGACAGTAGGGAAGGCTACAGTGTAACCCGGGACAGTTCTTGCTCTCAGCAAGTGTTAATTCAGAGTCTGCCACAACTGGGGTCTTTCTCCTGCAGAAGCAAATGTACTGATGGCAACTGTCCTGCTGGCTGCAGGGTTTGGACACAGGGAGAGGGCGTGAAGCTGCAGCAAACCTAATTTTGTGTTGTAGGCTGAATTATAAAACAATTTTAATTACACTTTCTTTTTTTAAACAGGAATCTTTGAAAGAGGAAGATGAGTCAGACGATGACAATATGTAACACATTGTTACTCCAAAACAAGTCCAACTTTTCTTATTTTAGACCAGCTTTGTTTATAATGCATTATGCATGGGATGCTGTTGTGTACTTGTTGGAAGAAACCAACTGACCAACTTGCACTAATAAATTTTCCATTTTACTGTCTGTTAGCTTTTATTTCAAAATGTATAGGCCAGCAACTGTATCTAAAGAGACATAAAGAAGGAAAGACATCAGGCTGCTGTTGCTTCCTAAAGCACTCCATTTGAGTCAGGCTATGCACAGAAAAACAATCTGTTTAGATATTAGACAAGTCTCTTATTAATGCTGCTTAGTTTATTATTAAAAACTAGTACTCTGTTCTTCCCTGATTAACCAGTAGCACAATTTGCAGTTTGTTCACAGCCACAGTCTGTGACTGCTCCTGGCAGATGAGATGAGAACATGGCCAGCTCCAACAGCAGGTTACAGTTTAAGGTGATGTGCACAGCTGACAACTCCTAACAGCCTCTGTAAGAACCAGGAGTTCAGCAAAAGGAATCTTAATCTGAAGTACTCAGCCTAGGCTTAGTGGAGGAGTAGGAGGAATTAAAAACTAATTCAATTTAAAACAGTGCTTGTGTTAAGTTCTAAAGCTGTGAGATCTATTAAGCAATATAATTGGAATTAATGCTTCAAGAGCCAAACCATTTTTAAAGTCTTTTATTCAGCTGCAGTTAATCTTAACACACATCTGAATCACCTTCATCAATTGTTGACCTTTCCAGAAGATAAAAACAAGCTTTGCTGCTGTCATTCCCCACTTCCTAGGAAAACAGACTGCCTATTCTAGTAATTTCAAAGTTTTGAAACAGCAGGTTGGATGGGGCTGGGAACAGCTTGGTCTGGTGGAAGGTGACCCTGCCCATGGCAGGGGAGAGCAATGAGATGATCGTTGAGGGCCATTCTAACCCATATGATTCTATAAGGTAATAAACTGTTCCGTTCACCTTAAAACTCTGTTAAAACTGAAGTCTTGTTTGTACATGCAGTTAAAATTCTAATGGCCCTGCTAATCTAAAATGTATACTTGTGTAATGAATCAAACTCCTCAGCTTTAGGACTGCACACTCATGTTCACCAGCCCTTAAAACAGAAGCTTTCCTTTACAGGTTTATTTTTCTAGAGGTAGTTTGGAAAATACCTGGCCTTCTCCAGTCTCCTTTGTACCAGGGTTACAAAGCACAGCTTCTACTTCCTTTTTGTGACATGGGAAGGTCAACAGAGGGAGGTGGCTCTGACTGTGTCAGTTCAGGCTACCTGAGCTCCTGCTGGGACAGATGGGGCCAGCCTGAGCCAGCCTTAGTCATGGCCAGGACAGGCAGCCTCCTCCTGAGGCAGCAGTAAGAGCTGCTGCACTGAGTCAGCCTGGAATTCCGTGTTCCTGGGCTCCAGACTGAATTTACTACTGCAGCTTCCTACTGACTCAGCTCTTTGTGTCACAGGCCAGCGTCAGTCAGGGAACTCCTCAGCAGCACCTTCAAGCATCAGCTGAGGCTGGTCTGCCACTCCCTGGGAATGGCAGCAGGGAAGTATCCGATCCTCTTCATTTTGTCTTGATTCTGTTCCTAAAATCATAGAATCACAGGATATCCTGAGTTGGAAGGGAGCCACAAGGATCATCAGGTCCAGGATCAAAACCCATGAGCTTGGTGTTTTTAGCACCATGCTGTAAACTGCTGAAGGGAAACTGAAGGCTGAACAGTCCTCGTGTGGCCACACCCACCCATCCACCCCTCTAATCCTTTCAGTCACAGCCATTCACAGTTAGGGACTGGAACTATAACACTCACAGACAGATTTCAGGGTACAGTGAGAAGAGGACCAGCTGTGTATATTTAAAAGACAAAACTGAAGGAATATGAAGAGATGACAGGTGCACAGCCACCTACTTGCTTATGCAAAATTTCCAAATAACTACTTCTTGGAGAACATGGCAATTTGAAAAGCTCCTTTGAGAATCAACACTTAATTTTTCTATAGCTTTTCATAACAAAGAAAAGCAAAGTCCCAAGAAAAGCAATTTCAAGAGGCTGTAGATAGCAGTACATGCAAAGTGCTGTCCAGTGTCTTGCTTGTCATGGCAAATTTTAGTTAAACAATACCAAGCTGATTATTACTGACTGTCAAGTTATTTTCCAAATTTAATCATTAATTTATCTGAGTATAGACTCAGCCTGTTGATGAAAATTTTATGGTAAGGCAAAAAACCTACTTTCATTTCCACTGACTGCATATGAGGAAAGAAAAAAAAAATTGAGTATTAGAAGGTGAGAAAAGAAATTTGCTTTTTTATTTTGGGAGGGGAGGGGTCAAAGAGGAAAAAGGCATGAGAATTCCAAACAAGCTGCTTTAATACTGAGATTGCCCTTTACTTTAGAAACAGAAAGCCAGCAGAATTCTTTTTGATCATAGGTTCAGCATTGCTACCTCTTGTCAACAAGGCCCAGGAACATTAGAATAGATTTCTAGCCCAGAGAAACTCATTCCAGCAGAAAAACTACTGCAGCTCCCCTGTGACAGCTACTTTTGTAACCCTGAAGTTCCATGAGACTACCACACTGTATTTAACAAATAACTTACTAATTTTAGTTACTTAAAAATTAATTAATTATACCGTGGTGCATTAGTCATCATAATGTTTCACTAATTTAGTCCACAGCTGATAGGCTAAACAGAAACTTTAATGAGTTTTGCTACTGAGCTGTATTTACTTGTTGCTGTGTCAAACAGTGGAGCTGAGAAGGGGAAGAAATCTTTAAAAAAGAAGGAAGTGGCTGTTGATGGCTACACTGACCAAATTAACTAAAAATGCAGTGGGACAGCAAAGCATGATTCCACTTTAATTAAATGTTGAAGACCATTTTCTTCTAAATATATAGAGCTGTCTGAGAGAAATCACTTGATGAACAAGTGAGCCCTCCAGAAGGGCTCAAGCTGGATCTGAGATTATTATTATTTAGGTGACTAGATCTGTTCCAGAACAAGAGAAAATAATATTAAATTGCAAACAACCAAAAGCTTGTATTTAGCAGAGGCTCTCTTTTAATTACAGGACTAGGGGGTAGTCCTGTAGACTCTGGCTCTCTTATAGATACTCCCATATCCTGCAGGCTTAAACAACATCTAAGGACAGGAGTTTGATTTAAACCCAGAGAACACCTGATCAGGCAGCCAACACGAAGGTTTGAAAAGCAGCATGCATTTCTACAGAAGTAAGGCTTGGATCCCCTTCCCTAAAATTAAAATTAGCTTTTCTAGCTGGCTTGAAAATGGTCAATTACAACTTCAGTGCAACTAAAACGTGGAAATGCTTTGCAAGGCAAACAAATGGCAGGGTGAAATCTTCTGAATTACAGATTTGAGCAAGAGGTGATTCTAAAAGTCTTGCTTGGGTTATTTCTGCCCAAAGCACTGGGAAGTTTCAGATCTAAAGATAGCAGAAAAGCAGCACTGCTTGCTTCAGGCTCCACAACTAACCTACTTTGTCCTACTCTGGCCATTTATGGGAACATATAATACAGCAGAAAGTTAAATACCCACTTGGAATGCATAGCTTCAGTTCCTGCCATGCTGAAACACTTCATGCTCAGGGTTTCAATGGTGTATTCTTGCTCAAGACCCAAAGTACAGGGGTTACAGAGAACAGCAGGAAGGAAGAGTGTACAGACCAAGTCATCTCTTAGCTCAAAGTCATCCCTCCACCCAAGGGGTGTTTAAGAAGTACAGATCCAATGATGACACAAGAGTAGCCTGTTCAGTAAGATGCTTCCTCAAGTCTCACACATGCACTGGCTTTACTCAGCACCTGATGAATCACTACTCTGCTGTTTATTAAGGCTGGATATGTCACATTCCTTGTTACAATTATTTAGTCAGCAAGTCCACATACAGCAGCTTTGCTCAAGAGAATTAAGAAGGGGACTAGGTGAACTGCAGGTGACAAATTACAAAACAAACAGGTTACAGTATCTGGTTTACTTTATCCATCTCCAGGACTGCACCAGGGCAGATTTTAGAGTATGAAAGTGCACTTGCAGAGTTCAAAAAGCAAGTCTAAGCTATTGCATCAAGATAATTAATTTTATGCTACTTTAATATGGCCATAAAAGTTACTGACTTGGATAATATCCTCTTTACAACTGCTAGTACTGCTGATGAAATGATGGCAAGATTGTGAGAAGTAACCTATATGTGAAATTTCCTGTGGCAGACATCCACGAGGCCATCTCCAAAAGAAATACTACTCATCTGCATTTGGTGCTGACTCTCAGAAAGGAAACATTCCAAGAAGAACGTGTCTCATGCAGATCTGAAGTATGCCAAGCATTGGGTCATTCATTTGTAACTTCTCATCACCAAAAATAGCTCGATGGCCTGAGGTTAAAGCCCCACATGCTGAGAGTGTGACTGTCCATGTGGCTGCAGCACTGCTTGGGATGCTCTCTGCCTGTGCACCCTGAAGGAAGGGGATTTGGAGTAACGCCAGGGCTGTTTTGCAAGTCTCTTCCTGAAGATAAAACCACAGCCATAGAAGGGAACGCAAACCAGTGAATTCAGTAATGCATTTTAGCATGACCTTAAAATGAAGTACACAGTTTAAAGATTACAAAGAGAAAAATAGTTTTGATTGTCATGACAATTCTGATGCTGTAATTGCACCAAAAATACAGCACAGAGTCTGTTCTCTCCCCCTCATTTTCTTCTTTCAGTTGCATGTCTGTAAGACAAGGACCAGCTTTTCCTCTGCCCACCAGTTTTTCAAGTTGCATGCAGCAAGAAGTTACTTCTACTTAAGAACTAAGAGCTATTTTGAGATACTAACTGCTTGTAACTTTGCTTTACAGAGCATCTTGCTACTATGTCCAATTACCCAGAGCTGCAGAAAACAAGTGGTAGCAGAGTTAAGTCTTGCCTTACTGTAAATATATTCTAGTATTTTAGAACACAGATCTACAACCAAGCTCAAACCAAGTCTCTTTTTTCCAGATGGATGCAGCCACCCCCACACAGTGCTCTTCCATCTTCAGTACATTGCTATTAAAGGACTCTGAAACAGTTGTTTAAAAATGGTTCTTACGAGTTGCTGTGCCAACCAAAAATGGACAACTAGAATGAAGCAGGCAGCAGCATCACACAGTTTGTAGTCCAAACACATGCATATCTTCATGTACAGGAAAAAACTGAAATCCCCTGAAGTCTCCTCTAAAAACAGTGTAGGAACTGCCCACTGAAAATACCATTTTAGGCAACGTGATAAAACAAGCCAATCAAGGGTTTAGAAAGAACATGGTGTGCTTATTGCTGCATAAAATTAGATATAATTTGGTACACATACTGTCTGGATATCCAAAATCAGTCATTAAGATTCCAATTTCACCAGATTAAGAGTAGGTTCAATTATAGTGAATTCACCCAAAAACTCATGCATTCCAAACACAAACACACCCCCAAAACCCACCCAAATGATGCCTAAATATTTGTAAGTTAAAATTAATCCTGTTTGCTGGGATTTTAGAAAAGCAGGAAATCTGCTCCTTTCATTACATTCAGAAAGAACAGAGAGCTATTACATGAGACTGCATTAACAGGTGATGAGAGCAGCACAGGAAGCACCAGCTACTTCAGCAGTATGTTCAAAGCTCACTTTCAATTCTAACCCCAGGTGCTCCCCCAGTCCAACAAAGCCCACCAAGTGAGAGCCTATTTCCCCCTAGCACTTTCCTATGTACATCAGGAATAGAAGCAAATCTGAAATGCTGTTTGAGGCAGAACCAAAATGGAGCTAAATGTGTTTTCCATCAGTTCGTTTAGCAGGAGCTGCTTCCCCCAGCCAAGTGCTTGTGTCTACCCTCACACCAGTGTATCCTGTTGTGCTGCTTACAAGGACACGACAGATCACTCCCACAAATACATCTTCCATTGATCCAGAATAACAAAACTCTCTAAAAAGCCATGTATTTGCTCTGTCTGAATGTCACACAACACAGCTCTGTTTATAACTGTAGCTAATGAGGTGACACTACACAGAGGCACTGCAGGGGAAAAGCACATCCCTGAAGGTACAAACACCTGCAAACAGCACAGTCTGGCAATTAATTAACAGCTTAAGTGTTGATGGGGCAGCCAACTCCCTGGCCACCTGGAAATGAGCTACCTGCAATAATATCCTCCAAAAGACACAGACAAATGAAAAATAGCTTGGAAAAGATGGCTGAGCAAGAAAAAACTTACAGAATTTAATCACTAGCTGAACTGTAGATTCTTACCAACAGCAGCTACTTACAGCTTAAAACATTTAATTCAAAAGACTGAAGGCATTAATACTTTTAAGTAAGAATCAATACTGACCAACTCAGTCTTGTTAGCTGAGGCTGAAAAGTAAATTAACCTGCAGTGATTGAAATGATTTGGACAAGCAAAAGCCCTGGAAGAAAGGCCATGTAATCACTGCCCTGATGAGCTTTCTTTTGCTGAGCAGGCACGCTGAACAGCAGTGCTGCTGCTTCCCTCTTTGTGCCAGGCTGCAGGCTGACAGTGCCACACAGACTGCAGTGCCACACACACACAGTGCTTCTGGAGGGTTACAAGGAAGGACTGTGAATCCACAGTCCTGATCCTGCTGGATCACGTTGCTCTACACTCTGTATCTGTAACAATAAAGTATTTTAATCACCAGCTTATCAGTGCTGGCAAGCCTGAGACACCCCTATTCTGGCAGGTGGACCATGTCCAAGGACTCACCATCAGTGTTAGAACCCTGTTCTTTATCTCCACAAGTATGAAAAGATGCATTTTAGTAAAGTCTGAACTCTGCAAGCCACTTGCACAAGCTTTTTCAGACACTGGTATATGAGAGCATGGCTCATAAGACCTTTATTTCCTTCTTGTACTTTTTTACATGGCTACTGCTGCAGCAAAAAGTCTTACCAGGAGGTGGTGGGGGAAAAAAATCAGCCTGAGCTATGAACTAGCAACAGGTAGGATAAAAGGATAAAGAGGGAAGATTCTTACTTCAGATTGCCCATGACAGATCACTCAAACTACTAACAAAGAAGAAGACCCTGAATCTAACACAGGTGAAGAAAATAATCCAGGCAGAGTTAGTTCTCTACACTAAAGATGAAGACCCATTTCAGCTCTCCAGTGTCAGCAGCAACTCATATCTTAGCTATGGGCAGCATGAGACACCTCTGCAGTAAACATTCACTCCCAGTGTGGTATCACAAAAGGCTGAAAAAGTGACCACACTGTTGCTACAAAGTAGATATTAGAAGTTAAATATTTATGGAGGAGTAGCTTCTATTCCAGCACCTTCATTTACTCAGAAGAATGCAGTAAGGTTCTTCAAATACAACATGCAGAACTTCAAAGACTTTTTCTCCTGTCGGTTTTCATGGCAATGAAATAAGTACTTGCCACTCCCAAACCCACATGGGTTTTGCTTTCAAGTTTTACCCCATACATTTGATTTAGATGGGAGTTTACTAAAGCAGCAGAAATTATAAACTAGAGATTTGACTTTGTCAGGAAGAATACAGACTATTTATAGATTCAGGTATAAGTTTATATGTTTTTCATTTAAGTTTATTTCAAGAACATAAAATGTATTCAATCTGCAGATGGGTAACTGACTGTATTTACCAACAAAACCATTCCTTCAATCCTGTAAAAAAACATCTTTTCTACCCTTGAAAGATCAAAACTTCAACAGATAAAGAATTTACATCAGGAATAAGGTTTCCATCTCAGAAGCCAAGAAAAAAGGCTGCATGCTGCAGAGATAATTTGGAAGCAAGTTAAAAAGCATAGAGAGTTTAAAAATTTAAGTTTACAACACTGGAATGGTTGATGCACTGATGCAGCCTGTACATGCACAGGATACATTCCTGGTACTAACCACTGTCTTGTGCCTGCCATGAAAAATGTTATTCAGAAAGCCTGAAGACGAACTAATGACAGGTAAAGATCTGATCCTTCACCTTTACTGCTGGTATCCAAAGTGTTATTTTGAAAAATATGTAAGAACACTCTCCTTCAACAGCCCTGTGAGCAGTGCTACCCAGAACAGTAACTAAATTCTCATTTGACTTCAAGCACCTACTTCAAGTGTTGAAAGACAGGCTGATCACTTGATTGCAGGTGATGACAGAATCCTTTGCCACATCTAAATTAAAGCTGCTGCACAAATCTTCAGCTTCCCTGCAGTGCTGTGTAGCTGTTTTGCAACACTGCATGACTTCCCCAGGATAGCTGTAACTATTGTCACCAATGTGAACTTGCAGTCCTGAGAAATAATACAAGAAATTCAGTGTATTTGTAATCAAATTCCATATCCTGCATCCCTTTATTAGACAACAAAACAGAAATTAAACTTTTATATTCAGGTAACTTAACACCACATGCCAAAACATGCAGAAACTGGCTTTAGAATCCACGTTTAAGTAAACCCCGGCAATAAGCACATAGTTCCTAAATTAGCCAATATTAGCGTTTGATACAAATATGTCAGCTATCATAAAATTACATACTAGAAAGAATAAAAATAGCCTCTTACAACACAGCTCTTGTTCTGTCCAAACACAAGATTACCAAATCAGTCTTAAAACAAGGAACATTTTCTGTCTGGCATTAAAAGATTGCCTGATAGATGCCACAGCTCATGGGCTGGGGAAAGCAGCAGCTCCATCAGCTGAGAACTTAAAGTGCTCTGGTGGTGCTGGGCTGCCAACAGCACCCTCAGTGAATGCATCACTGAATCCTGCACACACTGAACATGTCTGGTTGCAGCTCAGATCTGCAGTCACAAAGCACAGCAAAGTCTGGACATCATTTATTCAGGAAAAATGGGGCTGCTCCTTCCTGGAGATCACTGAGGCTGCTGCCAAGAGCTTGGCCAGCTGAGCACAGATCACTTTACTGGTGGTACTGGGAAAAGCAACTACAAAGTGAGTATTATTTCTGCAGAGCTGATAGAAATCCCAGTTCTGAGATTTTTCTCACACAAGTATTTCTGACAGTGCTCTACATCACAAATATTTTCATCATTACTCATGTCCAGAAGATACTGCACGGCTGCAAAACATCCCCAGAGCAGATCCAAGAAATCAGCACTGAACTTCAGTGGAGAGAATGCATCAATTCAGGCTTCCTGAGGGCTGCCAAGCTTTGTGTCTTCGGCAGTGGGAACTCTTCACAAGGCAATGATTAAAATCAGCATGAAGTTATGTTTGAATAATTAAATATCCAAATAATTAAATGCCCATTTTTCTGAACTTGAGGACAGGAATGCCCCAAAGCTGGGGAAAATATAAGTAAGCACTAAACATTAGCAGGTTTCATTCAAGTTGATTTGTTTCTTTTCCCCCTCACACACATTATTATAAAAATGAAGGAACTTAATGCTGATAGTTTAACAGTGCAGCACAATTTTCTGCATGACCAGGAAAGGTTTGATCCTCCATTTTTACAATCCAGCTATTACAGACCGAAGTTTTTTGCTGCCAACTTCACATTTATTGGGATTTTTTTCTCTTTATACTTGCACTTCACAACTTCTTACCATGCTCCTCTGAGCAGTTTGCAACCATTTAGATTATAAAGCTCTGTGGGAAGCATGACCTTAATTTGTACAGAAATACTGCAGTTCCACATAGACAGAGGATCTGCAGAAGTGCTGCCTATCTAACTAGAGAACAGAAACACCAAGGGGAAGAGCATTAAAAAAAGAACAATGGAAACAGAAAAAAAGCTACAAGCCTCCTGAACAACTGAAGTCTGACAGAGTAGCACTGTACTCCACTACATAGAAAGAAACTCAGTGTTAAAATAAGATCCAATATGTTTAATATTTCTACAGTATTTTGGCTAAAATTGTACATGTATTCTGAGTTATTTTATCTACAGAAAAAATCCAGTATTTCAAGAGCAGTATGTGATTACTGAACAGAATAAAACCATCTCACTTATCCCAGAAATCTTCTTACTTCATCTGGGATCTGAAGGAAGCCACGTGATACATTCAACAGTTACTTTTTCTGCTGCTCTTATAAAGAGAGCTGTAAGATACAGACATTCTTAAATTTGCTTTTTCTTATCAAGTGCCACACATATGGAAGACTTTGGACAAGATTTCTGGAATAAGTATATTCTGCAACTAATACACCAAACACATTTTCAAGTGCTTAAGAGTATTATTTTTACTAATTTACTTACAGCCATCACTTAGAATTCCATGTGACCGATGACCAGTGTCATACTTAGAGTGCCTTAATGCTTTTAATTGTTTTTAAATTAAGGAGCCTTTAATTTGTTCAAGCTAAGACTCAAATTCATTTCCCCAGGCAAATCTCCCATGCTGCATCTACAAGACCTTTGGTACTGACAAAGTACAGATAACACAAGTACTGCTGCTTTGAACAATGATCTCAAAAATGAAATGTTTCTACCTCACAGCATGTCTGTTTACAGAGAGATTAGATCCTAAAATGACTTACTGTGATTGTCCCACTCTAGAGCTTCTCAGTTGTTAACTTTGTGCAGTTAACACACCAGACCATGACAAAAAGGCTCACCAAAGTGACCTCCTCTGCTCATTTCCTCCACTCGTTCCCACAGTTTCCCTGTAAGGGTTTGCACAGGGGGATGGGGCACAGAGCAAAGATCCAGCACAGCCAGGATGGCTTCAAGTTTCAGGGCTGCTTAACAATGACATTTAGGATGAAAAATTTCAGTATCATGGAGTAACTCTGAGTCCTGAAGTTCCTATTCCAGTGAAAAGATATTTAAACCAAAATTAGTCTTTTTTCCTGCCTTGCCAAAAGCACAGTGTTCTCATTCCATGACACCAGACATCATCTCTAAGCTGTGTGAGAACATCTGTGCTGTGCTGAGCTGCCCACTGAGCATTCTCAGGTGCTTAAAATACCATAAAAGAACAAGTCACCTCTCCTGCTCACTGGCTACACAGAAATAAAGTCCTTTTGCTCACAGCAGCTCGGTGGGTGATGTGCCATGAGCCTCCTAAATGGTGCTGGCTGTGACTGATACATCCATGGGGGCAGGATTTTTATGCTAGAAATCAGAAACAAGACTGATTAGTTCAATCACAAACAGTTATTTATTGAATGGTTCTACACTCAGTACAGAGATACAAACCATGCCTCAGGAAAGCTCACAAGCCAAGCCAGGATTTGCCCAACACGTCCCACAGAGAGACCAGAAGTTCACATTCAAATGGAATTTTGGAAGTTTTGTTAACATTTAGGTTAGATATAATATATTCTAAATCATAGAATCAGAGAATGGTTTGGGTTGGAAGGAACCTTAAAAACATCATCCAGTTACAACCCCCCTGCCATGGCAAGGACACCTTCCACTATCCCAAGGTGCTCCAAGCTCCATCCAACCTGGCCTCAGACACTTCCAGGGATCCAGGGGCAGGCACAGCTTCTCTGGGCACCCTGTGCCAGGCCTCCCACCCTCACGGGCAGGAATTTCTTTCTCATATGGAAGCTCAACCTGCTCTCATTCAGGGCAAAGCCATTCCCTCCGTTCTGTCACTCTATACCCCTGTCCAAAGTCTTTCTCCAGGTCTCCTGTAGGTCCCCTCAGATACTCTTCAGTTTATCCCCTGCATAGAACAGCACAGAATCAAAGCTCCCTCAACATTAAATGCCTCAACCTTTAGACACTTTGAAGAGATTTTCAACCATCTTTATATTTACAGCCCAGATCCAAACACCAAAATCCCAGACCTTTCCTCCACGTCAGGCCTTGCCTGTGGTCAATTTCAAACAAGTCTTATGTACTTTGCGCATTATTAAACCTTCAGAGGCTTAAAACCTGCACCACACACCTCTGCTCACTGAACTCCCTAGAGAACTCCCCCATTACTTGCAACTTTCCAAAGCATCAGATTTAATTAAGAAAAAAAAAATACAAAACCATCTTCAAAGCAGAACTTACATGAGAATCATTCCTAAATAAACCATCTATTTTGGTCAAATTATCACAATGGTGCCCTCGTTGTTGCTTTAGGTAATCTTGAGAGATGCCTTTTAGCTCACACTGAGCACTGTCAAACAGATACTCATCACTCTGAAATAAAAGTTATAGATCCATTACTTCAGAATAAAAATTATGCATCTGTATTACCATAATGTACAGCACAAATTCTGTATAATATGTCAAAATATGAAACTAAATTTAAACCATTTGGTTTTATCATAGGCTTCGGCCTGCAGTTCCTACTTAGTCAGGTTAAAGCTCGTCTTTAAGACCAAACTCTCTCAAAGAGCTCCCACAGGCGCGGGTATCCCGCCTCGTAAAGCCGCACTTCCAGGACCAGAAACTACGACAGCCCCCCCACACCTCCCAGGAAAAGCCTGCAGCCTCCTCCACACTGCTCATCCCTGTCCCTCCTGCATCTTCCTGCAGAGGGAACCGCGGGGAAGCGCTCGAGCAGCCAGAGCCGGCCGCGTTCCCTCCCCGCACGCGTCACGGAGATGATGAAGGGCGGCGGAGCTGCGCCCTCCCCCGTGGGAAGGCGGCGCGGGCCGGCAGCCCCTACCTGCACCCCGGGTGTGTCTCTGCGGGGCGCTCGGGCCGTCCCGGCGGCTCCGCGCCCTCACGGCGGGCGGTCCCGGCGCCTCTATGGCGGCCGCTCCACTTCCGGGTCCGGCCGGGCCTGCTCCTACGCCATCACCGCAAGCGGGGCCACCACTAAGACCCAGCGAGGGGATCATACCGCCGGGAAGAGACGCGGTGACGCCTCAGCGAACCTCAGGACGAGCCTCCCGGTCGCACTCTCCGCCGATCGCACGGGCGCTCCCGCTCCTCCCTCTCCCCGCGGCCTAAAATGGGAAAGAGCCGCGCACAAAATGGCGCCTGCGTCGCCGCTACCTCCGCGCCTGCGCGCCGCGCGCACTGGCTCCGCCCCCGCCGCCACCGTCTCGGCCCCGCCCCGTCCTTCCACC
>VWZV01011707.1:4730-282204 GCA_013397155.1 Irena cyanogastra
TCTTCTCTTCTCTTCTCTTCTCTTCTCTTCTCTTCTCTTCTCTTCTCTTCTCTTCTCTTCTCTTCTCTTCTCTTTCTTTTTTAATAGTTATGTTTTGAGAACTGTGGCTTACTTTCCATACTTTTTTACTCTATTAGACATCTTATAGAAGTTCCAACAGCTTCTTTGAATAAACTTGATGGATGAACTACTAAATTCTTTTGGTTTAAGCAGTAGCTCTACTAGTGTACTGAAGAAGATTTCTTTTGGAGCTGTTACAGTCTACGGGGTACATAATCCCCATGAATTAATGTGGCATTTCCTTCATAATCCTATGAATTTTCTGCCTTAGAGCTGCTTTTATGTTTTTTTGTAAGAACTTTAGTAAAATAGACCTTTAAATATGTATTGATATCCAGAATTGCTATATTGTCATAGTTTGCTTTTGTACTTAACATGTACAAGTAGAAATAAGCTGTGGTATTTTTATTCTTTCTGTGGGTTTTTTTGTTAGAATTTAGTATTTAGTGCTGCATATTAAGCGATTAGGCCAAGAAGGCAGAATTTTTGTGAGTATGCTGGTGCTTAAAAATGTAGACTGCTGTCTGGTGGGGTTTTCAAATGGGCTTAAACCATTGCCTAGGTGCCTAGTAGTTGCTTTGGTACTTTAAAAAGTGCCCCTAGGAATTCCTGCTTTCATCTTTCAGTCTCTCAGTACCATTGCAAATGTGACTTTTAATGTTTAATTCTTCCAAGAGGACGTCTAAATGCAGGAGAAGCTCAATTCTTTTGATAACCAAACCAGTAAATATATGGCAATATTAATAAGCTAGTTCTGACTTGAGTGTCTGAGTTTTCTGAGTTTCTAAGTGAATTTGCAGCTAACATTGGAACCTGTGAAGCCACTTCATTCTGGAATTAATTTTAGTATTGGTCCAAGGGAAAAGCATAGTAGACATCACAATTCTATTATATTTGCAAAACACAATTTAGTTTAATTTTGGAAAATGTTTCTGAAGAAACATAGAGTTAACTTCTCTTTGGCTAATAAAAACACTTGAGTGTGGTGTGCACTTAGTGTAGGGAAACTTATTTTGTGTGTTTACTCTACCTCACTTCTTGCTCTGGAATTCTTTTCCCTAGCATCAGCACAGCTGCATCATCCATTTCCAGAGTCCTTTTAACCTCCGCTTTTAATTAAAAAAAAATTAAATCAGATGCTGTTTAAAGCTTCCCATTTAGTTTGGGGAAAATAAAAGTTCACATCTAGCTTAGACGTGTGTGAACAGCTGTTAAAAGCCACAAGCAAAACGATACTTATAAAAGTGGTGGGGGGAATTTTAAGAGCAAGCTGCCAGTTTGAATGTACTTTTCAATAGCTCTTCACTTTCAGCCAAATGCTTTTAACAATAATTTTCTTGGAAAAAAACCTTTTTTATAGAACCAGCAGCCCAAGCAGTTAGGCCAGTGGTAATAGGAGGCAAGTTGCCATTTCTCTTTAACTTTTTATGAAATTTTTCTTTGAATCTGAGGAAATTGCTCATTAGAGAGGTTGGAGGGGCTGATGTCCACCCATGCCCACCCACATGTAAGTACATCTGTCCCCATTTGATTCTAATGAGGGATCTTGTTCATTGAAATTCCCAAGTTCCAAGACTAAGCATAATACTTCCCTTGTGTCATATTTTGCAGGCATTATAGTCCTGCTCATGATTTAAGTATTTTGAGGTAATCATAGGATTTCTCTTTTTGAGTCCAGGTTACTAAATCAGATTAAAATCAGTTGGAGAGAAACAGGCAGAGAGTTTATCTGATGTTGAATATTTAAAAGAAAGAGGCAAGATTTAGACTTTTCCTTGTTCAATCCACCTTCTGAAAGAGAAAAAAACAAAAAGTAGTTCCTTCAAGAACATTTCATCTTTACTGATATTGGGGGTCGTGGGGCTAGAGTGTAAGATGCTCTGTGACCTAATATCCATGTATACATATCTCTGGGATTTATTTGAGCAATTTTTTTTGATCCTGTCCTGGCTGGTCTATTCTGTAAGTGATACAGGGTTGCTGCAAAGCCTTCCCAGATGTTTGGTGGCACTCGGAGCAGGTGTGACTTGTCCCACCAGGTTACCCTGTGGTAGGGCCATACTGAGTTCACTTAGCTTGAACTCACTGTGTCAGTGCTTGTTCAGAGCATGCATCTGGATGTGGAATTGTCTTCAACCAGTTGGGGAGCATGTCAGGTGTAGTCATTGAATGTTTTGTGTGGCAGCAGAGATGTTACTGAAGTTTCTTCAATGCTGCAGTTTTCTTCTTTTTTTTAATTTTTTTTTTTAATTAAGGTTGTTGGGGTGTCTGTTGGCTTTTAATCTTAGCAGATTACAGCCTGTCCTAAGTGCTGCCATCACTGGTCTTGGTACTTGTTGCTTTGCTGTGTTGGGGTTTCCACACTTGTGGAAATACCTTCAGTATCGCTTTTGCTCCCAACAGTGTGGCCTGTGGTGTGCAGCTGAATATTTTGTGCTCAAAGGTTTGATGTGTCCAAAGGTTTGATTTAACTCATCTGTCTTTGGAATATGTCCTTGTTTGCTTTGCATGGGCAGCTGGTGAAGATGAGTTGGGTTGCAATGTAGATATTTTAAAGTGACTTGGTCATTGTTTTCTCCTTATATGTCTGAGTATGTTTTGACTTCATATTATTAGAAAGTAAGAACCCAAAAGCTTCCAGTTTGTTGGATGTCTCATTTTTATGTTTAGTTTGAATTCCCTACAAATTTCCTACTGACATGTCTGAAAAGAATAAACAAGTAGGACAAGCAAAATGCCGAATGAGTAATTTCCTTCTAACACAATGTGTATCCCTGGTGCCAAACTGCAAAGCTCTGATAAGACTAGGATTAGAATTTTGGGTATGAATCTCAGAATTATCCTCAAGAATTGAGGAAAATTTATGTGTTCCCAGTTTACACAAGAGAGCAATGATGACCAGAGGAATGGAAAAGCTTTTATATGGGGAGGGACAAAATAAATTGAGTTTCCTAGAAGTCAGAAAAAGACAAATGTGTGTATGAAACCATGAAAAGAGGGTAGAGAACAATTACATGGCATCTTTTCTATACAAACCCAAGGAAATCTCATGCCTTTTTATTAAACAGCAAGCTTAAAATAAACAGTTTAAATTACCTTTTCATATTGTGAACAACCAAATTGTTGAAGTCTTATTCATTGTAGAAGGCAGAAATACACATAGCTTCAGAAAGACACTGCAGATACTTGTGAAAGGCTGGCCCACCAGTGGCTATAAAATATTTCAGCTGTATTCCTGGCAACCTGGAGATGGAGTGTCAGGCTGAGGAACTCAGGCTGCCTCAAAGTGGGATGTGTATCAAGGAGAGATCACTGTAGCTGTACTGTTTCTTACTTTCCTGCCTCAGTACCTGCTGCTGAATGTTCTTTAAGGAAAGTTGCTGGTGTGGAATATGCTAGACCATCAACTACCAGATTTAAAAAGAACCCCAAATTCACTCTCTCGAGCTATTACAACTCCTTCTCCCCAGCTCCAAGCTCCAAAATACCTTCTAGGATAGTGAAAAAAACACTTCCACATGTCCTTGCAATTTTGACCTTAGTGCCTTAGGTTGTGTAGCTATATTTATGTGTATTACGTTGTAGCTGGTTGGTTGGAACAGTGCAGGTGAGAGAATGTGATCTGGATTCTGGTGGTTGCTCCACAGTCTTATTTATTTTTCAATACAATTGTCTTTGGACAAAGTAATTAAGAAGTCTGGGGGACAAAGAGAAGTACTGAGTACTCAGTAGTCCCTGATAATTAATTTTAGGCCTTCAAGGTCTTTCTTTAAAGTATCTGCTCTTAACCAGTTCAACTGTGTGAATCTCACAGATTCTTCTGAAAACCCTGTTTCTTGCCTAGACTGTGTTAAAAAAATTGTGATACTGCAAAGTTCTAAGAATCTAACATGTTGTTTAATATATTTTTATTAATAGGTTTTAAATGGAATTTTGATGTTGACATAAATTTGTCAAAGAGTGGTCAGTGATGGCTTAAACAAATATTTAACCATTAGCTTAAAAAGTTCATTTACTATCCTAATTTTGAACACTTAATCCATGGAAATTGTGCCTGTGGAAACTTTTAATGTATATTAGAAGAGGAGGAGTATTCTAAGTCACAAAGAAATTAGGTCATCACCAGGGCTGTGCTAAAATTTTAGTAGATAATATCTTGGGGTTATTTGCAAGGGACTTGTTAGCTTCTTGACGCAAATTCTCCTTTATTTTTCCAAATCTGGCAAAGGAAGTACTAGTGATCCTTGAGGACTCCAAACTTATAAAAACTAGATTGGGTTTGTTGCACTGTTTGAAGTCATGACTGACCAAATAGTCTGGGAAAGTACACTTTCAGCAACTAAGTTCTGGTTTAAGTCAGATGTAGCTGATTTCTCTAAGTTAAACAAAAATGGAATGAAGTAGAAACTCTTAAAATCACCTTTGGTTTTAGGAAGTTTTAGAAAAGAAATATTAAAAAGTTTAGAAAAAGAAGTTCCAGCTGAACTCTAACTTACTTAGTATTTTCAAATCAAAATGAATTCTGACAAAAACTTATGATAGTGCATACATGTGTTCGAATTTAGCTGTTCTCAGTGATGTATTTCCCACAACACAGCCTGGTCTGAGGTGGTTTCATGATTGACTTCCCCTACTTTCACTTTTGTCATCTGCAGTCATGGTAGCACTGCATGGAGTGAGTTTTGTTCACTAATCCAGCCTCAAATGAACAGAACACAGAGGAGTTCTTTGAATGAACATGTGGATTCCTTTTCTTCTGCAGTGGTGCTATCACATGAGAAGCTCTGAAGTGCTCAGCCAGTAGCCCAGGAAAAGCCAGGATCATCCCTTTTATTTGCAATTATGGTAGCTTAAATTACTAAATAAACTATAGTTTTTCTAACTGATTTCAGGTCTGCCTCTTCTGCTGAACCAGCTACTTTCTTGATGAAAGTCTTTTTGGTGTGAGATTGGTTTGGTTAATTTTTTTTTTCTGTTTCTGTGTGAGAGAAACAATAAGAAGGGATTGGTTTGCTTTGCAAAGGCAGGTGGCTGAGTTAGCTCTAAGAAGAGTATGGGCCTTCATTTGTAACAAATTGTGTATAAAGTACTTTTCTTATTCCCTTGGTTCCTTTATGCATTATATAGCCTTTAAAGTCTTGGACAAGGTTAATGATTTTTGTTCAGTCCCTTATAGCTAGCCTGATGACTTGGTTCCCTCTGCTCATCTGAGACTGGTTGATACAGTAAAGATACAATATTAGTATAATCTTTCTTAGTGCATCCACTATTTGATGTTTTAAATCTGTTTGGGAAAAGGCTTTTGTAGCTTTTCCTCAATATCTGAGTCAATAATAGTGTTCTGTTAAGATAATGAAGTTCTGGACCACATGTTCACATTATGATAGAAATTTATGTCAGGGAGAAATGAGCTATATGTTCACTCCTCGCCGAGGCAAGAGCAGTTCTTCAAGACAGTGATGAACCAACTGATGTATTGATTAAAATTCAGGTAGGATTTTTTGCCTAGATGACTAGATAGTGATAATGAAGTATGTGAGTTGGCAAATGTGTAGGAGGTTTGTACTGTTCCATTTCTACTGTCTGGTCTGAAATAATCATATTGTTAAGTATAAATAGCTTGAATTCAGTTCTTTGTAGTCTTTGAAATGCTGTGGCTCAGTTTGGGAATTAACTGATAAATTTACTATAATTGATCTGAATGTGCTTGGGTTTAATTTCTCCTTTTGTAGTTAATTGAAGTATGTTATATTTATTTACTAAGCAGCCTCACTTTTCTCCTTATAAAAAGTCATTTAATATAAAGTTCAGTTGTACTATTAATTTTTTAACTGCCAGTTGAAATCAGTTTGGCTTAGTAATAATTAGTTACAAAAGCTTCCAAATGGAAGAAAAACTGGGCTGCTATTAAACAGGATTTGATACACATGGAACAGTTAAGCAGTAATAAATTGCCTAGTAACTGAGTAATTTCTCTCAGATATGTGCCAATCTTGTCTCTACATTGAAAAATTTTGGAAGAAGAACTGATGTTTGAAATTGCTTAATGCTGGAGGTTTATTGTAATAACAGTAATACTGACTTGGCCTGATCTTTGAACATTGAAGGCTTGCTTTTATATCCCAGTGAATGATTTCACATTCATTTATAATTTTTGTTGTGGGAGAGTTCCCAGAGGGGTATGTAGGAGAAGCACTAAGTGTCTCCAACTCCTTATTACATCTGCTGGAACCACAAAGGAATCAGGCATGGAAGGGCCCTGGAGTTGACCTGGGTTGGCTCTGGTAGGAGCAAGTAATTCAGAGTATTGGATAAAAGCATCACACTGGAGAGGACAGCCAAACACAGCTGTTGGCCTGAAGTCAACAGAAGCATACCTGTGGAAACAGTCTGTGTAGATGGATGCAGCAGTAGCCATCAAGAATGCTGGCGTGGATCCTCTGAGGAATTGTTATTTTTTAGGTAAATGCTTTTTATAGAAGTAAGTTTGGTATTAATAGTTCATTTCTATGGCTTCATGAAATAGATTACTCTGAGATATATTCGTATGCATTATTTGAAAAACACTGTTTTAGGAACTCCTAGGTAAGGATAAGACTTTTTCTTCATGTTTTAATATGTCCAGATTTACTATTTTTTGGAAGAAAGTACTTATCCAACTGTACTTAGTATGGAAGGGGCTGTATAATGTTTGAATAATAGGCAGAATTGGAAATTGGTTCCAAGATTTTGTAGGGGTTTGGTGGGGGGAGGGCAAATGGAATTAGTTTTGATTTCTGTCTATAGCTACAGACTACACCTCATATCTTAATAAATAGATATCTGCCTTTAATAATATGAAAAAATTAGTTTTTCATATGCAGTAATGAGACTGACTTTGTTAACTTGCCAGCCCTTTTCAATGCTGAGAAGGAATTCAGCCCTTGCAAGCTCAAGGAGGCTGCAGTTCCACAGTTGGTTGGCCTTGTGGTGAAGGCCGTTTGCAGCTTGAAGTTACCGCTGCTGCTCCATGGGAAATCGGATCTGAGACTTGATCTGGGTTAAACAGAGCAGTCAAAAAGAAATGGCTATTTTTAACATGGATCAGCTCACTGAGCTTCGTAAGCTCACAGGAGTTGCATGGCCTCCTAATCAGGTGAGGAGAGAATAGTCACACTCTGGCATGAAGGTGGGGATGAAGAGCCAGGAGTGGGACAGGTGAGACTTTCCAAACTTTGGTGCTGGCATCAGTAGGTCTTGAAACTGACTGCAGAAGGAGACAGATGTGAGTGGCTGAAGGCAGGATGTAAGAAATGTTGTATAAGTTTTCATAAAGATCACAAACCCTTGAGTTTATGAACTTAAAGTGAGCTTTATATTTATGCCTGTCAATCCTGTAAATCTTCATGAATTTTAGAATGATATCATTTAGTAGTCCTCTTAGTACTTAAATGATGATGACTATACCTTGTCCTGGTATTGATAAATTCTGTGATGATGTAGTACATACATGAAAATTAGAGAAAATATTTGAAAGAGATGAAGAAAAGCTGATCCACACATGGCTTGTGGATATATTGGACTAGCACCATCTTCTGAATGTTTAGTACATTGCAACTCCATGTCTTCAACAATGCACTAAAGAACGCTTAAAATAATATTCATTCAACTTAGAATTTCAGAAATTGCATTACTATCTTTTTTGCACTCTGTTGACCTTATGGAATTGTTAAATTCAACCAAAACAATGGATATTTCTATTTGGATTAGTGGGAAAATAGCCTTTTTGTTTTTTACCCTTTTGTAGCCTCTGTCCTAAAACATATCTTTAATAATATAAGGAGGAAATTTATTTTTGAAAAAAGTTACTGAGCCCAGCAGTTTGTCATTAGTAGCTCAGCTAAATCAATCTAAGCATTTTTTTTTTTAACTTTCAGTAATCCTGATAAAAATAGTTTCACATTGAATCAGAGAAGAGTTTCTTTTTTTTTTCCTGTCAGCAAGTCTTGTTTTAAAGTGCTGGGGCAGTTATTGAAGTTCATTACAGGGAACTTTGGAAACTACTATCAAACCCAGTAATGTCTAAACTAAAGAGAAATGTGGTTTTTGAAGTTAGGCACATAGAAATGAATTTGTCCATAGTACTGCATATGAACATTTAAAAAATATAGTGCAGCCATTGTAGTGTTAAAGATGCTCTTAAAAGATTATGAATCAAATATTTCTGTGTTTCTTATACATTGCTCTATGAAGGGCAGTCTTAGACTGGTGAGCAAAAATCTTCATTCTAAGTGGTATAACATTTTTCTTGTTGGTATTGCTAAAATGTTAGCAATTAAAAAATTGTGTCTCACTTGAAACTTGTTTTTTTCTGTGTGTATGCTTAACTACTGTGCTTATGAAGGATGCTGGGTCAAAAAAGTGAAATACCATTTGTATTACAGAAAATTTTAAGAATGTGAGAAGAAATGCTGCAACTAGAGTTTCAGAGATATGAAAGAATTATTACATATTTTCATGCTCTACTGTATTTGAGTTATGTTTCTTCATTAACATAATTTCTATTTCTCAGACATGGTCACACTAATGCTATTGCAGTATAATTTATAATTTCATTAAACATAGCTTTGTCTAATGATGGTGTTTTAGTCTTCCTGTGGGGACTGGAATTCATCTACATGGTATTGGGCATTGGGGATTATGGTTTGGTGAACACAGCTTATTTTTCTTTGCTTTGCTTTTTCAGTATCATTCAATAAACATTTGAACTGTTTTCCTGTCCTGTGCTGGTCACTGTGCCCTGTGATTTTTATAATTGAACTAATATAGCAAGAAAAATTCAGCTGGATTGTATTCTCCTGTCCTAGGCTTTTTCTCATTTTTCCTTGTCTAAGGAAATAGCCACTCATAAAGATGTTTGAGTCTAGATTAACACATTTAACTTTATAACTTAAATTTTTCATTGGCACAAAGATTAGGAAGCCTGAACACAAGTGTAAAAGATGATGAAAGATGACTTAGTGCACAAAGGAGTAAATTGATAGCTCAGTGAATTTTCCTGTGATCTTAGCAAGGCGTTAAATTTATCTTTTCATATTTGTTTCTTTTCCCTTTGGAAAAACAGGAACAGTATTTGCCTAATTTACTGGGAAGCAAATTAGTCAGCAAATGATCTATTACTAATTGTAAAGGGTTTGTAAATTGGCACTAGGGCCATATAAGAATCTGACAGACTGGATAAAAAGCAACAGTGAACAAAACTGTCTTCTCTCCAGGAGGAGCTTGTAATTTTAGGATGTGTTTCTGTGTGGAAAGTAAAAACTAATTAACCAAAGTTGTGAAATTAGAGAATATTAGAGGCTTGTGACATGATACTTTTGAGAGAGTAGCATTAATTTGCTGAAGCCAGGCTGTTCATTCCCCAAACCAGAATGCACAAAAGTGTTTCATGTTCTTTCATTTGCAGCTTCACTTGATTTGTTAAGCTTACCCTAAGGATGTATTTATTTAGGTCTGCACACTGCAGTAAACAGAGACATCATAAAATTGTGGGCCCAGAGGTGTGTGCACCTCATCTAAACTCCTTGTGCCTTGGTTAATGCGTTCTGAGTTCACTGTCTGCTGCCTCAATAGATCTTCAGTGTACTTAGCCACTTGAGTTGCAGGGTGGGGAGAAGACAGTCGACAATGCCTTTCATCCACCTCTCTTGCTTTCTGCGGCCTTACGATACCCTTTCAGAAAGAAATAAAAAAGTAGAGTATTTCCAGTTATGTTTTAATCCTAAAATAATATTCAAGGTGACTCAAATTTGTATTAGTTTAATAATATAATCTTTTCTGAAAACTTGTTTTCAAAAATGTCAGCATTAGGGGTAGGGATAAGTGGTACAGGTACCTACAGAAGAGATCAGATTCCAGCTGTCTGTGTAGTCTTAGTCTATTCAGTCAAATGAGAAATGATTGCAAGAATTTCTGCCAAGAATTTATTAAAAATGCAAATGGGAAATGTCCAGCTGGGAAAAAAAATTATTCTTATTTTCTCTTTAACTGTCTGTTTAAGCTGTTTAAGCCAGTCATCTATCATCCTAGTTTGAAAAGAAACTTGGGTGTATTGTTTTTTTCCTTCATAAGAAATTTTACTTTTGTGTGAAAATATGCCTGCTGTTTGTATTTGCAAAGGTTAACATCATCTTAAAAATGACCTGCCGTCTACCAGACATTAAACATGCTTGTTATTAGGCAAGAATCCTGTCACACTGTGTCGTCTTTAGTTAGCTGCACTTGATGTGCTGAGATGGAGGCATTTACTTCTGGCTGGTCTTCCTGTTTTCTGTTGAAACTCATTTTCAATCTTGCAAGTGTTAACCTCATTAACCTAGGATGCTCAAGAACCACTGTGTTTTAGAGCTTTAGTAGAAGTGCTGTAATTGTTTATTGTTTAACAGTATTTGAAAGCCTCATTTAATATGGGATATTTTTTGTAAAGAGAAGTTAATGTAATAACTGCAGCTACTTTCATAAATGCCAATCAGAGAACTTGTCATGGTAAACACATTCTTTTTTTATTTCCCATGTTAGAACAAACTGTCAGCCTCATCAATTTGATTTTAATGTATGAAATATTCTTATTCCAAGAAGCTCAGATTTTGTGTCTTTGCGTGACATTTTTTGGACAAGAAAGATAATTCCACGTAAGCTTTGTACAAATAAGCGGAGGCCTGTATGAGAGGTGTGCATAAAGCCAGGCAAACTTCATTCACAGGCATGATGCCTTTCTGTTTTTAACCAGAGATCTAGGAATCGTTCACCTTTCCTTTCCCATATTAGGCATGTATTTTCATGTCTTGTATCTATAGGAATTCATCTTTTGGAAGGCACTCAGATCATAGATTTGTCATTTAGAAAGCTGTATTTTTCTTTATTGTAATTGAGAAGCATATTTGCTGATAGTTCTAAGATTTTTAGAGGAGGAAGTGTTACAGTGGTTTGTGGAAATTACAAGTTTTTAAGCTATCATTGTTTTGCTTTCTGAAACCAGTGATTTCCTGTTGTAGCTGGAAATGTTAAGTGTAGTTTTTAAAGTATTAAAGTGCAGCACCACCTATTATTCTGCCTTAGCAAGTCTTCTAATACAAGATTTGATTTGTTACTATGTCCTCATAGGAAAGCATCAGCAGTAGAGTGTACATGACAGTGAGAAAGTAAACACATGCTTGCAATCAAATTAATGTATTTCATCTGTCTTCAATTAATAACAATCTGTCATGCTATCTATCTGAGAAGTGGCATAAACAGTTTATTTTGTGTTTGGAATAACTTCCTGGAGGTAGTTAATGTGACATGTAGTTTGTCTGACATGAGTATAACCAGATCAACACTCTAGATGTTTTCTTGATAACCTAAAAAAATTACTGAGAAAATCTGTACTGGAACTATATTTATATTTCCTTTTGAGCTTCCTTAAATCAGAGTAGGGGCATAGTTTTCAAGACTTCCATCAAAGAGTTTTCTTTTCTTGGCAGTTACACACTTTTAGTGTGAGAAAAAGATTGAAAGTATTAACAGAAAATTAACTATGAAAAGCTGCAGTTTGCACTCTGACATTTGGGATTGAATATTCAAGAATGTGTGCTGTAGTAATTTAGAAGCACCAAATCAAAATAGATTTTCAAAAAGCTGGCTGATACACAAAGTCTGGTAGTGCTGCAGACCTGGTACAGTTCACTGGCAAATTAAGTTATTGTTATTTCTGTATAAATCTGATTATATTGGATAATAATAATTAGAAATTAGATGCTTTTTTATTTACACATTAAGAACCTTTGTGTCTAAATAGAAAATGAAAGTGCAGTTGCTTGAAATTCTAAGTAAACTATTGAAATACTCTTTAAAATGATGAAATAGCTCCATGTTTTAGTGGGAAAGCAGTAGGTTGCTGGTAAGCTGTGCAATAAAAAACTAGGGAGGGTTTTTTTGTTGCCCTTTTTTAATTTAACTTTTTTCTTTGGATTGATGCTAGAATTAGGATTAAAAACATGTAATATTGCTTAGGGCAGAAGAGGCTTGAAAGGGAGTTCCTTCTGGCCAGAGCAATGGGCCATGCTAAGCTATTCTCTGTTGGCATGCTATGAGACAGAGGTCTGATTAACTGGAAAGTAAATCATGTTGCCTAGAATGTTGTTGCCAGCGTTCAGCTTGATTTCTGGTTTATTTTTTAGAATAGTGGATATTTGGCACCTCTTGGAGAAATCTCTCTTTTAATTCCCTTTTTCATACACGTTTGCTTACACATGGAGGAAGCAGAACCATCACATTCTGGAATTACGCTGGCTGTACTTGTTGAGCAGCATGCACTGTGTGAGGACAGTGCTGTATATCAGTGTTGTTGTCCTTGCTCTGCTAGGTTTTCAGGTGCCCAAGCTAGCTTTGTTCTTAAGAAATCAGTCAGAAATTATACCAAAAAATAATTGTCATATACAGACCCCTTTTTTAATGACTCTGAAGTATTTTCAGAAGAGAAAATGTGTACATAATTTTAAGCACATGTAAATCAAATTAATAAATTATTAAAGCATTTTACTTGTCATGTCTGTGTGGGCTAATCGTGATAGCTCATTATTTAAACATTATGTAATTGTATACCTTGTGTGCACAGCTGCAAATACTTTGCAGAAAGATTTATATTTCATTTTTTCACAGCATACTATAAAAGAACATATTTTTGTGTGGTACCATAGATTAATAAAGATGTTTACTCATAACTTTAAAACTACTCTTAGTTATATTGAAATATGAAATAGCTAGAATATGTAAGATAAGTAAGAAACCAGAGAGTTGTAACTTCATTTATGTGTTATTAGCAGTTTTAATGGAAAATACTGTTATCAATTAAAAAAAAAGTTAGTCTTAAAGAGAACTGCCCCTTTTCAAGGGAATCCCTACAATTCAAGGTCTGAAAGCGGAATACTGTCAGATTTGGGTGGAGAGGCGTCCCTTTACTGAAACTCTAAACTGTCTCTCATGTTTTTTTCCATACATATGGTTTAGAAAGTGGATAGGTTAGTTATCATTGGTATAATCATTGAAACAGCTTACAGTTGGCAAGTGTAATTTCATGATCCAGGGGAAGTGCCAACAAGCTATTAAACACTCAGACTTGCTTCACATGCATTGTACTCAGTTGTCCATACTATCCTCAGCAAGTACTGTCACTGGTTTCTCAGCTGCTTGGAAGTACCTGTTCAAGTTACAGACAGTTTTTGTGTTTCTTCCAGAATTACCTGAAAGGAAGATTCATACCAAATGGATGTTTTCATACCCTTGTAATTTTACATGGAGCTCTTCTCCAGTGATGTTGTGAAAGAAGAGACTGGCAGTCCTGGGGGAAAGAGAGATAAATAAAATGAGTAGCAACCTTTACATTCTGCACAAAGGATGCTCTGTTGTCTTTTTAGACTACGTGCAGTTATTTACTTATATGGTTTTGAAAGATTATAAAACCAGAACGTTCATCATTCTTCTGACTAATGATGTATATTTTAAAGTACTTCCTGGCTTTGTCTTTGTACCAGTTGTAGTGAGTAAATTGTTACATGTATTTTATTATTACCTTAATTTTAAGACAATACAATTCTGGGATTAGATATCACACTTTATTCCTCACAGCAAACTGGTAAGCTAATTATATTGGTCCTAGCTCCTGGATTTTAGAGAAGCAGTTGAGTTAAAGTAGTTTTTGAGCTGGTACACCAGATATGGTGTAGTGGAATGGAAATGATAGTCTGTACATGGTGGTGCTGTGTGGCTCATTGCAGGCCATTTTTTAACTTATGGAATGACACAAACATCTAAATAGTGGAAGAGAAACAATATTGACATTAATTTATTTACCGTTACTGGTTTCTGAGTCAAAAGCAGCAGAACTATTCCATCAGGATGGAATTGCTGTTGGATGGCTGGATGTGGGTAGATTGTAAAGCACTCATTTGTGTTTTATCTAGTACTTTTTAAGGTTTTTCCTTTCCCTTGCCACAGCCCAATAAACTAAAATTTCAGTGACTTGCTCTTAATTTCTCAAGTAAATTAATATAGACTTTTGACTTTGAAGAACAATTTATGCTGTCTTGAGTGTTTCCTCAGAATTTTTTAATCATAGGGATAGATATCTTGCCTTGCAGTATTTTAAAGTATGGTTTCCTTTTCCATTTCAATTTAGCATTGTCTGTGAGATTTTCACTGCAAATAATTGATGTGTAATAGCAATTTGAAGAGTATCAATTGAAAATCCTTTTATAGATCACCTGAAGATGCAACCTAATCAAATCTCCTTGCTTATAACTTAAACTTACTTTTTTGTCCTTCTTTGAAATGTCTCTTACAGAGATGTCTCTTCACAGAGATGACCATCCTTTCCCTTCCCTAAATTCTGCAGTGTTGTTCTTAGTTTTTCTTTTTTTTTTTTTTTTTCATTCTGTGCTGGTTTTGGATGAGATAGAGTTGGTTTTCTTCCAAGAAGTGTTCAGGAATGTCTTAGAGGGAGTATCCTTGGGATTTCTGTGGGAGTTCAATACTTTTCTCCTAGATTCTGTTTTCTCTTTTCACCTCACTAGATCTCTGTTTAATCTCACCTATAAATCAAAATGGAACTTCCTGGAATTCATGAGATGCAAGCATTTTAGTAAGTCTTACCTACTTTTGCAACAGCAGATGTTGATCTATGCTTGCTCAATCTGTAAGGGGAGATTTTCATTGGATCTGTTTGCCTTGCTGAGAGCTGCATCTGAGTTCCCTGAGTTTCTAGTCTGTTTTTGTTGTTCTGGTGTCTTTATGAGATACTTGTACATATAGATATGTATTGACCTGTTATGGAACAGCAGTTTATCTTCTACTGTAATTGAAATGACTCTTCATACTAGAAAAGCTTAAAGATGAAGGTTTAATCTTATTTTAGAGGCTTTTTAGGTGATAAGCAAGGCAATGGAGATAAATTTTGGAGAATATCTGGCAGCCATGTATTTTTTTGTAGTTGTCACTTGTGGCTTTTAGTGTGTATTTCAGGCATAAAAATGAGCAAAACTGCAACAGCCTATATTGTGGATGCCTTTTGTTTGAAAGGGACTTTGAATATACTTTGGAGGCTGATGAGCCCCCTTTTTCTGCCCTCATCAGGCTAGTCAGGGGAACAGTACTATCTCCCTTTCTTTCCTCCATTGCTCATGACGTTCCTCTGTTTCTCCTGATACAAATTTTCATGTAAGTATGCCATTTAATGCAGATGTATTGAGTGTTTCTGTTCTGGCCAGGGAATTAGCAATGTACTCCTTTGACATTTTAACTGTTGCTGCCCCTTCTGCCTGTTGATCCCATTTTTAAGATGTTTAGAATTTCTGAAATGATAGATCAAAAAAATACCCTCACTGCATTCTCCAGCATTTACACATCTTGCCTTAGCTTTTCATGATCAGAAAACATACTTTAATGCAGATAGAAGAAATTGTAATCAAGCCCTCGACCAAAAATACTGGTTTGTAACATTTGTGTGCTGTGGAGAGTCACTTTTTACTTTTCAAACTTGTGTCTTGTGCCCTTTTGTCTCCTTTATTCATCCCATTGTGACTCTCTAGCCATCAGTTTATATTCTACTTGGTAAAAATGAAGCTATTAATTTTGCCCTGCTGTTACCCTCTTTCTCATTCCCTAAAGATGAAGAGGATGACTGTACCATCTGGCATGTAAACTTCACTTTGGGCCTTTCTCTAAATGTTTGTGTTTGATGTGTGGCCAAATCTTGCAGATTCCTTCTTTGAGACCTTTGTTAGATATGGCCTAGCATAGCCATTACCATAGTTAAAATGTTCTCATTTTGTATCTAAATTTCAATAATTCCTTTTTCTTGGCTATTGCTGTGTTATCTAGTCATTTAGAATATTCTGCAAGATCATTTCCCTGGTTTATAAAATCAAACTGTATTTATGTATCTTATTCGCTTTCTTTCTGTCCAAATCTTATTTGTCTTTGCTGTTAAACTTTTCATGGCTTAAGTGCATTCTCGTATCATTCTTCATCCCAAGATACCTATTCCTGCTGTTAATTGGCTCATCAGATGAGCCCACATTGGCCAGCTGTTAGTTTTCTGTCTGTGAAGTCCCTGCATTCCTTATAAACATCTTTTTTAGGAAATCATTTTTCTCCTCCAAAGCTCTCCCTAAAGTCTTTTTGCTGTGATGTCTAAATAAAAGCTGGACAAGACTTTTCTCCCGGTGTGCTAAGAATTCTGCCTGTTGAGCTGACCAGTGTCAGATAATGAAGAAAAAGGACTAGAGGGTAACTGTTCACTGTCTTGAGCTGATCTTCAATAACTCTATGATTATGCCCTTGGCCTGTGAGCAATGCAAAGGAATTAGACTTAGGATCATTGCCCTTCTTTGACTTCAAACTGCAGTTTTGGGTAATTAAATATTTATTAACACTTGAAACTCTTCTTGTACTAAAAATGTGCCCTTTTCACCAAGAGCTAGTGTAACATGAATCACCTGGCATTTTCTGTGGGCACTGAATGCACACATGGACAGTCACCTGGCAGTTCTCTGGGATGACAGTGCCTGTACAGTTCAGAGCAGACAGCCTGAAATTCAGGAGGCAGAAAGTGAAATATTTGTGACTGGGGAGAAGGACTGAGAAGTACACAAAGTTCGAAAACATAATTACACCTTGATTTTTCACTTTCAGTCTTTTTGTTTCTATGATCTCATCTGCTTTAATTTCTCTTCTGTAGTAAAGTATGTACTCTACTGACCATATATTATTATTGATGTTTCTTCATAGAAAATAAGAGGCATTTGAGGATGATTTCCAATATGCCTGTGGCATTTTTTCCTGGAAATTCATCAGCCTTTTAGCCTATTGTTATTTTTGTACACTCTATTCTTTCCTTCCTGGGAAAGAGGGTTTGGGAGAGATTGTGACCTTGTTTTTATGTATTTATGTAAGCATGTTGTAGTATTTTAAGGAATATAGTGTAAATACTGTCTATCTGTTTATTTAGTTGTATTGTAATTGTCTGTAGTTTTTGGAGTTCAGGTATAATCAGAGAAATACATGAGTGAAATCTGGAGGTAGGGTTAAAGTTCCTTTAAAAGTTCATGAAATGAAAATAAAGTAAATACATTTTTATTTTTCCCAAAAGAGTAATGTCACTGTTGTTTTTTCCAAGCTGCACTTAAAGCTAATATGTGAAGCATAAAAATAATAGTTAATAATGAGATGTTTTAGGCAGTATTGCAGTATTTTATTCTTAAATGTATTTTGAAAGACTCTGTCTTTTGTCTTGATAGTATTTTTCAGAGAAAAAAAATTAAATGCATGAGTTTTTAACAAAATAGTTGTTGACTTCAGGCTTTATTTTAGTAAATGTATTTGTTCTTCCCTTTTTTTATGAAACTTAATTATATAGTGGATGTTTAGTATTATGGAAAAACTATACTAGAAACATTAGTGTTAATAGCTTAGTGTTTTATTCCTTCACAAATTAATGTCTGTGGTAACTGGATGATTTTAGGCCTGTTCTTACAAACAAGGCCTTACTGATGTACAAGGAACAGTAATACGTGTCAAAAACTCCACATTAACCAAGGTAAGCAGTATAAATGGGGTGTAGGAATCCCCTGGTAGGCTAAAAATCTCCAAGAGAAAATCTCCAGAGCCTACAAATTAAAGACCTCCAATATCATTTAAAAATAAAGCCTTTTATGTAGTAGGAGAGCATTTTTTCAGCTGATAATCAAATAACACTATTATACAGGCTTACTAGATTTGCAAATTTACAAGTTTTTACAAGTCAGTTGGGTCCCTTCCTCAGGAAATCAGTTGAAGTTTTTTTTTCCTGTATTAGCTCAAAGAGCCTGCTTGTCCTTAAATCCTTCTGAATATATTTGCCTTATAATTTGACTACATTGAGTCAACACCCTTATAGGAACCGTAATGCAATAAAAAAAGAGAAACTGTTCAATATAGTTTCCAATTACATTAGAATCAGATTGGAGAAACTGGAATGTACACAATAAAACCTGCACAAAACTTGAGTTCTGTGAGATTTTGGAAGCAGCTAGTACTTTTCAGTATAAAATACCATTTCAGAACTTTACTCTGCTTCCAGTGGTTGTAAAGTGATAAAAATGAAAATATGTGTGTGTGTGAAATGTACGTTTTACTTTTGAAAATTTTCTGAACCACACCTTTGTGGAATTGAAAGCCTCATATGTAGGTAACTAAGCATCATTGCTTTTACTCAGTCAATTTTTTTATTATAGTGAATGTTTTTGCTTTGCTATGTTCTGCAATAAAATTCTTTATAACTTATTTACATTTTTACTTTGGAAAAATTTGTTGGTTCAGATGTGCTTGGTGAATTTATTTTGTAAAAGTCTTCAGGTTACACTGGAGCCCCCAATATACACCTTGCCTGCAAACAGAATATGGAATATTCTGTCTTGTTTTAGTTTGTGGCTAGCAGCAGAGTTATTACAAAGTATTGAATGTATCCAGAAATAAATTTGTACTTTGAGATATGAATTTGTTGCATTTGGCCATAAAATTTTAATTGTGGTTTCATTTTAGTTTTGCAAATAAAATTAGTCTGATATCATTAATTGCTTTTATTTTAGCAAATGATTATAGAGAGAAAGAAACTTGCATTTGCGTACACCTGTAAAGGAAAGTATTATACCTGATGTGTTTCCAATTAATAATTTCTAAGGTGAGTAACTAAATGGGCTTCAGTGTAATAATTTTTCATTTCTTCAACTTATTTTTAGTTGACTTGGAGCATATTCGCACAGTGAAAGCTGACAAGCACCAGCGATTTTGTCAGGAAAACAACTTCAGTAGCCATTTTGTGTCAGCCAAGACAGGAGATTCTGTAAGTAAGAAAAAACCCCAAACTTATAGATGTCTGTTGTTTTTTTTCGAGGTGAAGCAGTTTTATTATACTTCACATAATGGACTGTTGAGAACTCAGAGTGCTGCAGGCTCTTTTTTGCCTCCCTCAGTTGCATGAAAAGTATAGCTTTGTATGAGACCATATTATTCTTATTAAATACAGTGGTTTCTCATCTGATTTTCAGTCTGAGGTACAGATTTTAATGGAAATGGTCTGGCTTATACATCAGCATGAAAACTGAGACCAGCTAAATCTCTATTTGCTGTCAGCCAGTTATTAAATATATTTCTTCATTCCAGGTGGAGTCCCATCTATAGACAATCAATATAGAATTTTCCAACAATTGGTAAATAATGTGACAAGACCCTGTTGCAATAAAAGATTTTAATATGGGTCCTGAGCCATGAGAGACATTCCCTTTGCGGGTCCATTGAAATTTGAACATTCTGGCATTTGTACCAGATGCTTTGCAGAGTACATTTTTGAACAATCTTTTGATTCTGAGCTAACTGGGTTATTTGTTGTAGTTGGAAGCGTATGAAAGAAAAGATTCTTTTTCAGTTGACACTATCAGTCAAATTAAATCATATTGTATTGTTTTGCTTGATTTCCATCTCACGCCTAATGAGTTTGTCATTCCCATAAAACAGTCTTGTGTCTGTCTCCTTAATATTACTGTTGACAAGAAAGTTTACTTTATTTTTATGTTATTGAATATTGACTCTATGGTCAAGTACATGGCAGTATAGTCCACAAATGAAATAACTTGTTAAGGTCTTTGATGACTCTCGTGCAGTGAACTGCCTAATTTTGTAAGATAATAGTTTTTCTGTAAAGTCTGACGATACTGCTGTTACAAATGCAGTGAGTCCTAATTCTCTTTATAGTTTGTGTTAAATCCTAGGTGTATTTTTTTGTTTCAAGTGTGAAAATACAGGCTTTTTATGCTAGAAACAGAAGAAAAAAAATCATAACACTACACTTAGTAAAATGTGCATCTGATAAAATGTATTCTTTACTCAAGGTGACCACCAAAATCAGTTCATTTTATAATTGATACATTTATCATTGCTAATTATGACAGAATCTTTATTGCAGCTTTTTAAGTAAGTCATTAATTACATCAGCATTCCACTATATATACTGACTGTACTTTTCATAGCTTACTGTTTAAAAACAAAAGTAAATCTGAACATGCCTAGAAAACATTAACAGGAAATCTCCGCCTAAATATCTAGTAACAAAAGAAGTAGATTCAATAATTCATTTTT
This sequence comes from Irena cyanogastra, assembly GCA_013397155.1. Taxonomy (NCBI): domain Eukaryota; kingdom Metazoa; phylum Chordata; class Aves; order Passeriformes; family Irenidae; genus Irena; species Irena cyanogastra. The sequence goes on from VWZV01011707.1 coordinate 24,978, forward strand.
AGTTTCAGTATAAATTTGAATTAGCCCTTTCACTATTGCTGCACACTGATCATTCAAAAGATGGAGTGTTTGTTCTAGACAGTGATTTAAGAAGAGGCCATCTGTTGATACCGTGAATATAGACTAGAAGAGTCTTAGTCAGTTAAATGATTTGTTTTGTTTATGTCAGATCTTTTCAACAGACTTGTTTGCAAAAGATGATTTTGTGTGTATAGAAAATTCTGAAAGTCATCTCAGGGGGCAAAAAAAGTTAGTGGAAGATCTGTTATTACTAACGGTATTACTGTCCACCAAATCACATAGCTGAAGCATTGCACTTGTGGTTGATGTTTTTTGCAGAGTGTCCTCAGGGAAGGTGATATAGCTCAGAGCACCTGAGAGCTTGGTGTGAGCTAAACCAGGTCTCTGAGCCTCAGAATCTCTTTTCAGTATGCCCTTTCTTGTTGTGTAGATGTTGGTAGAACAGACCAGTACTGCACCAAGGAATTGAGAGCGCAGTTGTTTTGGAAGCTCCCACACTTAATTGGTTGTGCTACTAATTTATTTCCGGTTTCCATCTCGGGTGTTAGAAGAGATTGTGTAAATAGTATTTTTCTTAATTTTCACTGAAAATGACTGTGAGCCTGTATGTAGATTTTTTTTTTTTTTTTGTGGGTGGCAGCTGCATAAGGCAAACCAATATTTGTTAGGTATTTAGGTGGTGAGCTCAGACGTTCGTTTACAGCCCTGCAGATAAGATATAACTTGTAGCTTGGCAATACAGTGTTCAGCAGTAGTGCACACTTAAGCTGCTCCTCTTGGACATGTCATATTCTTTAATCACATTTAAAATACAGTTTTACCTAAACAGTAAGATAGGTGGACTGTCTTGAGATGAATTAAAGCAATTATTTAAGTCAGCATTGTCACCCAGTATTATGTGTTAAACCACGTCCAAAGTCTAACTCTGCCAGGCTGCTGCTGCTGCAAGCTGTACAACATCCTGCTTTTTTCTAGATACTTCTATTCAGTGTATGTTCTGTAAGATTCTTCAGAACTCTTTCATACTCTTTCAACTCTTTCAGAACTCTGTCTTCAACTCTTTCATTTTTTGGACATATGTAGTAGAGATTTTGGTGATGTTGATCCACAGTTCTGTTATTCTCAGTGTCAGAAGCCTACATCTCTTATTTCACAATACACTGGTAATACATTTTTGAGCTAAACATTAGTGAATACCCTTATTCATATTTTATAGCACTGAGAGTGGTATTTGAGAGGTCGATTGTGTAAAAGCTTGTTTAAACTTAGGTCTCTGGAGGCAAAGTAGAAGTGTTGCTTAACAATCCAGCATACTGTTCATTCCTTGTACCATTGTTGAATTATTTTCTCAAATTTTTAAACAAAATTGAAAGTACCAGATGAGGTTTTTTCAGATCTGTTTTGCACAGGTCATAATTTTGTATATCATTGTTTACTGTTCAAGAATGGTTTGATATATTTGAAAGAACCTCAAGGATGTCTGCTTTTAATCATTTAAATGCAATTTATTTTTTTTCCATAGGTCTTCCTGTGTTTTCAGAGAATTGCTGCAGATATACTCGGAATCAAATTAAACAAAGCAGAATTGGAACAATCACAGGTGACTTTCCACAAATACATGGATTTTTTTAGTATTTTATTTAGTATTAAAAGTGATCTTGTTGTGGATTTATAGCTGTTCTTTAAATCAATCTTCATCCATTGTTCTGAAGATAATTATTTAATTTCTTAACAGCTTTATTGAAATATGATTGTTCCTTATTTATCCACCATGATCAACTCTCTGAAACAAGAAAAAACATGTTCAAAAATGAAGAAAAAACTTTAGTTCTAAGGATGTTTGTTTAAAAATAGCGCTTAAGATTAGTTTAGAAATGAAATGTGTATGCATGTACAGGCAACATGGAAGATATTAATGATATTTTATGCATGGATTTAAACTGAAAAATTTTTCTACAACCCAATTTCAGGAACCTCAAAAAGAAGGATTGTACTATTGAGGTAACCCTGTGTAATGACATTTGAGATAACAATTATTTAAATTTACTTAGTGAACCCAAATGTTGCTATTCTAGTGGTGTTAAATCCTGGAATTGCTTTTCAATACCAATGTTAAACAAGTACCACAAAATAAGTCAGTAAGTTTATTTAAAATAAATGGCAAAGCATTTCTTATGTACAGCTTGGTCTCCTTCTTTTTGAAATATACGATTAATATGTAATTTCTGAAAGTGCTTTGCCACAGCAGTGTTTGCAATCTGTGTTGAAGTGGTTAACTAGAAAACTGTATTGCAAACAGTAAAATTGTAAAATAAACTTACAGAGCATACTTAACATCAGATTAGTTTTAAAAAGCTGTAATTTGTAGGCAGAGAAATACTAAGCGTGTCTTATAAATATTCTTTTACTACTAAGGTACCATCCATCTATTATTTTGAGCTCTGTGATAATTTGCCTATAAATAATTGAGCACATAGAGTTCTTTAATTTTTCTTTGGTTGTTTAGCTCGAACTGGAATGTCAGTCCTAGACCTCTCTGTGCTGTGGGTGGTGTTCTGTAACTCAGGTAGAAGTTTGTAGAAAGGTGTGCAGACCCCTTAATTTTAAAGGAGACTGATAATAGGGTTATACTGAAAATTGTATCATTCTAAAGAAAGGGTCTGTTTTTAGGTTGTTTTTAAAGTAGGAAGCTCCATATAGCCCCAATTCAAGAATATGTAACTTTTAATGTCAGATTGGTATCAGATTTAAGTAGACTTCCTTCTACTTTACTATTGTAATTAGCTTTTAATTTTGTTGAGTAGATCAATGGAATAGGCAATATATGGGTCAGACAAAGTTAATATTACACAAGTTGCATTAGCAATAGCCTATAAATAGTTAATTTGCTGCTGTAAATTAAATACTGTGGCATACCTTACTGTTGATGGGAATCCAGGCTCTAATTATAAAAAAAAAAAGGTAAAAAAAATCTCTGAAAAACCACCATCACCGACAAATGAAAAACAGCAAAAGAAGAAACAGTAAATGAATTTGGACAGAAAAGGAACTTCACTGTTGCCTTTCAGGTACAGCAGAAGTCATTATGTAGTGCAACAGTGTGTGCGTAGCTAAAGAGTGTGAAATGCTTAATTTGGAAAGTTCTGTTAATGGAGCATAATTTCAATCTACTCCAAACAAGCAATAGCTCTTTGTTATCAGTAAAACCTTTGCTCTTTTTGAGAAGGTTATTTTGAAGGGACTGTAAGAGTTTCCCCAATGAGAATTGTACTGGAATGTCTGTTAGCTGTATCTTAAGGCTCATTTGTATGGGACCAAATACTCCCATCACTTCATAGGAATACAAAAGGGAAAGTCTCTACATAATATGGAGAGCAAAAACTTGAACCTTCATATCCTCAGGAAGATAAATTCTCTTGAGAGAAATTAATTTGTCCGCAGTAGAAAGGCCTAATTGAAGTGATGTGTAGATGCTGTTTCCCAAAAGCCTGGAGCTGGTCTCTTGGCTGGAAGGAGGTGTGTTGGAGGATCATGCCATTATTAGGTTTCTGTTTACCATAGACTCTTGTAAGACAGATGCAGGTCTCTTCAGTGTGGTGGTGGTGGGAGTTTTTCCCTCTTCCCTCTGCCCTAAAATGGGCACGCGTCTTCCTTAATTTGTGGGACAGTTATATGCCTTAAAATTTTTAGGCATTGAATACTCTAGCTACTGTGCTATAAAATTAGATCAGTGAATAGAGAGATGCTCGATAAATGCTATAAAGAATCCAATAAATACAAGACAATAGTAAGTGTGACTCATCTGTGAAATATACAAGTGTTGATTTGGATTTAATCTTTGAATAAGGAATCTGGTTTTTACAAATGTGCACTATGTACACACTGGATTATATATTTGAGTTTTCCATATTTTATGTAATGTGAGATTTCCTTATTTTGGGAACTGAGATGGTTTTTTCTCAAATCTGTTTGTCAGAGAACATCAGATATATTCATTCAATCTAGCCAGTAACAAAATATAAGATTAAATACTGAATTTATGTAAAATGCCAACAGTCAAATGCTATATGTGTACTTTTTATTGTCTAGTATTGAGAGTATGCTCTAAATTTTTTTCTAGCACTCAATTTTGTGCCTGAAAAATCTTATTTTTTGTGTTTAGAGTCAGTTATGATTGCCACAGTCTAGGAAGATCTTAGATGTGACTCATGGGTGGATAGAAAGAAGTAATAGGAATCCCAAACACAGTATTTTAACTTGTATGAATTTGTGGGGTTTGGCTTATGATGGCTAGCAGAACTGCAGGAACTTTTATGAAAAGTATGTGAGGCTCTTGATCACCTTCAGATTAGCAGGAAACATCTGTTAATTAACTACAGGAACAAGCCTTAGAGATTGAATTATATTTACTCTGCATTGTTTCAGAAAACTGCTGCAGCAGTTTAAGATGTTAATGCAGCCCAAGCTATTTGCTGCTGCCCTTCTATTGGAATGTATTGCTCCCACATCAGAATCAGAAAATGGAAGGTGATCGTGTGCTTTGGCCACATCAGGGTGAAGTTGAGCAGCTTAGCTTAAACTGCTGCTCAAAGTTGTTTTAAAGAGAAGCTGCCAGACTTTGTGCTGAAGTGGATGAGGTGCAAGTACACGTTACATTCCACCAGCTCTCCTTTGGCAGCAATGATCTCCAGCAGAGGAATAGGACAGACATTTGAGGGTGGTAAGTTTTTAAACTATCTCAGCTAGAGCTACTAAACCTTGTCTGTTAACATGCTGAGATGACTGTTAATCAAACCTTTATTTGGACAGAGCTGTAGTGAAACAAAGAACTAGATTACTCTTCATGACTGACTGGAAAGTAGAGCATGTTTTATGTAATAGAACAGTTCCAAAATAAGAAAATTGCAGATTCTGACTTATTTTCAGTCCTCAAAATACTCTCCCTTTTAAATTGCAAGGGTCTGATGAAATGTGAGGAAATAACTCCTTTATTAATCAAATGTTTTTCTTTCTGTATTTTTTACTTTCAACTGTAGCATAAAAACTGCATGGGGTACAGCTTTGTTCCTTGGCATTGGCAAGAGCTAGCATTTTTGTAAGTGATGTGTAGTTTTCTCTCTAACTAAATGCTGGTTCAGCAGACCACTGTGTGTGTGCCAGCTTTGTACAATAAAATGTTTGGCAGATACATCAGATCTGGAATACAGAGCACCTGGTCCAAGAAGGGTTATTTCTCATTATTGACAGTGACTTGGATCGTGGCAACGATACACTTGATGTAGAATCTGATGCAAACAGGCCCAAGTTTTTAATTACCAAAAGGTTAATAAAAGAAATTTTGCAATGATATTTTTGAACTCTTATTTGGACAAAATTCCATTAGAAAATCCAAGTCATTTATGATCATCAGTTTTTTTTGCTACAGTGTATCTAAGCATAGGTCATTAACCTGCCTGTGTTTACAGGATGGGATTTAGACCAATGTTTGAGGAACAATTAATTGTCTACTGATTGCAGGACTTTTTTTCGGGGTTTTTTTTTTTGCCCCTCAGCTCTAGTCGAAAGATTGATATGAAGAAACTAGGTCCTGTGAGGNGTCTTTTTTTCGGGGTTTTTTTTTTTTTGCCCCTCAGCTCTAGTCAAAAGGTTGATATGAAGAAACTAGGTCCTGTGAGGTCAGATAACGCTGTTTAATGCTAAAACTCCTACTACTGCCCTACATGGGATTTGGCAACCTTTCTCTTGATAACATCAGGCCAGGAGTCCAGTAAATCACCAGTGTTGTCCACTAGATAAGATAATATGAATGTGATGAATTAAGCTCAAGAAGAGTACTTCAGCAGCTAATAAATCCAGGTCCTTTGCCAGCCTATTCAATTATTGTTGCTTGTTTGACATATAGGTTTTATTTACAGAGGTAATCTTTAATGTATACTGTTTATATATTCCTAATCCAGTTTATATATTGCTTCCTTTAAAATAATAGAATTTAATTATTTATTAATTCATTTTAAGCTTGAAAATATATTGTAGGAAAGTTCAAGTATTTAAGAAAAAATATTAAGCTGGTTTAGGATATCTTTCACAGCAGACTTAACTCCTCTGCTGCTTCTTTGTTGAAATTGTTCCATGAATTTTACTTCCCTTTGCATGAATCCTGTATTGACCCCATATTAATAATGAGAATCCTGCATCCATTACCTGTATTAATAATAAGAAAACAGTTTTGTTTGTTTGTCTTTAAGGGGAAAAGTGGGAACCTTTTATTTTTAAATGAAGCAAAGAAAAATCAAAACTTAGAGCATTTTGGTACGAGGTTGTTAATTTGGTCACTGCTTTTGGATTATATATTTAGGTGTAATGTGTTAGTTATGTAATGGAAAGGATGCATGTGTACGGCTGCTGCACTTGTTACAAGCTGATAATGTGGTATTTAAGTATCTTTGACTCAAAGGAGGCATAGGCCACTGTCATCTTTTCTTCCACCGAATTCCCTGCCTTTTTGTTCTGTCCCTTCTCTAGCTTTAATACTTTTGCTGATTGCATGTATGAGCCTTTCACTTTGGTGCTTTGAAAGGGCATGTCCTGGAAAAACTTGAGAGGCAGCCCTGGTGCCGAGAGTGCCGCTTTCAGCCAGACATGTTGCTCTTATATCTGCCTAAAGCCTGAAAATGCACTTTCATTTTGCTTCTGCATAATCTTATGTTATCCATTCATTCTTTTCAACTACTGATTAATCTCTCCATTGTTTTCCTTCTCTTTTCTTTTTACATTCTTCTCCTTGCCCTCTATCCATCATGTTGATACATGGTTAACAGAATGTTGTCAGGGCAGAACTAGTGAAATATCCCGAAGAAGATAACCAACATCACACTTCCAACTGCCAGAGCAAAGTCTGCTCAATGCAGTAGTTCAGGTATTGATGGAAAACTTGGTTTGTTTCTTTTTTATAAGCTGCGTTGCTTTTACATGAAGTAGCAACTGTGTAAGTAAGTTCTTTTGGAACTTACTTTGTACGTGTAAGTACTAGTTTTGTACGCGTAAGTACTTGTAATATTCAACATATTATTTTGGAACTTTGTGTACAATTAATTACATAGTGTTTCTAATAATCAGATAGTTTCTAGAAACTTTGAAATGCTTCATGTTACTATATTCAGTGCTGTATATTCAAAGTATTACATAGCTGTCTCAGATGGAAATGGATGCAAAATTGTACATTTCTGTCTCCTCATGTAGGAGGGAGCATCAGTCTTATCAAATGCTTTGTAAATAAAATGGGTAATATTTGCTAGATCTGTATTAGAGAATAAATATAGTATGCAGAGCTTCTTTTTATGTTAATGTAATCTTTAGCCAATATGCCTATCAAAGCTTTTTTAAAATATGGCTATTTAAAATTTTCTTTGAATTCTGTCCATATTTTCTGATGAAGTGCTTGGAGTAAAGACAAAAAGACAAACTTAGGTACAATTTCCAGTTACAATTTAGGCAGTTATTATTAAAGAATGAATGACACAACTTTTGCAAATAAATTCTGGTTTATTACTCCCATACAGAAAAAAAATCATGGAAGTAAAACTGTATTCACTGCTTTAGCAAGAAAATTGTATTCTTTTTGTAGTGTTGTGATTACCTTCCAAGGCACTAGTTTCTGCTTAGCATGAATAAACCTAGAATTATAACAAGAATTAGCACCTGATAAAGTTTCCTGTAAGGTAGTGAAAAAACAACCCAGTTTGTTTGTTGTTTTTCCCGTTGTATTTCACAAAAATCCGTTGAATGCTTTGCCAGCATGAAGTTTGTATTTTCTGATTGTTACTGTGTTTTCTTTTATGACAGAGAGTGGTGAAGGCAGATATTGTCAACTACAGTCAAGAGCCTGTGACAAGAACCGTTAATCTTCCCAGAAGCTCAATGTGTGCAGTTCAGTGACCACGCTGTTCTTCTCTGGCTTGATACCTTTGCAGTCCTGCTGCCCTGACACAGGCTCTGGGATTACCAGGAACTTTGTTTTAACAGGGACCAGTGCAACAACGCAATTAGAGGTTTCAGAAACATGTTGCACCATTGTCCATTAAGAAGCAGCAGACGGTTTTTTGACTGTCTGAAATTCAAACATGAGACCACACACTTGAAAAATTAGAGGTCAATATTCTTTTAAATTATATTTAAATGAAACTGTATTAACTCTGTTTATGTTTCTTCCTCTCTATTTGACTGATACCAGAATAAAAATGGATGAGGAAGCCCTGCATTAAAAGCATCAAAATGCTTTTAACGACATCACTGTGGAAGGGTATTTTGCCAAAGCATTTTAATTTTTTTTTCTCCAGTTATTTGAACTAACACTCAGCAAAGCGTAACTTGGAAAAGCTATTGTTGGAATAATTTTAAACACATAATATATATTTTATCTAGGGATAATTTTGAAAGTGTTCCATTAATATATATACACTTAGCACAAAATGTATAAGTTGTATCCAGTGAGAAACAGTGCTTGAAATAAAGCTGTTATTATTAAAATAAAGTTACTTTTCTGAAGTCTCAAATTGTCTCCATGGATGCTCTGAAAAATGCTAGTGTTTTTGTGTATTTTTATTACTACATCAGCATTACTTCTTGCACTAATAGATAGGCTTATATGTCTTTATGAATATGGATGAATCTCAGTCAACAGTTTGGTCTGTAAATGATAAGTGATATATTCAACATGCATTAGAAAACTGTTGATAGATCAATTAGCATCGGTCACTTTAAATAACTAACAGAAGGACTTTTGGCCTGGTACTCTTTTCTTTCAATTTTAGAATAAATGACAAATAAAAAGCTGTGTGCTCTGTGATCTTCACACTTCTCCCCTGTTGCTTTTCTAGCAGTGCACACAGTTCTCTGCTGGCACATCTGAACAGACGGCTAAGGAGAGAAAAAAAATTAAGCTGTCTCAATTCCCAGACTAGAAATCTTTTCCTGTTTAAACTCTAGAATGTGCTTTCTAATAACTACATGGAAACATTTGGAGATTCAGAAACTAATGAGGTTTTGAAGGAGGCTTGTATATCACAAGTGAAAATTACGAGGTTCTTCAAGTGAATGTTACTATTAAGCTGTTCAAGCAAGTGCTTATTATTTGGAACAATAAAACAATTAGTAGTTTAACAAAATAGCTAAACTATTTTAACTGTTAAAAAAGGTTTGCTGATGGCAAAAAATCCTCTTTATTAACTTAACACATAATTTTATAACTCTGTGATATGACTTAGTGTGTATTGTTTAGCATTCAGATGTGGGAAATTCTAAGAAGCTGAGATATTGAGAAATTACGCTACACTAAGGTAGGTGTGATTTGCAGTAAATTATTTATTCCAGTCTATATTCTTGCTCCTTTCCATGGAGTTTGTGTCCCACTGCATTGCTTTACTTTACAGTTAACTACAGCTGTAAGGAGAACTCTCTTCCACTACCACCAGATGAGAACTTCTCTTGAAAGAGTTTTTTCTTAATAGTTATTCAGTTCACAAGTTTATGGCCTCCAAGGCAGATGGAAAGTTGTTTTAAACCCTTACATTTCTTGGTGTGTTTGTGGCCTCAGCTCTGCTTGTATGTTCAAATATTGACAAGAACTGCCCCCTCTGAGAAGCTGAGCACAACATAGCTCAGGCAGGTGGCTGTGGTCTTTCTCTACTTCATGGTCCTGCTTCCTAAGTAATATGTAGTATTGTCTTAAGCACTCAACTTCTTGAGTTAAGTTTTTTTCTTTTAAAAACTTCTGTAATTTTACTTTGCAAAAGAAAATGCTTTTTCATAAATTCATATGCAGAGTCCATTATCATCTTGAATATAAAAAAATTTTTGCTTTTATATTTTGGGTATCGTGCACTGTGAAAAATGTTATACATGTCCCAGTACAAGGTGTTTTGCAGATGGATTTTATGTCTTGGTCTCATCACAGTTTTTTATTCTCAGTGCCTATTTTTCTAAGTGTCTTTGACTTGTACATCCTTCTGTATTTTATTCCTCTTGATCTTTTCACCAGCTTCTATGTTAAAGGCCTACCTTGCCTGAAGATATTTTTGTTTATGTTTCCAGACTGGCCTCATTCGTCCTCCCTAACATACATGTATATTATTTACGCTAACCAGGAATCTCCTCTCTTCTGTGCCCTCAGCCCCTCCTTTTGCTGCCCCTCTTAACCTCCTCAGCTTTTTGTATTGTATACTGACTTCCACTCTCTGCTTTTCCCTCTCCTTCCTGCCCCATACAGATCCATTACCTGTCCACCTTTTAATCCTTACAAATGAGCTTTGCTCTTTTTGCTCAGCCTTGGGGACCCCACCTTGAGCCTTCGAATTCCAGCTGCAGTCTAACTCCTTGGCTGTGGTAGCTGCCTTTGAAGTGCTGCAGCACTGTGGTTGAAGATTCAGCACTGCTGGTGCTGGTGCTGCGGCACGAGTTCCTCCAGGCGGAGCAGAAAGGTTAGAGATTATTCTGGAGGATTAAGTGGTATGGAGAGAGGGAATAAACAGTGTTCTGCAGGGAAAGCAAGGGCTCTGGTGACTGGAGGGATAGACACAAGTCTACTTACAGGACTGTGTAGAGACTCTGGGTCCTGTTGCCTTTTGTAAGTAATGTCCCACCACTACTGATGCACATGATTCATGTGTGGTAGAGTTGAATTGTGCCATATTAATGCACTTAAGAAGTTTTTTCCAAGGTGAGAACTGGTGGAAGGCAATTCAGTAAACAGTTATGAGGTAAAAAAATGCAGTGCTTTCCAAAAGTGAGGCGACATGTGCTTAATGTCCGCTGACATGGGGAGTGGGCTGGAACAAGTGAAACATGTTTTTTCCTGAAGCTGAGGCCAGGTGAAGGGAAGAAACATGTTCAGGCCCTGATCTTACACAGATGCACACTGGTGAAGTGATCTGTCTGCTCAGAGCTGTTGTAACTAATCATTTCAGTAACAGCTCTGCAGTTAAAGGTTGTTGCTAAGTTCAGCTCCTTGCTAAGGTCAGTCTCCGTGATGTGGTGGATACCAGTAGGTTCGTTGTGTGTGCCTGCATGGTTGGGTATCAGTGCTTTTAAAACATGGATCTGAAGCATTATTAGACTCATGCAACTTCTTGTCTTTTGCAGTTCTAAAGTTTGGTGGAGTCGAATTGAATCTGTTTCACAAACAACAGTGTGAAGTTATTTTCCCTTGCAGACAGATGCTGTGGGTGCCAGAACCTGTGATGAGTTCACAATCTCTCTGAATCCATTGTTCTTTTGACAGTTCATAGAAGTCATAAAAACATGTGAAGCTGCTTTTTAACCAGACTATTTTTTTTTTTACATTTAGATACATAAGAGGTCACTACCAAATTATGTGAAATGTGCTCATTTGAGGAATTTGATAATTATCAGTGCTATCTATCTGCATCATTAGGCATCCAAAACCCCCCTTTTCTTTAAATCACTGCTTGATTTTCACTGGAAGAAAAGGCAGCTTCTTTTAAATGCAGAGCTAATTTGCTTGTCAGCAGGTGCACCTGATAGCCTGATATCCACAATTTTATAATAATTTTGTAAAGAAAAATATCATAGTAATATTTGAAGTTGGTTATTCTACTTTTTTTTGAGAATGGCAATTTAGATAAATTGCAGTTGTATTTTTCCTTTTTACATTTATATCAGGAATATAGTTGCTTTTTCACAAAAATTTATAGTCTTTGCTTCATGATGTTCTTGACATTTTTACAAAGTCATAGTAGAGAGTACTGTTTAGTAGGTAAACATTGGTATAGCTAACTTTGTACTGTGCTGTTAATGTTTTGACAGAAGACAGAAGTGCTGTTCTGTAACATAACTAACAAGTTTATAATAATGGGAAATTTTCTGCAGGGGAATTTTTCCTATTTAGAATACTTACATGCATTTCTGATGTAGCTTAACAGTTTGTATGAGAGGCCTGATACATGTATTTAAAGCAGCATTGACTTTTATAGAAGTTATATTTACAAAGCTGGCATGATTAACTGCTTTTCTTTCTGGAATTTGCACATTATTTCCCAACCAAAGGTGCTATTCTACAATGCTGTATTCTTTTTTTTCTCAGTTCAAATACTACTGGTTAACATATAATCTGATTTCTTTAGGCTGTCTTTATTTAAAACCAACTCATAACCACTTAAAATGTCAAAATAGCTGAATGTTGCTGAAAAGAAAAAGCCAAAAGTTATCCATGTTTGCATAGGGGTAATGGCATACGTCTAAGATTAAAACTTCGGTCCAGATAATTATCTGTAGGAAGCAAATTTATACTCTGATTTCAGATGCTATGAATAGAATGTGATTAGAATTTAATGTGCTGCAGTTTTATTTGCAAAATACACAGATCCTGTATAAAACCTCTTTTTATAAAGTACTCTCTAGAAGCCTTGGGGATCCCTGTTTAACTTGCAAATGCCGAAGTTTGATCTTCCCCAAATAGAAGATAGTGAAGCTCCTGAGTTCCATGAACCGATTTCTATTTTCAGCTTCCCATAGAGAGCTGACTGTTCAGCCAATTTAAACTCTTTTTTTTTTTTTCTACTCCACTTCATCTTCATTCATTTTGGCACCATTTTGAACTGGAAAACTTCCAGTTAGCTAATTGGCCATTTGCCTTGTTTTATGTGGGGGTGATGTCAAGTGCTGAAATAACCGATTGACTGAAAGCAATCTTGTTTCAAAGGCTGGTCAGAACCAAACCTCAGAAGGTACAAATTTCAGGTTTGTTTTGTATTTAACTGCTACACAGCAGTCCTTATCCTAGTGGATGAACCTCAGCGAAGAATATAGATTTGAGGTCAAGAGCTGGTGTTTGCTCAGATACCACATTTAGAGCACTAAATTCTGGAGGAAGTAGGAATCCAGATCTTTTTTTAATATCACTTTCAAGACTTCCTCTGCTTCTACTCTGTAATGTCATACCAGCAATGAATGCTTTGAAAAAATATTAATTCAAGTCCCCATTTAAAAAAAAAATTGTAAGTATACTTTGGTTCAGGAAAATTTTTCTTTTAAGGATGAGAGGAAAAAACTGCTTGTTGTATGAAATATCACTGGCATAGTTGAAGATATTTAATACACATTAATATTTATATTTGGTTGTTATGATCTGTTAAATATCCTATAATCTGCTTTCTACTTTTCTTATTTGAAGTATTCTTTAAAATGATAATGATTATAAGTAGAAAAGAAAATACCAAAGCAGTTTTAATTAATTCATGCATCAGAAAAAGTCCTTCAAACTGCTTCAGGCAAACATTTTTTCTTTGCTAGCTAAACTCCATTTCTGTCCTTTCCTGGGCTGATCTATACCAGGTAGCTTGGAGGATCATGACCTGCTAATCCTTTTTGATTTCTGGTGAGCTTTTAAAAACAAAGTAGACCAAGAAACATCAAAGGAGGATTTAAAAAACACACACTGTGCCCCAAAAAGTAAAGGTTGCTTTGGAAAGCATTCTCTCCTTTAAAAAAGAGGTGAATGCTGTGGTTCAATACTATTCACCAAAAACACTTAAGCATATGCTCAAAATTAAGCGTGTATTTAAGTTCCCTTGAAGTCTATGCTGTTTAAGTACGCACTTGAAGCTAAATACATTCTGTCATACTTTGCTGACACAGAAATTCTGGCTCCATTGAAATAAATGCCTTTGAGGCTAAAGTTCTTTCAGGAATTTCAGTATTGTTTCTTAAATTTGCTACCCATTGTGAAGGGTATCAATGAAAGCCACTCCCAAGTTAAAAAGAAAAAAAAAATCAAAAAATATCTTTCTCATATGATCAGTTATTTTTCTGATATTTTCTGTAGCATAAATGATATGGAAATTGAAAAAATAGAGGTTGAAATGTGGTTCAGTTTTGTGAGCAGAACATTTACTTGACATTGGGCAAGTTGCTGTTTTTGGAACAAGTGGTTCTCGGATCCATAATGAATCAGAAACAAAAGAATCTGCAGGCGCTTGACAAGTCTCATTGCAAACTGAATTCCAACTGATTGTGCAGGAAAACATATCAAGTTCCCATTTGTAGTGTCTGAATTGCAGATCTGACATGGAGGATAAACAAGAGCTGGTACTTCTTACTCAGATTTGGGGAGGTATTTGATCACCATCTTGGAAAAAATGAAGTGTGATTTCTGGAGATATTCCAGTATTTGTTGAAGAATGGTGAGGCAATGTTTAACTGCATAATGGAAACTGGAGAGAAATGTTGACATCCCACTCATCAATCCAATTGCTTTTTTATCTCTCCACTGTCTTGGAAAGAGAGCAAAGTGTAAACCAACATTTGGCACAAATGGGCTGTCTGTGCCATTTAGGAGCAATTTGCATGTAATTGGTAACAATTATACAGACAACCCATTTATAACAGGGAGTGAGCTCATAACCTAGCATAAACTACAAGAAAACAAATCATATCCCCCAGGAATCACACACTGATATAAGAAAGTAAATGGAAGTTTTCCAGTTGAACCTCTTCACTGGTTTTATCATGCAGAAATTCAGGGATGCAAATAAGCCTGTATTCAAAAGGTTATACAAAAGTGCAACTTGCGTTTGTGCTAATTAAGCTTGAATATAATCAGGAGTCTTAAAGACGGTGCTCTCTACCCTTTTGATTTTCACTGTGGTTCTGCTAATCTTCCTGACTAAATAACCAGCCTTTGAAAGTTCAGAGTCTAACTCTATTTCCATATGGTCAGCTGCTGAACTGATGAGGTGGCTTCCCAATCCCCTCTGTCAAGGGCACCTGGTGCCAGCCAGGTCCCCAGCAGCAGAGACTGAGGTGACAGGTAGTGGTGACACTGAAGAGCAGCTGAGCAGGCTAGGAGAAGCTTCAGCCAGATACTGCAATTGGGGAAATGTAAGTTAATTGTCAGAGATACAGTTAGTTTGATTTGTACATGTCAGCAGCAGTTGAATGTCTTCCACTGTCTTTTGGATAAGATGCCAACTGACTTTTTTAAAATTACTATTTTTTTCAGGTGGGCGTAAAGTTACTGTAGCTGTTCTAGTTGTGACAACGGGTTGGATGTTTCTGCATCCTCCTGCTGTGGGCAGTCTTTTCCTCTTTGGTTGAGAAGCTTGTTGCGGTGCAGACTCCCTAAGCACACTGATTCAGGTTGGACACAGTTTTTGGTCGGCTTTGAGAAAGTCTGGATCCAGATCCTTGTGCAGGCACTTCATTAGCTGATTCTCTGAGGAGCATTTGGTGTGGTGCTGTAGTATCCATTCAGAGGGGGTGCTAGAAGCAGCTCATGACAATTCTGGTCTTTGTGATTGTTGCTTTACTCTAAACCCCTAGCATGGTAGAAGTGCTAGGCAATGAAAATTAGTGACTTGGTGAATTGGTTTTTTTTCCCTGCTTATAGGATCTTATTAGTCTAATTGGCACCTGTTCATCAAGAAATTGAGATGACAATGTCTTTGAATTTATTTGGAACTGTACATTGCAGACCAGCGTTTTCAATGGAAATTGGTGGAATCTTTGGCTCTGAATTGGGGGAACTGCAAATGCTTCCTGTGTGCATTTGTACAAACCACTTAAGCTGTCTATCTATGTCTTGGAATCTTTGCAGACTGACCACAGTCCTCCATCCAGCGGGCTGCCGTGGACATTTGTGGGAATGTCCTGTGCTTGTGCACTGTGGTGGAGTGGTAGCTTTGACTGGTTCCCTGTTTAGACATGGGGAGCATCAAGCAATATTTTCTAGGGTTCTTGTCAATGTTTCCATTGTGCAAGTGTACAGTTGGACGGTATCCCTCATGTAGGCAAATATTTGGGATGAATCTGGACAAGGTGTATTTCAGGTAATAAATAGGCCCAAGTTTATGAAAGTTATCCCAGCAAGGTTTGTTGACTGTTTACATCATGTAAGCCGCAAACATTAAAAGATGTTGTCTATTTCTGCTCCGAAGACGCACAACTGGCAGCTGAAGGCTAATGCATGTGATCACTGAAGCATTCTGGCAAAGCCTGAAGATTGATGAATGCTTTGCCTAAGTGTGCCTTAATCACTTTAGTCAGTCTTGGGATTCTTTTAAATTAATGAAAAAAATAGTCTTTTTTCTGGTCTGTTCCTTTCCCTAATTATTTTTGTAAAAAACAAAAGGTTACCAAAACGACTTTTTTAAAATATTTTTTTTCTTTTACTGTTCCACTCATTGGAGCAGCGGTTTCTGTTGTGCCCTTCACATCTGCAGCCACCCTCAGCAGCAATCATTCTGAGCTGTTTCTTCTGTCCCTTTGTAGTTTAGCAGGACATTGTACTGCTCACACACACACGTACATCTGTATGTATGTAAATACATGTGACCCTCCATACACTTTGGCACACAATGAGTGTCTTGGTAGTTGGTGCTAGCAAAGTTTTAGGTGTTGGGTTCTCTCTTCACCTATCTCCATTTACTGTTTTTTCAAGTGTTTCAGTACTGCTAGAAGCATATATTAGACTACATGGCTAAAACTTGGAAATACCTGCAATATTTAGTGGTACATTTTAGATATATCTGTCTCTAAGCTATGTTGACTACATCAATATAGTAAATAAAGCAGGTCCAAGGTGCCTGGCAGAGCACTGGAGTGTTGTTGCTTGCTGTGGAGCAAAAATGGCATGCCTGACCAGAACTCACCTTCTTCTTTTATTTATGTGGTGCAGTAAGAGCTGCAGTGGGAAGTAGGGCAACGGGAAGATGGCTGGAGAATAGGAATGCAAACCAACTCTCATTTCACCAAAGCGCTTGGATGTTCACAGCAGTATCAGACTACAGTACTTCAAATCCTTCCTCCAGCAGCAGCACAATTATTTATGTTATAATATAAACTGGGAAAAGGATCCAGCTTAAAAAATGTGGAAGAGTAGAATTAGAAGACAGGATCAATGTGGCCTGGCATGCATTCTTTAAGCATGGCTGAGGTGACAGTGAGCTGGAGCACAGAGGCAGCACTGGTCAGTGTTTAGTGAAGACAACTCCTGGAATCACAGACCCAGGAAAATGTATACCTTTTTATGACCTGCAGTACTCAGGCCATCCAAAAGTTGTAAAGACAAGTGACCTTTTTCTCATCCTGCTCACCACTGTGTGACCTCCTCTTGACATCAGTTCCACCTGCAGAAAGCCAGTCTGCAAACACATCCTTTCCTGGGCTCCTAGATATTCAAGCCATCATTTGTTTTCCTTTTCATGTTGCTATTGATGGCATAAGCACAACAGATACTGATTTTTTTTTTTAATCAGCTGCCTCATCAAAGAATACCTGGTACTAAAAGACAGGTCTGACTGTGTTCCATATAGGAGATATTTCAGATGCCCAAAATGAGATGAGTACTTGAGCATCTGATTGCAGGGCTAGGGTTACCTCAGGTTTTGAAAATTGATATCTTTAACTTCTTTTTCTATAAAATAATTTGTATTTTCTTTTTAAATATAAATTTCAATGAAGAAAGATGATTACCTTAAGCACAAAATGACCTACCCCTTTTCTGTACCTCTTTAGTGGTTTCTTGAAACAGCAGAGAAGAAAGAGAGGGGATATGCACAGAGTCCCCTTTGAGCCTATCTGAAATCCATTGCAAAGAAACACTTTACATTCCTCCCTTTGTTTTCTGGCCCTTTTTTCACAACAGTTGCAGTTTCTAGTGTACCTTTCTATTCTCTTCTTCTATCTGAAGGTGAATAAGCGACTTGAGGAAGGGAGTGTAACTTTATGGCATATATGATCTCATACTGGTTAGAAGCTTTCTTGTATAGTTTTGTTGCTAGATCAAGAGCAGCCACGTGGAAGAATCATGTGTTTAGCATATGGCTGTCACTGACTTGTGTCATTATGTCCACATGCACGAACGCTGAAGTTGCCTGCTTGTATGGAAACTACAATCCTTAGGAATAGCCTGTTAATTTGTAATTGCCTTGTGAGAATGTCATGTGTGTAAATGTTTATGCTACATAAGTGAAGATGCCGTGTAAATGATATACATTTGGTCAAATCAATCAAATCTAGACAGTCCTCTTTTTGGTTCAGAGGGTTTTGTTTCTTTGCTTTGTTACTTTGGGAAATAGAAAAATATCTATTTGTTATCTTTATGAAAAAGTGCTAAAACACCAATGCTGTTCTGGAATTAGCAAAACTTGATGCTGTTCAAATGCAGATGGCCTTGTCGTGAAGAGTTCACATTTTAAGTAGGACTCAGGACCCAAACATAGATGCAAAGAGATAAGGGTGAAGAGAGGTTCAGATGCACCCTTAGAGATGGGAAAAAAAAGCTCTGTAGGTTGGATTTTGATAAAGGCAGCCCACTCTTCTGTGATCTGTGATGCTTGTTGGCATTGGATTTGCTCATTAAAATTACTTATTCATATGGTAAAGGCTGAGTAGCCCCTCTGTTTCCATCTCTCAAGGTGGAGGCCAAAAAAGGCTTCCTGGATTCCCAGGGAAAGCGAAAGGAGTCTGTCCATAAATTCCTGCTTTTCAAAATGCTGCATTCATGTGCAGTGTGAATAGTAATGCCCACAATATATGTTCAATGTGAAAAAGTTACATGGTGGTATTGCAATACTGTCTGAGTAGGAGGTAAGAGCTAGGGACAAGACTGTCATGTTTGGTGACATTGCCTGAGCCATCACTGCTAGGATCAGAGGGTGCCTTGACTGTACAGGAACTTCTGTGTTACTGACTAAAAATCCCTACTTCATTGCTAAATGGTGACACCTAGGCAGATCCCCATCAGAAAGGAATTCTGGTTAAATGCTGTTCATCAGGCACTTAAAAAGAGGGCCATGGACAGTGCTCTCACATCAGGGCCAGGACATCTGGCCCTCTCCCTGCTTCTGCTACAGACACGCGGCAACAGCTCAGGAAATCTGTACCTGTTGTGTACTGAGATTACAAGTTTTCCATTCCTTCAGATCAATACATCACAACCCAAAGAGATGGGGCTGGCACCACCCTAAGGAGGGTTTATGTCCCTCAGCTGCAGAGTGCCTCTTTTAGAAAGTGTTAAAACTACGAGAAATTCTAGAGTATTAATTGTAAAGTAATTACGGACAAAAAGCAGAGGATCCTTGATTCAAGGTTATTCCTACACTAAGGTGATGTGGCCTTCAAAACATTTGTTGAATTTTAATAAATAATAGATGCATAAAGAACTAAGAGTTTGTCCATGGAGCTACACATTACTTAATCTCCTTCTTAGTAAAGTCAGGAGATGGATTTCATAATAGTTGGACTGCTGCCTTTGATTTCTAATTGGTTACCATTTACACTCACAGTGTCATTGACCTTTCAATTTGTAATTTATGAGAGAGTCTTATATCTGATGATACTTCAAAATATTTGAGATATTACTTTTTATCCAGAACAGCTGAATAAATGTTCCAGAAATTTACTGGGATTTGATAAAACTGAAATAAACCCCAGTCCATTTTTTTTCAGCATGCTGCTAATTTTTTGGTTTTTTACTTGACATATTGTACTTGCTCTTAAAGCTGCAAGTAGAAAATATTTCTCTGGCTTGTTCTATGATGTTTGGAGGTGGAGAGGCTTCCTGCAAAGTCTGAATGCTCCTGCTTGCTGCGAGTTCTCTGGAAGCTGACGTTGCAGGTGGAATTCTTGTATAAATTATTTCATAAAAGAAAAGGTCAGTTTTGATCATGCCTGTAACAGACATTTGCTACCAGAGCTGAAAGTGCAGAGTGAAAGGCCAGTATGTCTATGCTGCCGTGGTGTTTTTCAGTCCACATAGATGGAAGTGTTTTGGTGTTGGCTGTGGGAGCACATCCGGGGAGCTCAGCCGCAGCGCTGTCCCCAGCAGGGCAGCTCCAGGGGACAGTGGTGACAGTGGGGGCAGACAGGCCTCCAGCCTCAAGCACTTGGAGCGAAGGACCGTGAACTCTGAGATGCAGGGACAGTGCCAGGGTCACACTCTGAGAGCTGGAGAGCCATCTGTTCAGAGGCTGACAGAGGACAGACCATTAGGTTTTAGGACAGCAAAGTTTTAAATTAGCGTAGTATTCCCCATGCAGCTCTGTGGTCTCCTCTTAGGAGCTGGTGCTCAGAGATCATAGAATCATAGAATCATTAAGGTTGGAAAAGACCTCCAAGATAATTGAGTTCAACCTTGGAATAGTGCAGAAGAGACATGTTTGGTCCTAGGTGTGCACCCATATCTGGTTTTGCCTGAATTACCCAGATCATATCCTGTAATGCAGCTTTGTCAGTTCCAGGAGAGCCCGCGTGCGGGCAGGGGTGCAGAGGAACACAGCCTTAGTAATGGGAATCTGGATTTGTGTTTGTGAGTGACCAACTCATCAACAGAGGCTGCTCCTCAGCATGCGTGAGTGTGTTCATTTAACTGCCAAAATGTATCTTCATGGGAGAAAGTTTCCAAGAATATTTTTTCCAGTTACTTTAGAGACAAGAAGTTTTAACATCGTGTTTGAACATTACTCCTGCCCCCCAACAAATCCAGTAATGAAGTGTAATTTCATATTACTGTTATTTTTTAAAAAACCTAAAATCTGAAAAGATAGCAAGAGTCAATTTGGAATATGTAATATGTTTTGCTTTTTGAAATACACATAAAATACACATAAACAACACTTCTCACTACAACTGTTAATGTTGCCTACTTTCTATAAAATTATCTTTCTCTCCTTGGCATGTTTTCCTGAGAACTAGCCCTTAAAGTGGTGCAGAATGAAGTACACCTAACCTTGAAAGTGCTTCCTTCTACTCCAGGGGGTGTTTTTAACCCTATATGTTCTTTCTTTTTTCTCAGTTCGAATTAATTTTTCCTAGAAACTGGTGTCTTTTTGTATAAAAATTATTGGCAGAGCTGCTGCAACTTCTTCAGTAATGATTCACCACATTAAATTATGCCTTCCAATTCTCTGCACAGGGTTTTTAAAAATTTTGCTGTATTTTGGCTGTTGGGGTTGTTTCTGCTTTCAAATGGGTCTACAGGATCTGGAGAGGGGCTCATCAGAAGGAATTCAAGGAAGTCCGGCTTAAACCTCACCTTTTCTAAATTTTGTTTTTGCTGGAGTTATGACTTGGATGGAAACCTCAGCCTCTAGGTGTGGCTGAGACCAAGACTGTGTGAGGAATTGGGCGACTGGGGCATGAAACTGTGGAAGGCAACTGGCTGCCAAAGGGATTGGGACCGAGCAGAGTGATGGAGGATGGAGACAGGGCTGTTGTGAAAATACACACGTGGTTGAAGCAGTCAGTTACCATGGGGATGTACAACACCACATCCACCACTGAGGAAATGAATCCTGCCCTCACAGCAAGGCTTTCAGGCAGTGCATAACAGAATGTGCCACACCTTTCTGGGTGAGAGAGGGAGAAAATATCTCATCCAGTATCTGGGTGAGAGTTCCTTTAGGGGAAAGAGTAAACGGCTGGGTAATGGGAGATGGTGTCAAAATGTATAGGCTTGAGCCATGGTGGAATGGGCAACTTTGCCTTTTTTGCTAACTTTCCTGTTTCTGGTTTTGAAGCCTTAATGTTTTTCCATATGGCTTTCTTGATTATTATATTATATTATAGTATAGTATAATATAATATATATGTTGGATATAATATACATGCATAAATAAATAAGCTATGGTGAAGCCAAGGCTGCCAAGAGAAGTTTAGTAGACTTTAAAGCAAATTATCCTATATTTTTGTTGGGTTTTCAGTTAGATTGAACTAGCAACATTGTAAAAAGGGACATTTTCATCTTCTTAAAATATATCCCTCAAGATTATTCCAAGTTACCACAAACAAGTTGTGTTGGGAATGAGTTCATGTTCTTTAAGTTCCATCAGTAATCCGTGCAAATTAATTTTAGTCTGTAGGGTTTTTTTCTTGTGCTGGTTACTGCAAGTTTTTCATACCATAGGATCATTTCTTGGTTTTGCACATTATTCTTTTTGTTTCCTTATGGAAAGCATAAGACTGAAAAATGTGCTATCTTGCTCTCTGTTTCCAAGTTGAATTTGTAATAGCTATTTCTACACTGTGAAGTAAGAGGTTTTTTTTTTTTTCTCTAAATGCAAAGTTTGACCACATGTATTCATGGTCTGCATGAGGTAGCTTTTGATTCATGCACAATCCCACGCCATGCCTGGCTCCATGTGGGCAGCAAGTTCTGTCCACAAGCTCCAGCAGGATCCAGGGCCTAAGTCAAGAAGCAGGTTGCAAATACCAGTGCAATGAAAAAGCAGAAGACATAATCAAAAAGGGAATAGTGTTTGCAAATAAATTTTTACGTATTTGCCTAGCACTATTAAATAAAAAAATCTGGAAAAATTAACTGCTGTGATTATCTGACAAATGAGCAAAATTGCCAATAGTCACTACCAGTTAAGCTTGGAATTAGTTAGTCATAGCAGACTAAAGCGTAAAGAAATTAAAGTACCTCTATGAAATGCCAAAAATAACTGCAGATAAAACAGAAAGTTAATTTTTTTTCACTTCTTTTGGCCTTCTTGCCCCTCCCCATCTGGTATTAATTTTGATTTGATTTGAAATAATCTTTAAGACATCAAGGGCATTAGGGCTTTGCAGCTTTAGAGGACTAGGTCTGCTTTTCACATTGAAGTGAAAAGAGTATACCTTTGAAGTCCACTCATGGTTCAGAAAGGAATACCCCCACCCTCTCTTTGAGAGTGAGTGAACCTCAGATGGTTTTAAATTTTAGCTTGATAGGTTAAGTTCAAAAATATTTTGGAGCAGTTTCGTTTTCTCTTGAGCTTTGTGTCAGCCTTGAGGTGGATGCTGCTGACTCAGAGACAGACGGAAAGATGTATTTAACAAGTGGAAGATTTAAATGAAATTCTTGCTCCCACCCAATTCTACATTACACTGCCTGGATTGCTGTGCATGTTGCCAGCTCCTTAATTGCTGTCAAAGCTCCTATTACTTCTCACAGAGCAGAATGCTGAAAGTCATAACCAAGAGACTATATTTTTATGCCAGACAAAATTTCTTCCTGTGGCTTCTCACTTGTGCTTAGAAGAGTAAGAAGTATTACCACTCCAACGTACCAGTCTTAAGGCATCCTGTAACAGCAGCATGGTAGCATGCTCTGCTGAGGAACAGGGCTTCATTTTGAAGGTTGCCTAAATAATGAATGGATTTGGCATTCCTCTTAGCTGTGGTGCTCACTCTCATAGCAAGAGAGAGTTGCAAGTTTAATTCTCCCCTTTGTTTGAAGCTGCTTGAGCCGGTCTGTCGGAGGATGCCAGCCCCCAGCTGATCAGCAGCAGCAGCTGTGTACAGGGCAGCAGCAGCAGCTCTGATCATCTTCATGGGGCCTGCAGGCACGCAGCTGAGGAAGACTCCCTTCCCTGCTGGGATCTGCCGTGTGCCTGGCGTGTCACTCCTCGGGGGCATGGCAGGAGCTCCGGGGCTGCTGCGGCTTCGAGTGCCGCTGTCAGCGTGGCCAGCTGGGGGCACGGAGAGTGAGAGGGTGGTGGCACGGTGACTGACACGGTGACACGGTGACCTGCTGCAGACCAGGGCCCTTCAGCTGCTGGGTGTTTTGGTTGGGGGGGAGCTGTGAGTTTACTTTTCCTTCTGAGGGCAGCCTGGGAGGTCCAAGCTCTAGCTCTGATCTAAAGTGAGAGGCTTTCAGCCGGTGCAGGCAGAGCAGCTCTCGGAGAGCTGAGCGCAGGTGAGCCCAGCCCCAGCCGTGCCAGTGCTCCGGGGACCGGGGCGGCAGAGCTCCCTGGCCAGCGACAGGCAGCGCCGGGGTGACATCTGTGACAGGGAGGGGCAGCAGGGACACAGCCCTCTCTCCTGTTCAGCACAAATCATCTTTTGGAGCTTGTCCTAGAATATTGCCACCTCCCCTGGTCAAATTTTATTTTCATGTCACAATTTTTTGCGTTTTTAAAAATGCAATGGAAAATATGAAACCAGAGCAGTGTCTCTGCTTTGACAGAGTGCTGCGAGATTAGATGGTAACTGTGGGGTCTGACTTTTGGAGAGTTTTACTGTTTGTTCTTCAGTGTTACTGTGAATTAATTTGCTGTAGTGCAAAGCTATGAAGTTCTTTACGTTAATAAAAGAAAATGACTTAACAAGAATAACACATTAAACCTATCCTTTGCCACGGTTAAGAATGCTGTAGCATTAATATTCTCTATGTAGTAGATAGTTTTATGAGGAAGGGAACTATTGTAAGATTAACAATTCCTTTGTCTAACTTTGTGAAACAACATTAATTTCTTTGCCTGAAAGAAAACATGTCAATGTTGATCTATAGCCTTTGGTCAAATACTTGCATAAAGTTTGATCCATCTGTTAGATTATATAAATTTTTGGAAAGATTATTTGAAACATGTATCTTATTGAGGTTTCTCCTTGTCTAAGTGTCTGTCAGATAGATAATTACACTGATTAAATTTGTCAGAGAAAAGGAATTCCAACCAGATGTGTGAATAAATGTTTTGTGCTATTTTAGCAATTAAATTCTTCAATTGAGGCTACAACTTTAGGAAGCATTGAATTTATTAGACTTAATAAAAAGGGGGTATTTCCATGAGACCACCTGTGAGATTTTGCAGCAATGAAAATATTTAAGATATTTGTTATGTTTCTTTACGATGGTTTCATTTTTGTCCTCGATGTTTCTTTCAGCACATGTAGAAATATAGAAATACAGGAAGAA
Source organism: Irena cyanogastra (assembly GCA_013397155.1). Taxonomy (NCBI): domain Eukaryota; kingdom Metazoa; phylum Chordata; class Aves; order Passeriformes; family Irenidae; genus Irena; species Irena cyanogastra. Next base: position 49,690 of record VWZV01011707.1, read on the forward strand.
CTGCTCACCTGTCTTTGGTAATCACACGTTCAGATGAGCAATGTCAGGCCTGTCATACCAAATATGTTATACAGTGGTAAGTTTATGGATTGAATGGCTGTATTTATTTAGGAAGCAATAAAGTCCTTAACTAATAGCAGAACATGAAACTATAAGAATCTCATGAGCTCTCACACCCTGTGGAAAGCAGATGGGCCTCATAGATTCTTTGCATAAAGTCTTTCCATAAAGGCTGATTTAAATTTTTCAGAAAATGTTTAATACATCCTGAACTTTCTATCAGGACCTAATTTGCATATCAGACAAATATTAGAGCATATTGGTTCTAAGTGAGGCCAGAGTAAGTCCTCTTAAGTAAGAGACACCTAATTTAAAAACTTAAGTGTAGAATTTTACCATTTACAGAGTTGTCCTGGGGAAAAAGCATGGATGTGCACGTGGACACTGAGAAGAAGGAATTTAAGGTGTGGACTCTGGGAGCCAAATCTTTTGTGAGCTAGCACCATGTGAATTTTACTTTTGTCTTCAGTAAGAGAAAACATCCCAGATGTGCTCTTGTGTCTTAAGCAGAAGGATGGGTGCCAGTTAAGATTGCTTTTATTCAAGCATTGCTTCTTTATGTAATCAGAAGTACATCTTTAAATTTACTTAATATGAGCAAGAATATCTTGCCACAAGGAGTTTTATTTTATGTATTAATATAACTAAAAAGGGCAAAAGATGATTTTGTCAAATAGTGAGAAGATGAGAAAATAAAACACACAGGTAAACATACTTGTGGAATTGGCCCCAACTGAATTTCAGAGAAAGAACTGAAACAAGTGTGAACACAACAAATTTTTAGGTGCCTTCCACATGATACATTCATAGGATAAAAATCAAGATAAATAGGTTTAAAAATAGATTATTCACTTGGTTATTGTCACTTACAAATAGTTTGCTTGTGTTTGTGTCTGTGCAAACTAGCAGAATATTACATCACTCATCCAAACACTGTAACTCCTGAATCCTTACAAAATACAGGATCCTGCTGTTTGAATGCTCAGAAAACTGAGGAAAATATTTATTACTTTTACTGTAATTCAGCGCTGGGAATGGAATATTGTGTTTAGTCTTACAACTGGTTTTCATCAAAATGACCTAAAATCCTGCAGCTATATCCTTTTAAGGGAAGTGCTCTTCTGGGGACTTGTTTTGTCAGGGTTTCTTTTAGCAACAGGGTGACTCCACCTTTAATAGTTTAATTGTTTGTTGTGATCTATTAATCTTTATTGAAGCTCCATATCAGGGATATGTATCACCCAATATTGATCTTGTGCTTGAGTATGCAGGATAATAATAATAATTCCTAGCTATTATTTTATTATTATATAGAATTCAGGGGTTGGCAGTCCATTTGCTTGTAATTCATGCCATGGTGGTATTTAGTCTTCCTGAATAAGTTCTCTCTGAGCTGTTCAATGATATTTCTGGATAGAAGAACAGAAGAATTGTGGTCTATTGGGTTTTGCCATTACCTTGAGAAACATTCAACTTCTGATAGAAGAGTAACTGCAACTAGATTATTTCAAAGTATGTAACTGCATTTAAGACAAATGGCTTATTTTTAGTTCTGTCTATCATAAGGAATTTTACATGACAGCTGGCTGATGAGGCATAAATTGGCATTCTTCAGTGTAACTGAGACGACCCACCCTTGCCTCCAGTCTTTGCAGTCCCGCTGTTAATCTGACAGCTCAACAAAGGTGACTGGTGTCTTTGGCTTTAAAATGAGTTCAGGTGATCTAAGCCCAACAGCTGTGTGTTTTGAGCCATGAACATCTGGCACTCATCGTGGTATGTATTGTTGTGTGTTTTGCTTTACGTGTGCTGCTACTGCCTTTAAGCTACTAGAAGGCCAAAGTTTATTTTGGCTGAGCAGTCAACTATTTAGATACACAATAAAATCAGATTGCTCTTTTCTCACCAAACTCCTACAGCTGTTTTGATAAGCTGTAGAGCAAAGAGGAAAACCTAGACATGACTGTAACTAGAAGATGGATACTTTGGTGCATCTGCAGTGGGCTCACAGCTTGAGTGGTTGTAGGTCATGTATCTAAAGGAAAAGAGATTGTTTCAAACTGGTATCCATCATTAGTAGTAACTTAGGACAAATATTAATATTAGTGAAATCAAAGCTCCTTGAATTTTGAATGGGCTAGATACATGTAATAAACTACTTAACAAATGGTGAATAGTTTTAAAATGATAGCCTCTTCAGCAAATAAATGTCCATTAAATAATTGTCTGGTTCTTTTTAATCACCAGAATCAGTTATTTAATATTTAATATATGAAGATGAAGCCACTGATGGCAATAAGGATAAACTGCTTAAAATATGGAAAGTTTTCCTCAGAAATGGACGTGTGACAGAAAGATGATTCTGAGATATTCTTTCATTGTAATGACTTCTAAATAATTTGTGCAATAGCTTCTCTAATAGGGCAAGAAATATATATTTTTACAATAAGTGAGAATCTCCATCAAGATCATAAATATACACAACTTCAATCAACTACTTAAACCTTAAGTCTATATATGATTCCTGAAAGAGAAAAGCTAAATTGCAAGAGGTCTGTTAGTGGGTCACAAAGGAGAAACTATTATAGCCTGTTCTGGAAGTCAATATTTAATGTCTGGGTATGAATTTGGCCAGTGGTCTGCAGTGGAAACTTCAGGTAGTACGTTACCTTGTTCTTTTTCACATATCCATCACAAATTACAGAACTGCTCAGTTCTGTGTGAGATACAGAACAAAACCAGTCCCTTGCTCACTCAGTTTAGTGCATAAAGGTGGAAAGAGAATATGCACTGGGAAACACACTGGAAGGATTAATTTTCAAGTTACATATTTGGGAAGAAGAAGATGAAATTAATTTAGAAGTGAAGGTGGCATTATATTTATTATAACCTTCAGCTTTGTTTCCATGTCAAGCTGTCCATTGGAGCCATTTCAGTTGTAGGCCCTACAGCACTTGCTGTCTTTGCGCATCATCTAAGAAAAAAAAGGTAATTTAGCACAGTACAGAAACTGCTCTCTATTAAATCTTTATTGAAGCTCCATATCAGCTTAAATATCAGGAGAAATTAGTTTGCAACAGAGATATTTTTAAGCGGATTCTGCCATGTCTAGTTGGAAATTCAGCTAAACTTATGATAGTATGGAAAAGAGCCACAGTCAGAAATAGGGCAGTTAGAAGATATTGCTGTCTGAGCAAAGGAATGAGGTGATTGTCAAATGGTGCCTTGAAGGTAAAGGGAAGCTCTGTTTTTGGTGGAAATACTTAACATAAAGGTGTTAAGAGAAAACAGTAGTGGGTGTTTGTGTTAAATGGATTGCAAGGGAGAGGCATGGGAAAGTTATGTGTGTTTGAAGTGACTCTACATTGTACTTATACTTTCAGAGCTGCTATCCTGCCTTTTGGGTAAGTAATGTTTAGAAAATATTTATAACATATACAGTCAACTTGATGTTTAGGTCTTTCAGAGCCTAGTTAAAAAAAAAGGGAAGTAGCAGTATTGTTAATACAGTTCAACCCTTGTGTATTTAAATTGTAAACTCATGGAGGAAGAATTGTACAGGGATGTGTTTGCACAGTGCTTGACACAGTGGGTTCCTGGCTTCTGTATCTTATTATACTACAAAGAGCAAACAAGAAGCATAACTACATTACAGTCACTATATTTTAGAATTAAGTTCAGGCAGTAGTGATCAAACCAGTGGTAAAATGGGATTTCAGTCTGGTTTTGCACATGTATAATTTGAAATTAAATCCTCAAACAAGCCAGGAGAACTATAGCTGTAGGGGGAGCAGATGATCAGAGTTCAGAGGCCGGGGAGTTAGTGGAAGGAAAAGTGGGCTCTGGGGTTTCCTTTGTTTTGCTTATATATATATATATATATATATATAAAAGATATATATGTATATCTGCAACCCATACAGATGCAAAATTGCCTTAGTTTGGCTAACTACTGACTCCCTCTTCTCTCCCCTCTCTTGACACACGGCTTCTTTCTACTTCTCCAAACCACAGCTGTGCAGCAAGCAGCATGCAACACTAATGCTAGTGTTACACTAGCCTTGTCATCCCTGTATTTATTCTTTTCAGTACCTGCATGTAGCCTTCATCACTGGAAACAAAGGCTTTATTAGAAGTTCTTTTGGGCGTAATTCTTAACCCATCCCTGAACAATTACACTCAGGTATGTGTTAGCACACAGGGCAGTATCTTTCCTTATCCAGAAAAAGTGTGGTGTGTTTGTTAATGATTCAATGAGGAGATAAAATCTTGGTGAGGTAGGGGAATGAAGCCACAAAATTTTTTCACAATCTTCCTGTTCTTCCATGTATGTAACAGGAATGGGTACATGCATTCTTGATTCTGGGGGGAGCTGAATGTGTCAATAATAATAATAACAACAATAATATCTCTTCTCATCTTTAATAAGGCATCCTTGTTAAAATAAAACTTATTTCCCTGAGGAATCAAGAGATCTTGTCTGCCTGCTCTGCTCAAGTGGGAATCCCACTAACTGCCCACAGGAGGAAAGCAAAACCCAGTGGAGATGAAACCCAGTGTGCATGTGAAAGGGGAGAATTTTGCTTAAGGCATCTGAAGTATCATGGGAGGCTTAAGATAAAAGTTCTTTTTGTGTTTGGAGTGCAGCTGTGGAATATCTGACCTCAGGCTCAATGGCTACCAGGGACTTTTAGCTTCATCATTTGCTGGTATAAAGTTTCAAGAACCTTGATTCTGCACTGCTAAATGAGATGCAATGGATGCTCCCTCTAGGTCTTTAGCTGAATTAGCTGGAGGGCATAAACTCAAGAATTTTTTTCATTGTTTTATTGGGTAGGAGAGACTGACACTGGCTTTACATGCAGATGAATTCTAAGTATCGTTTCTTAAAATTCTGTTTTCCCAAGAAGCCTACAAAAATAGTATTAGCACCTGGCCACTGAGATTGCTGCCCTTCAAGATGACTTGCTCAATTTTCTTTATGTTTTTCCTGCGCATCTGCAGTTTCTGTGCCTTCTTGTCTGACACTGGAATTGCAATGTTTCTGTCATGGAGGTCGTTCTTCTGCTCAGGGTCAGGATACACCTAACACACTGATGTCCACGTCCAGCACTTTTTTCCTCTGCAGCAAAGTCAAATACAAAGAAAAATGTGTTTAACAACACTTGAAGAACTGCAGTCAGCACCTCTTACTCTGCAGATGCTGATGATTGTCCTTGCTTACAGGCACAGGCTAAATCTTCATGCTGCAATTCCTCTTGTATCTGTATTTATGCTCATATCACTCCCACACAATGCCTTATATTCCTGGGACTCTAATTTTCACTGGAGAACAAAAAAATGTTCCCCATCTCAGTGTGATAAACAGCCTGAAGAGACACGTTTTGCCAGACAAGGACAAACTTCAAAAAAGATTCTCACAGTATTTCATTTATGGCTTTGCTTTGCCTTTTTCATAGCAACAATGCCTAGGTGATATTAACTGAGAAACTGATTGCCTGAGAAATGGCTATATTCTCTGAGTCCCATGTGAAATATGAACTCTGTATGAGCACTCTCAACACTGGACCCCTCTGTGTGGTAGGGTACAAAATCCTTCTGCAATGACTCGGTATCCCAAATACTGCACAGAACTCTTGTAAAAACATTCTGTGCTGTTTGAAAACATAAGTCAGTCCCCACATCACTCTAAACAGGTTGATATCTTTTCCTAAGCAACTGAATGAAGAAGTCATTTTGTCTAGTTTGAAACCTGTTCAGTTACCATCACTTTCAAGGTTCAGCTCAGTCTTGAACATTACTAGGTTCATGTTTCATTTCAAGGGTATGGTAAAAGGGCAGGGAAAAATCACTGAAAAAAGCAAAAAAACATAATGGAGTGCTTCTCACTAAAGAAAAAAAAAAGGAAGTTGAGAGTGATAAAGAAATAGGACTAGGAAGAGCAGAAATTTGTATGAAAATGTCTGTACTCTGTATTATATGGGTCATGACCATGCTGTGTCCAAACCAGTTTCCTTATCCATGGAAGACAAGTTTCCATTTAATGGCACAGTGAAACTAAATTTTCCTTAGCATAATAAGAGAGGGAAGAAAGAAAAATTTTTAAGACTTTGATCCCTCTTACTACCAATGTTCACAATGAAGATTTCTCACAAACTTTTCATCTTGGAAAAATTTTTCCATCTCTTGTCATAAATTTAGTTTTTCAGCATTCCAACTGAACAGCTGCTGCATGTCCAAGTCTGGCTGACTAAGGTGGGGTAGTACTAGATCTGAACACTTTAGAACCTATTATTTTGCCCATTTCTCACCTCTCCTTTGTGCATAATGTGATATATGGTGCTAATTGTTAAATTTCATAGGTTAAAAAAATAATTAGAAAGTATGTTTGTCTTGTTTTCTTGCAATATGTTGCTTGTATTCCTTACTTGCAAAAAATATGGTATGACTTGTTGCTTGAGCTTTCTACAGTGTAGCTAAATCCAAAGGACTGCTGTGAAGAGCAGAAAGATAGAAAATCTATTCTCTTTCAACTGAGCATTTCTCTGAACTTTGCTTTGAACTGTGGGATCCCTTTTCTGTTCAGGTGCACAGCCAGAGAAATGTGGAGTGTGGAAGCTCTTGCAAAGAAGATCAGAGAATCCAGGGATCAGTGCTTAAATGAATGCACTCGATTCCTCTCTCAAAAAGTATTAATAATTAATAATTTCTCCATTTTGTAGATCCAAGTAACTAAGCGGAATCATCACTTTTTGTCTGCATCTACTGCTTCTGTACCTGTGTCAGCCTGCCAGGACAGGTTGACAGCAACCATGTTCTTTGACTCCCAGTGTCAAAATCTTGTAAGGTTCCTGAATCCACAGGTTTTACTTTCCTGATGTATTTTAACTGACTGTAATATAACAGCACCCTCTCTCTGTGTGGATCCTGATACTATAATCCTTTAACGGTATTTAGGGGCAATGGTGTTCTGATTAGCTTCCAGTGGTGATTAATCCTTTTTCCCCCCAAATGACAGCTGTTTATATCATTGGTAGTGCTCTCAGTTCTGGCCAGCCTTTTCTTATCAGTCAAGTCCTTTTTCAACACCTGGACCTGGCAATGGATTTCATGCCTCAATGCCTAAGAGCTATTTTAGAGCCATTAACCACACTGGTGCTTACAAAGTAAATGTTACATTCTCCAAGTAGCATCCTGCTTCCCAGCCCCTGTGTTCTTCTTCCTTCCTATCCTCCCCCTGTCCTTATCTTCTCAAATTATTTTAATGTAAACCTGTGATTCAGGCTAGCCAAGGATATTTAGCAGTCAGTCTTGCCTCTACAGTTTCCAATCATACATTGACTTCCAGTAGAAAAAAAAACCTAAAAGGAAAGAAAAGTAGTTTTTACTGTACTGTGTCTGGCTTAAACATCTGCCTTCTCTTGGCACAGTTGAAGCCTGGGAATTTGGGAATTTAACAATGCTGTACGTGGAGTTGGCCAGTAGGTGTCAAAATAACCTGTCATTTGTACATCTGCAGTGTGACACCGATGGGTGAGCGATCATCTTTTCTCTTGTGTAGTGTTTGTGAGGAGTGGGCTCAGCGAGGGTCCTGTGTCCTTACCCAAGAATGGAGCCGATGCCGCGGCAATTTATGGAGAGTGTGGCAATGCTGCAAGTGATTTTATTACAGATGCTGTGTCAAACCTAGTGAAACCAGTAGGCACTGGGTGTTTACTCGGGCTAGCAGTGCTGCAGAAAGCCATGCACTGCTCTGCCTGACCTTCCCTCTCCCCCAGTAAAACTTAGCAAACCAGATGTATACTTTCTAGTAGTCTGCATATAGTGCTGCCATAAATTCAGATGAAAGCTTCATTTTGCTGGCTTCTTGGCTTTGTTTTCTGTTCTTTTGGCCCACCACGTTTGACCTTAAACCTGATTTTTGTGAATGTCTTGACCTGGGAGCAGACCTGATGAGTTTTGCCCTCAGGGGTGTGCGGTGGCTTCTGCTGACACTAGCACTCCACGCAGAACTCTGTGAAGTGAAGTAGTTCAGCCCCTGCATTTGGTGTGTCACTGAAAAGTTAGGGAAGCCCTGTACATACATTTGGATTATAAACAATTCTCATGTTCTTTGAGCACTTTACTTTCAAAGACAGAAAAATAATTGATGTTTTTGTAGAGTTTTCAAAATCAGCAGCATGTATAACATTCTCATATGTGTTTATTCTTTTCAGCCTGAAATTATCCTGCTTGTTAATTCATATAGGAGCGTTCTGTTGTCTCAGTGTATCAGGATGAATGTAGGCAAGGTTTGCTGCCCTAAAACTCCACATGCTTCTACAATTCTAGTTTAGTATTTTGAAAGAAAACACTTATCTAAGTGTATAATTGAAAATTTTATAAAACAATTTTTTATGTTTCAGTTTACTGATGGAAGAAAGTAATAATATTAGCAATGAACAGATTTAACCCATCTCATTTGGGAATGGAATTTTTTCTGATTCTCTAGTTTCCTCAAAATGCTGTATGTGTTCACTCTGTGATGCTACAAAGGAGCCTGCATTTCTGACACAGGATTGCCTGGTGCTTGGTGCCACTCAGATGGGCAATTAGTCGAGCAATTAAATTAGATTAGCAGCCACTTAGATGAGCAATTGGTTGAAATCTGTTGGTTCCTCTGCCTGTCAGAGTGTGCCACACTGGCAGAAATGTGACACTGAAACATCTCACCCAGCAGTGGGCCATTTGTCTAGAACAAGGCTGGTTATTGTTGATTTGACCTAGGCCAGCCCTTCAGCTTCCGTGTGCGTGGCTCCCCACACTGGGGCTTCCTCCTTGCTCCCTATGTTTGTGGGTGAGTGTGGTGGAAAATCTGTGTTCAGCCAGTATGAGATCAAGCCCAATAGAAAATATGAAAGTATGGGGGGGAAAATCAGCTCTAAATGAGTCCAGAAAGTGCCTTGGATAGGAAGTGAGCTGAAGCACAAAGGCCAGTCAAAGGGAGCCTCTTCAACTGAGCAGAATAATCAGGCAGGATTTGGTTGAAACAGAAGGCTCTTATTGAGGACACCTCAGAAGCTGTCACACATCTGGGAGATCTGTTTGTACCTTGACCTTTTGAGAAAATATAATTTATTTTAGTAAGATTTTAAAATGTAACACAATGTAAATTGACTCCTGCCCTTTCAGCTTTCACTTATTTCAGATGAGTTTCTGATCCTTAATGCCACACTATAGTAACAATAAAAAAAGTTTTTATAATACCTTATAGTAGTTGCCAGTAATAACACTGGTCTATAATGAAGCCAACAAATACTGAAATTTGAACAATTTGTAAAGTCAGGAGAAAATGTGTAACCACATACTCAGGCAAATAGGCTTTTCTTACATAATAATCTTATAAAAAGCAGATGCAATTTCAAAGCAATAGAAAATAAGTCTTGCACACTGGAATACACTTGTTTCAAAAATCATCTGTTACAAAGCCCGTGGCTGCATGTTTACTGTCTCTGCCTTCTCCTTCTCAGCAAGATTGTTTTCTGGCTTGCCTCTCGCCCCCCATGGAAGGCGCACACCACCCACCACGATCATGCTCCATTAAGCTCTTGTGCTAAACAAAAATGTTCTATGGAGCTTTCATTTATCAACTTTCCCCCAAAGTGCTTTTTGCATTTCGTCAGGGATTTGCAAAACTATTCACAGCTTCAGAAACCCAGCACTGGAGCACCATGATCGATGGGAGAAGAATTCAATAACCACCCAATGCTGTTGAGCAATCCTGGGTAGTGGATTGGGGCAGGAAGGGAATGAGCAGGAGATGATGAGCCAAGGTAGTTGATTAGGTCCTCACTGGAAATGGGCACTTTTAAGTGCTCTTTTAAGTGCTCTTGGCAGTTAGAGCCTCACTTTTAAGCCTCATTAAAAAAAATAAAAAGTTCTTTTTAATAAAGATGTAATTTAACATTCTGATGGGTATTGGTTTAGACCCATCCCAAGTATGTATTTTATTTTGCAAAGACAGTTGGGGTGCAAAAATATTTCATTAATGTATCTCACTTATTTCTAGACATTGATTTTATAAAAATGATTTTTCCATGGATAGACAGTTTTAAATGCACACGTAAAATTGTGGGCAAGATAGACAGTACTGCTTCAAGACAGAATGGTGCCCTGAAACCACAGATTCCTGTTATCTGGATTAATTTTAGTGCTCTCTGTCTGAATACAATTGCAGTTTTGCATTGTTTATCTTAGCTATCCTATAAATTAAAATAGAAATGCCTTCACAGGCAACATTGCCCCTTCTGTCCTTCAGAGCCACAGCTGGTGCAGCACAGTGTGATTTTTCAATCCTGCAATAAGAGAGTTTGCTTTTGCAAGCAGCTTTGGAGTGTGTCAGCCTGAGCTCCTTTATTCTACATTGTAGATGTCTGGAAAATTGCTGCGTCTCCTCAGCTGGGTATTCTCATTGCTGAGCACATTCCCTGCAGCCCTGACAGAAACGTTACTGTGGGAACAGGGGAATGTCCAAAGCACACGATGTTCTGGCAGATCCCAGCTGGCAGGCAGCCCTCTGGGGTCACAGCTAGTCAGATGTGGCGTGGGTTGCTTTAAATCAGACCACGGGCGAGCTCGAAGGACCAAGAAATTTGTTGCTGCATCCACTTACCCCCAGCAGATACCGGGGCAGCTGAGGTTAGAGGCCAACGCGGAGCTCCTTAGCAATTCCGAGGTGGAACATCGATCAGTGATTTCCACAAAGAATTAAATTTCAGTACTTTCAGCTTATTGACAGAAGAGGCTGTATAAAAACATACTGTCTTGTACATGAGAGGGAAAACGATAATGCTTAAAGCATTCATTTATTCTACAGTTTCTGTCACAAAAACCAGGGAGTTGACAGCAATATTGTTTACAGGCCTATTTAACTAGAGTTAAATGGAACTGTTCTTGTGGCCGGCCACGAGTAATGGTGAAGTCACTATAATTAGAAGTTGAATTGTTTCTGGATCTCATAACCAGGGTTGAGGTCCTGTTGTGCTAGGTTATTTATAAACATGGAGTAGACTATTCAATTTCTGAGCACTTAATGGTAAAAAAGGACAAGATATGACATGGAGAAATAATCCAACAAAAAGTGGAATAACTAAGTGAAAGTAATTACATGAATGAAAGATATGATCCTCACAGCCCTATATTAATATGCTTTTTCATTCATAGCTGAAATTGTAATCCCATTGAACAATCCATAACTGCTTTTTAAAAATGATTGTGTGCTGTATTTAAACAAATTCCTGCTGGAATGAAGATTGCAGAATTTAATTAAATTTTTCTTCATTATTTTTATTTCATTATAAACAGTTATTTGCATTTATTATTTAATTAAAGCTGCCATGATTTTTAAAGTCTCTTAACTTTCTTTGACTTGTTTAGTTTAGTTGTGTTTTAATCACAACCCTAGTCAAGTGGTGAAGAATAAATAGTAGATAACAGTGATGAATGAAGCTGAGTATCACAGAAAACAGGTGTCTGATCAAGCTTCTGCTGAAATCCAGGAATAGATTCCTACTGACCTTTGTAAAAATGAAAAGAGAAATGACCTTTCAATTCCAGTTGCAAGCTTTATGAAAAATTAGCTCGCAGAGTTAAAGACACTGAAACCCCCAGCCATGAGGCACATTAGAACTATAATTTTTACACCTGAAAGGGGATATAAATTGAAGTTTTATTTTTCTGAGGGTAGAAGAGTTGTCCTTTTATGTTATTGATTGTGAATAACTTAGGAAGTTCCGAGTGGTCTTCTGAAGGACAAAATAAATTATGACAGAGTATGTGTAGATGAGGTATAATTGTATGGCATACCATAACAGTGCCATATGACAGTGAATTACATATTGCTTTGCTACTTATTGCTTAAAAATACCATAACAGTTCTCTGACAATAATTTTATATGATAGAAAGAGAAAAAGAAAAGAAAAAGAAGGGCCTCACTTTCTCTGCAGTCTAGGACCATTGATGTTTACAAAATGACAGAATTCAGTATTAATTATTTTGAATGTAATTAATTTGAGTCGTTAATACACAGCTGATAAAATTATTCTGCTAAAAAATTTGGGTTGCAATTTTAATGTGATATGGAAGGTATGGAAACTGAAAGAGCAAGAACATAAGCAGAAGATGGAGTGTTTGGATTCTTTGTTGAAAGTTGGAAAGAAAAGGAAGAACATGCATTGAATGCCAAATCAAAACACAAGTAGTAAAGGAAGGCTGGATATAATGAGAAGCATGAGAAAGAGATGAAAGCTGAAGGACTGTGAAGGTGGAATAAGAACATCTGGATTCAGGTAGGAGGTGTGCTTCACTGTATCTGGAAGGATGAAATTCCAAGGGAGAAGTCAGACTGGACTGGGTAAAGAATGAGGTCAGTGGGGAAGAATTCAGAATGACTGTTCATGGCAACTGTTGAAAAGGCTGGATAAAAGGATGGAAGCCAGAATGGCTTTTTGTGCATTTCTTCTTCAAACAGTGAAGGAGAATAAGGCACATTTCTGTCAGAAGTGTGAGGAAACTAATGAGAGTGAGAGGTTAAGGAAAGGCAGGGAGAGTAACAGGGCAGCAGGAAGAATGTACTGGGTCACTGTCTGATGGTGGGAGTTAGAGAGCAGTAACAAGTACCAGAGTTACTGGGATAGAGTAAAGGAGGAATAAATTTCATACCAATAGCCTTTCTTTCAAATGTGCTCTCATTTCTCTAGTGGCTTTGCTTTATAACACTGCTGATAGCCTCGTGCCTCCCTGATATCAGAGACAGCCCAATGCACAGGCCATAGACTCCTCTGCTGCTATGCACACAAGGTAGAGTGCTCCAGTGCTGTATCCAACAGTGGTGTTAAAGAAAGGTTCTGCTTTTTATTTTCAGTGACTTGGGCTTTCAAGACTTTGGACTGAGTGTCAAAAACAATTCATCAGGAATGCCTTACAACTCAGCAATACAAAATCTGTTAGGAGACAGACACCCACAAGACAGAGTTTGGGGAGGAAATATGTAAAGCACTGGTTGACCTCAGCATGATTAATGGTTTTTAGCACATTGAACTCTGTTGCTTACAATGTGAATTTTACCCTGGCTCACCCATAGTTGTTTATTTTTATTTTTTTGCAGGAGGTGGAACCTCTGTTTGTGAAACTTTCATTCATATAGAAGTTAATGACAGTCCACATATAATAGCAAAATATTTGTACTGGGACACAATTGTCCCAGCTGATTCTACTTCTCAGCAGTTTGTTCCCTTTAAAAGCAGCCTTTAAAAATGACAGACCTTGCAGGGTTTATGTCAATCATCTCTGTCATGAAAGGATCATATGTAGCTCATTTACTGAACTAGAGCACTGAATAAGATATCTTCCATAACCATGAAGTCACCCAGCCCCAGCTCCTTGGATTAACAATAATCTGAGTTCAAAGGAATCCCTTAGGATCAGTGAATCCAAATCCAATCTTCACACAGAGCAATCTTGAACTTAAAACTATTTGTCTAAGAACATCATCCCACCACTTCATGGACACTGACAGCAGCAAGTCCCCCAAGGTGGAGACTCGTTGTCTCACCTAATTCAAGCACTCTTGAACTCAGGGCTGCTGAGTTGTGACACATGGGGCACCATTTCCAGACAGGGCTCCACCTTTTGCTGCAGCAGGCTGTGCATTCAGAGGCACTTGGCCACCTGCACACAGTGAGTGGGATTTGTGACAATGTGCTGTAGCTGAAACGAGCAGGGTGAGCCTGTTTCTGCTGGCCATGGCTGGGATCCTGCTTTGCCTATGTCGTGGGGTGAGACTGTGCAGCAGCTGAGAGAACAAGAGCTCCCAGCACTTTGAGCCTGTCCTGGACCATGGGCCAGCCACATGTTCCAGTGTCTCAGGGCCAGGCACACCAGATAACCCAGGATAAACTGCACAGCACATGGGGCACCACTGCTTACACATTCTGAGCTGATTTGTTGTCTTTGTGACAGGATTCACAAACCCTCAAAGTCAAAGGACTCCTTGCCTTGTCCTAGTTTCAAGAAGGCCAAAGAGATCATAATTCTTTTGGGGCTTAGCTGGACAGGAAATAGGCTCTCTTTTTTCCTGAGCACTACTGAGAAGGGAGAATAAAACAGGGGACTGCTATTAGCTATGAGTCACATATGGAGTAAATAAGTAAAGAAGCTGGAGGACTGGTTCTCTCCTGAAGGTTTCTGCATCAGGTTAAAGAATTAGAGCTCCATCCTTCAAGTCACTACAGTGTCATAGCAGTGAAAACCAGCAGCAGACAAAACTCCACTGTGTTAGAAATTCTCTGGGACGAGAAGAAAAGGAGGAAGGTGGCACCTGTTTCATAAATATGTACCTTTAACCTGGAGCTACAGCTTTTGTCTGCTTGACCCATTATATAAGCAAAAAGTCCAGACCTGTTTCTGTAAGCTTGTACTATGCATTCATCTCTCAATAAGACAGTTTCCATATTTCACCCTGGCTCTGACTTGTGTTACTTGTTAATCCTGAGCTAAGTATAAAAGAATGAACATATTCCACAGGGCTTGAACTTAGTTCAGGTGTTAGGTTCCAACACTTTACATTTCTCCATATTTGCTTTATGATATTTTTCATAATTGCTGAAGTGCAAGTTCAAAAGATATATGTTTAAACTCCTTAACAACAAAGATGTTTTTAGAGACATTAGAGACATCCCTTATATCAGGGAAAGGTTTACTGCCTTTTTCTTACGAAGTTCATGCAGTCGAAATCTCAAAAGTGCTTATTCACAGGCGTTATGGTTTTGTATTTGCCACTTGCTGTTTTGAAGTGGTAAATCATTCTGACACAATATTGAAAAATATTAAAATTAATGTAGAAAAATTAACTGATTATTTTCCATGCAGTTAATGCTGCCATCATCGTTGTAGCATTTCATATCTGTTTTCTACACAAACCATCCTAACCATGTGATATACATTTTAAATATTAAGCATAACCTGGCCCGAAATGGTACTATACAGGAATATTTTTATGCACCTAGCTGGTCAAGGCCAATAAATAATACAGTGCCTTTTCAGACCTACAGCAAATTGCTTTCCCCAGCAGTAAGACGAAGAATGTGAAATACCCCAGATTCCTGAATTTTATTATATCATCTGCCTTTCTTTCTGAAGGTTTATCTTAATTGCATTTTTATGAGGAAACATGAGGTTAATGTCCGAAGAAAATGTGGTGTATGCCCATAGACCAAAAGGGAATTGGCAAGGAATGGAAACTTCAGGAAGTAAAGAAGCTGATGGAGGTGCTGAGATGAAAGGCCACGTTTCAGCTGAGCTGGCTTCCTGGAGATATCACTGTGCAATGGGATGGTTTTGGGGAGGTAGAGGAGAGGGTGGGACAGTAGAGCAGGGCTGATGTCCTGAGGCTCATTTCAGGAGATAGAAGTTGGTTGAGTCACTGCTCATTTGAGCGTGGACACCAATCAAATATCTAAGTTCTTCCCTTGTCAGTTCTGGAAATAACAATTACAATTACTTAGATATATTCTGCTTATCCATTTATTGTTGGAAACCAACAGCATATAATGGAGAGCAAATGGGCTCATCTAAAGAATAAGGTTACTTTGAGTAGTGCAATTTTAAAGAAATGTACTTCTATTTTTCTTGTGTAACCATTTTCAAGATAAAACTTTGAGTCTTCTTTTTTTTTGTTTTCCCCCACCTTTGCAATAGAAAGTAAGTTTATTTTGAAACTTTAGTTGAATTCTGAGGTGAAAAATTCTTATATTTAACAAGGCAAAGAGCAAACAGTATGAACCATTCAATTGCTGCTTTCTGAAGAAAAACAAATGAAAAAGTTAAACTTTTTCTTTGAGTTACCTGTGGTGAATGGGATAAAGATGTGATAGGTATCATAGGGAAATGGACATTTTGAATTCTGGAACATCCTTTGTTTTTTATTACAGCCATCAGAACACATAAGACCAAGTTTGGTTTCTGGTGTCCATTTTTAAATTCAGTTTCATATAAAGATGACATATCTTTGGAGTTACCAGAATGCTGTGGTGACTTGGTACAAATCCTGCCTACTTTTGATTCAAATGTGGCACTGAAGCAAGAGTAAAAGCAATGCTATCTGTCTATTCCTCCACTCCTTCCATGTTTCATGGCCTGAAATTACCCAAATTCGGGGTCTGGGTGCTGTTGAACTCTTGCAACAGGGGGAGGTTGCTGGTTGATGCCAGACTCACATATGTTTATCAAAAGGTGTTTCTCCTAAAAGTCTGATTGTTCACCATGAAAACTCATGGAAGATTTCAGCTGTAGTTTACAGCTGTAAATTTTCCAAAATACTGGGCTTGCTTTCCTTGTAAGTCTTCCATCTTAAGGTTGAATACTTTGACTGTTAATTCAAAATGAAACTCTGGGCCAGAATGTCTGCTTCTGAAAAAGGGAAAGAAAAAAGAAAATAGCTGAAACCTCAAACAAAGGATTCACTTCCATTACTGAATTTTATAAGGTGATATGTGGCATGTAAAAGCCTGTATTGGTAGCTTGGGATCACATGCTTGTGTTTCTGCTCTCTCTCATCTGGAGTGAGCGTGGACTATCTGTGTTATGGTTTGGACTGGAGATGGTTTTTCCCTTTCACTTAAATTGGTGACTACAGGATGTGGCAGTTCTAATCATACTGAAAATTGCTGTAATTGTTATCAGGCAATAAACATTCAATATATTTTTGTAAGAAGTAGAGCTTAGTGGAAGTTTTCCAGTATTTGAGAAAATAGCTGGAAGCAAAATGGTAAGGATACAAATTGAATTTGGACTTTAAATACTGAGAAAGTTGGCCTGGCTTATTCTCTTAAGAAACAGGATTACTGTAACACTCAGAGCAATGCAAGACATGTTCTCAGCTAAGGATGAATATGAATGTCTTTTTCATATAAAAACACATTGTAAGTACTGCAGGAATGCATACCTGTCATAAGCATAACTGTTGTACAGAAAACAGAACAGGATTGTGAATTAAATGTTCTTACAAAGGACATAATTTTCCTCTTTGGTTCTCTCAGCAGCCATATATGGGCAACTTTTACCAAATGAGCCTGCAATAAAAACTGTATTGTGCATTCACCTTAAAGCAATCAAAAGATAATGTCCATATAATTTAGGTGAGAGCTCTTATTTATTACTCTGAAATTATAGTACTTTTTAAAGTACTCCATATGCGTTGATGGGAGTGAAGATTCTTAAGTTGTTAACATTTGATCTCCTGTTATAATTAATCAGATCCAGAATGTAGCTTAAATAATGTGTTTATATAGTGTTGTCTAAGAGTTTTACTTACAGTACTTCTTTGAAACTGTCTGTATTGAATGGGACTAAATATAGGTGCAGTCTTTTTCCTTTTGATAAAACACATTTCCACCGGATAATCCTCTTACTTTATTTTAAGAATTGATGATTTTAGAAAAGGTAAGACTAATTCTGAAATCCTGTAAGTATTTTATCGGCCTAGTAATGCCCATAACTCATTTGCTGGAAACATTGCAGGATGGGAATTAGGTTCTTGGATTATAAAGCAACCTTTTAAAATAAACAGGAGGAAACATAGGGGAGAGACAGAAGAGTGTAGCTTGTTTAACATTTAACAAGCCTCTTGATCCATTTTCTGGACTAGTTGCCATGTTTTAAAGATAAAAGCAATTACATGCTCTGAGGGTTGAGAGAATTTTGGTTCTTTACAGAAGCAGGAACATGAATATTTGACTCAGTGTCGAGGCTGATTTTTTTAACATTTTTCTGAGTGCTTCTGTGAGAAATCCAGATCTTGCTGAAATCAGTGAGAATTTGCTCATTGCCTTTAACAGGGCCAGGATTTTGTTTGTGAATGTTCAGGTTTTCAGTCACTGGCCAGCTCCAGTGGAGCTACATTTCAGCTTTTCTTCTTTACTACTGCAAGTTGCCTCATCCCTGGCCCTAGACTGCAAAATGACTCCCAGGAAATTTTCTTTCTGGAAAGTACAATGTTGATGATTGTAGCATGGACTCTGGTCCAATATTGTGCTGTGCTTCAGCTAACTGGAAGCCCACTAATAAAGTCTATACATTCGTTAGGCAGTGGATGATGTTGGACTAAGTTGGGTCACAGCCTGCTCTTGTAAATTTTGGCCAACAAGTGGGAACCTCCTGCATGGTGTCCTAATGTTAGACAAAGAGGCTTGGTCAGAATTAGGATATCTGACAACGCTGTAATGTAACTAGCACAGATAATGGATCATGCAGGAAAGGAGATCTGAAATCTCTGGATCTCTAACAGAATGAGGGTTTGCTTTATGCACACATAGCTGGTGCAAATTCATTCAGCTTGGTCCTCTGACATGTGCCTGTCTCCAAAATGGCTTGAAGGAAAAAAATTACAAGTCAACTCAGAGATAAGGAACTTAACACATTTTTGAAGTCTCAGTGGTAGTTAGACCTAACTTTATTTCAGATCAGTGAATTAGACTCTTGATGCATAATTTATGTCTGCAAAAATGGAGCTGGACACCAAAGTTATCTATCTATGGATAAGCCAATATAAAGAGGTGATACATTGCTCCCGTGCATTGTCTGTGCCTGACTTTTGGGCTCTACTCTTTGGAAGAGAAATTTTCAAACTCAAGGTAGGGGCCAGAAACCACCCCAGGCATTGAATAGAGGCGCCAAAACAATGGGTTTGAAGAAAGTGACTGAGAGATGAGTTTGTCCATTTGCCTGCCAGGCTTGTTCCAGGCTGTAATTTGGCTCCTGCCTGAGAGCTGGATGTGGGACTCCTAGTTTGGCAGTCTCTTATGAGGTTATGGGTGGGAGGCTGGTGTTAGAGGTACTCACGAGGCCAAGGTGACCTGGGAACAGGTGGGTCGCACAGGGTCCTGCCCTTGCAAAATGTTCCCAACATTCCTCCCAGTAAGTCCTGTGTTCAGTTTGCATTGCCACTGCTTTCCATTGGGCTGCAGTCTTCTCAGGGCTGAGCCGGAGTTTGTGTGTTTCTCTGTATTGCTTTAAGAAAAACTGGGGTTGAATGAAAACTGAATTCCATAAATCCTTCCCCTGTGACGTATCTTCAGTGGAAGAGAGATCTGTCTTCTAAGACAATTCAAACACCATCATTCACCACAATGGTTATATTCAGATTTTAAGTTGCTCTCCTAATACAGTTGTAAATATGTTGTGCAGTCATCTGGTGGTTGCATATTAGAGCAGTGTTTCCCAGAAGTTTCCACTACTCACACTATGTTCCATAATTTTGGGGGGTTATGTCAAATTGTGAGTTTGGTTGCAATCCCGTTTTGTTAGTTACTACAAGCATAAAGAAATAAATGATAGTATGCAATCTTCCTGAAAAAAATGAGAGAGTTGAAAAGGTAAATTTAAGTTGTACTGAGTGCAGAAGAATGTAAAATAACTTGGAAGTTTTAAATTTTTTTTGAAACACAAGAACTCTAACATGGGCATCATCTGGAACAAAGCATATTTTCAAAGCAAATATGTAGAGTGCTGAAGATTCCTTGTGCATGAAACTGTATATTTAAAATGTAAGCCTCTAAGATGATGTGTATTTTGCCTCTCTTAGTTTCCTCTCAAAATTGGTAAAATGTTTTGGATTAAGCATGTTCAAACAATTTGTGTCTGCAGAAACTACAGGAGATGCACTGTGTGTTCCAGTTTGCCATGCTGCCATTCAAATCTCAAATCTGGTGCAGTAAACAGAAGTGGTGTTTTTACTTTCCTTAGTCCCTGTGCAGCTCCCCTGCTGTGTGTTAGCCACACCACAAACTCTGTTGCAGGTCAAAAGGAAAGTTGGCAACTTTACAGCTAGAACCCCTCTCAGCAAACAGTGTAGCCCATTCCCATATCTTTCCCGGACAGTACTGGAATTTCCCACTCCTTGTGACTCGTTTGGTTATTTTCCTTCTCTGAGGAATCTCTGCCTGTGCCTTGGACTTCTTGATCCCTCTGTTCCTTTACCTGTGCCAAGCAGCTGGGGACAGGTCTGCGATGGAGGGAAAAATGCTTCTTGCAAGTGGGCAGTTTGTTTCAGATAAGGGAGCAAAGGGTGTGAGGTGGCTCAGTACATTACTCCAGGAGGGGTTTGCTGGAGCCAGGAAAATCCAGCTCCTGCAGACTGGCTCCACTTTCCTTTCACCCCCTCCTGTGAGTAATGTGAGTTGTTTATTTCTTCATAGCCGCCCTTGCAGAGAACAACTAGGCGTTCATTTCTCTTCCCACCTCCTTCTCGCCTCGGCCTCTCTTTTTTCCTTGGAGAAATGGGAAAAACTGCAAGGGAAAACACCTTCACTCCCTTTCCTTGTGGGATCACAAGGCACCAGGGCAGACCCAGATGAACTGCCCGAGCACAGGGAAGAGTAGGACACTGTGATATGTAGGGTAAATGTGTCTGTGGCTGGGGCTTGCAGCCCGCCCAGGACTTGTCTTCTCCCAGACCTCGAGCAGAGGGATAGATCCTTGTGCTGCTGCCCATGTGTTTCTGTACAATATCCTGCTGGAGAGTTCAGCTAGAACCAATTTTAAAATTAAGTAGAACTTTAACCTCCTCTTCCTTTAAGAGTTCTCTGTAGTAATTTTATCCTGTTTTTAAATTTCTAAATAATGACTGAAATAGATGTTTATTTGATAATTTACGATTTAAAGAGGATTTTGAAAAGAAATGAATCTCTTTATATGGGAAGACACTATGTAATCTTCTAAGACATTCCAAGTTTCCTCAATATTTTACAGCCTTTTTGCTATTTATTTTGTATCTCTTTTCTTCTAAGTGTTTATTTTGGGAAGGTCAAAACAAAATTCTCCCTGTGTCTCTCATCAGCTGTAAGATGAATGCACACAGTTGGAACAACTTCCATTGAAACTCTCATGCAGAATAAACAAAGTCCTGACCAAAGGCTTGACTCATGATAGATCTTTAATGACTATTGTAATGAAAAAGTATTTAACATATTCTGCACCAAAAGAAGGGTGTAGCTTTGCTGCAGAGTCAGCAACACATCAAGATAGGGGCACAGAGAGGGTCAAAGGGCAAGGCTGATATGAAACTGGTGGGCACTGGAAAGAAGCTGGGCAGCTCTGTGCTCACTAAAGAAGTGATGTAAGTGTGCTGGGGAGGTCAGGTGTGTCACAGGGAACTTTTGGTGTTACTGATGTTCATTACTGGTTACACTACTGGTGTCACTGGCCAGGCTCTTCAGATGGAATCAGCCTACAGAAATGGGTGTTAGGGTGATGCAAGTGTGTGGTGACCACTTGAGCTCCTGTGGGCTGTGTCATTCCAACCTGTGATAAAGCAATTTTGCCTCAAATGTTCAAACAGTCTGTGGGGAATCTTGGGGATTGTTTTGGGAAGGGATGTTTGGTATTTTGATAGATGAAGCTAGAGATGCCTACAAAGTCACTGCACATTCTTAAACAAAGCAGATCTGTTTCCACTGCCTTTTCTACTTGTGTGACAGTGAGTGTAACACTTGGCAGTCAACAAACACTGCATGCTGCTCTTGTCATCATGTGGCGGGGCAGGAAAACTGCTGACATGGAAAAGTGCAGACAAAATCAAGCAAAGCGATTCATGGCTTGGAAGGCTCTGTGTCCTGGGGAAAGATTAATCAAAATGGGCCCAGAGAGCTCAGGGATAGTAATATGCATGCATGTTATAGTTACTGGGTGATAGAAAAATATCTTTGGGTGAGTTGGGCCAGATTCACAGATGTTATTTTAGGAGGTACATTTATTATTTTTGCTATTAAGAATGGTCTCACTTGTAAAAGTCTAATCTCTCTGTGAATGAGGGGCTAGGAAACCTGCACTGTATAGATTACAGACCATAGTATTCACAACAGTCATAAGGAGGACTGAGTAGAAAGTCCAAGAAAATTGCACTTTTAGACCATTGCTTAGTGAAGAAAAGATGCTATGAGAGCTGAGGGACAGGCTTATCAAAAGGAAATAAAACACTTTGGTCCTTGAAGAGTTCAGGTATCTGAGAATGGTTCAGACTGTAATCTCATTCCCTGCAGCAGTAAAAAATTAAAATTCTCATTTTAATTTTAGTACTACATGTTACTTGATAATTTTGGAAGGTGGACAGTTATCTTTCCATAGGTCTAATTATCTTTGAGATGAAGAGGGCAGTGACTGGAAAGGTCTTAAAGATTTTATACTATTTAGAAGATTAAGAGATAACATGTCCTTTTAATAATTGTGAAAATATACACAGATGATATGAGAGGAAGGAAAAATTTTGACTAAATTTCTAAAGGAATATATCTAATAAAATCATTCACTGAGTATGATTAGATATTTTTATTCTAAAGAAATTTGTGAAATTTTTACCATTTTTACTGAATTTAAGTGCCAATGTTTTCTCAAAAATCTGAAGTTCTTCTTTATTATGAGAAAGCTAGAGCTGGGAAAGACAATTGTACATGGATGGATGGAAAATTTTCAGCAGACGTATCCTGATCAAGCCACTGGCATGCACAGTGCTCAGAAACAAGCATAGTGCCTCTTGCTTGACCTGAAGCTGATGGATACAGGAGGGGTGGAGGAGAGCATTGTGGATCCCAGAGAGGGGAATTTGTCAAAGGAGTATGGAAAAGAGGCTTGGACTGTAGCATTACAGAGCAGGGAATGATGCAAGCCACAAATCTCTAGGAAACCAGGCTTTATTAGTTCCACTGCTTTTGGAACAAGTTGTTTAAACTTCCCTTGTAGGTAATTAACTTTGTAATGGCACTGTGAGATAGGCCACCTGCAGAACCCTTGGGCAGGGGGATTCACAAGCATGTGCAGTTCAGAATAAGGCCTCATGGAAAACTAGGCAAAAGTGCGTTAGAATAATATTTACATTCAGTAGCATTAAGTACATCTGTTTGTTATTAGTGGGAGGCTGAACTGGCTCAAAAATCTTCTGCAAGAGTGACCCAGCAGCAGAAGGCCAGGTACCTCTGACAGCTTTTCTACAGCTACCAATAGCTGTTTTCAAAAAAATGACAAGATTTCCCTCTCAGTGTCGATTTGAATACAAAGAAGATAAAATTTAGATTACTGTAGTGTATAGATATTTCAGCTCTGTCCTTTAGGTGTTTTGCTTTGTCCTTATTTTCTCTGTTACTCCTGTGTTTACATGGGTGTGAAGTTTTCATACAAACTAAGGGAGTGCAGCTCGGTTGAAATCAGTTCAAGCCAAAGATGGTCAGCTTGTTTGAAAAACCAAGGGTGATAGGTGACAGTCTTTAACCTAACAATTTAAAAATTCCTATGAGTGTTATTTAATGCAGAAAAATTATTGCATCTTATTATGTCACACATGGACATAGAACATGAATTTTATTTTTTTTTAGTTCAACTTAGTATGCTTACTATAAATTTGATGTCTGAAGATTGTACACATAATTGCTAACAAGGATTAATGATTTCAATTTAGCTGTGATGATTTAAGCTATCTGGAACTAATTTTTTGTGTCAGGTGGAAAAGCTTTGGCATAGCTAAGAACAGAGACTTGACATTTCAATCTTATGTCTTAGACATATGTGTGTGTGCTTATGCACAAAACAATATTAGGGAGGTGGGTTATTCTAGCCTCATGTACTGAGGCTTTTGGGTTCAGTTTCATCTTCTTCTATAGGTTTAGTCAATGTAAAACTAACTTGTAACAGCTATTTGTTTATGTTTCTCTGTCTCTTGAGATTTTTAAGAACCTGAAGGGAAAGGAAAAAAAGACATTCTGTATATGTGTGTTTGCACATAACACATACAACATAAAACCGTGGAGACCCCTCATCTGTGCTAATCAATCTTTCAATCTGAAGTATCCACAAGTTGCCGGGAGATTTCTAAATCTGGAGGTTGTTGTGGCAAACTCTTATTTAACCCCAGATGCTTGTTGTCTTTCCTCTAAATTATTAAAAATATGTCCATCCAGCCCCTCTGAAAGTCTCCTTTATCTTTCCCTTAGATTCACACTCACTGTCAAGAACTGTGTTCCTCTCTGGTTTAGAGCCTGCTGTCTCTATTCTCTGAATGTTTGTATTGACTGCTGCTTCCTGGCTAGTTTACACCTTCAGTAATCTTCAAGGTATAAATAGACATTATATTACACCTTAGTCTTGCAGCTAGAAATTCTTGTGCTGTACAAAGGGATGAGAGCTCCTGAGCCTGTTTTGTTGGCATGGCATGTTGAAAGCCTGATACAAGCGGTAGAGGTCGGTTCTGCTGCCCAGCCACATGCACCCATGTTATAGAATTCCCTAGGGTGTGGGTGTGACAGTTCTGTAGGACTGCCAGGCACCATACAGAAGTTTTGAAGGTCTCATGTGTCCCTGGTAAGACACAGCTCTCCTATTGTAGACCAGTGGATACCCAAAGGTATCTCTGGTGGCACTCAGCACTGTTACCCTCTTACCTCAAAATCATACAGGCAGACATTTATTAATTACACAGTTTCCAACAGTTAAAACAATCAGGAAAACATTCTTAAGGAGAGGAAAAGCAAAAAGTTCTTTTGATTTGACCAAATCTGGAAAAAATCTATCTTGGTTATGCTCAAAGAAAATGAGGATTGATAAAAAAACACCTTCAAAGAGATCTGACACAATAGCAACAGATGTAATAAGCTGTGTATCTGGAGATTAGCAGCAGAAGTAACCAACTTATGATAAGACTCAGGGTGTTGTTTTGTGGTTTAGGAAAAGCAAGTAGGTATGATCAAAATGACTGTCCTTTGGGAAGATGGAGTCAAAGGGCACATGCTTGAGAGCCACAAATATGAGCTATTCAGAAAACAAACAAAGACCTCTAAACTAAAATGTGCAGGTGACTGAAAAGGTCACCCAGTGAAAATCACAAAGAATGAAGCAAAGGGAGGTGATGAGGTGTGTTTGAAACAGTGGCCTCATCTCCTGTGTAAGTGCACCAGATGAGAAGCAATGTGGGTCAGTAGGTCCCACACCGACTTTGGGATCTCCAAACTCCTCCAGTCTGCATGAGACTTTGGGACACAGCTGCTCCTTTAATGACTAGTAATGTGGGTGGGTAATGTGTTCAAAATGTGTTGGTTTCTAGACCTGTGCTATTTAAACAGCACAGAATGGCAAGACTTTGAAACTAGCCCTAACATTTTATGGGCTGTGTAGCTGCCTCTAAAAAAAGGGAAGCAAATATTAATTCAAAAATGGGAGACCACCTACTTTAAATGTTACTCCACAAGTAAGACAATAATTTCCTAAACAAACTTATGTGCAAGCGGTGACTCACCCTTTCACTTCTATAAATGTTTGTGCAGTGTGCTTCTATTGAAAATCATTTGGATTCAGAAAGGCATGGATTTGATTCTCTGCTTTCTTGTACTAACTCCTATTAGTACTAAGTAGGTAGATTACTGATTCAAGGATTTACTCATCCAGAAACTCACTTCCTTCAGTCTCCCTGCCAGCTGCAAGTTTTCTGCTCTGATACTGGGCTTTCTGATACCAGCTCTGGACAGTGATACTACTTGTTTCCTATAAACTCTTTTCATGCTCATGTAAAAGCTGATAGGACTGCTGAAATCAGACATCCTTTTTCAAACAAAATTTTATATCGATAAGGTGAACTGGATTCCACTCAGACCTTCCAGGCTTTGTCTAATATGCCTTCTTTTCATTCTGTTAATTTCTTTTATTTGCTCCAGTTTTTTTTTCCTCTGTCTGTTACAACTATTTTGAAGAGTCTCATTTTATTATGTGTGGTCACTTATCTGTTACAACCCACTTAGTGGCTTCCATATGTTGCTAAAACGTTTGGAAGAGGGGATTAAGTTACTGTTTCTAGCTGTGAGTTTGGTCACTTGGACACGTTCACTGGGATGTGAGATCCTAGAGTCCACAAGAGCCTTCCAACTGGAGATTTTCTATTTCTTTTCCTTTGCAATGGGGGACCCCACACATGCTTTTCCTGTGAGCCCTGCTCTGAGGAAATTCACGTAACATCATAGCTTTACTACAGCAAAGTGAAATCCTTGCAACCCAGGTTCTGGTATTCCCTGCCTATGGGATCTGACTTGAGGTGACTCCCTCCAGAGGTAAAAGAAGGAAAAAAGGTTGAGAAAGTTCCCTCAAAACCCTTAATGTCCATTGCATAAACATTTATTGAATAATCCCTGACAAAACTGGTTCAGAGAGTGAAGCATATCCTTGCTTTTGTCTGAGTAAAAACTGAGGAATTAGAAGTTCAAATAGGATATCTAACTGTGGGTGACCAAAAGAACTTCAGGTTTTTTTTATGAATGTTCCTTGTTAGCATTACATTCTACTAATTACAGTGCTACTTTGAGAATGTAAGTCTGGGAAGCATTGACTAAGTCATGTTTTAGTAAAATCTGTTTCTTTATGAATGCTGGGACTGATTTAAATTCTACTCTTTTGTATCAGCTTTTTGCCAACACCTTCACATGATCATTTTTTGTTCTTGAGTGTGTTTTGAGAAGATGACTTTTCTTGTGATTCTTAGCAGTTCATAAAAATAAACAGCATGTAGTGAGTTTGTTTTTGTACAACCAGGGATATTTACCTAATAGGATTCTATATAATTGGCTTTGGGCACAGCTTTGGGAGTGAAGAGCTAAGGCAGAGACAGAGACGAAGAATCTATTTAATTTACTTGATTATTTCAAGCCAAGTGAATATGCCTAAGCAGCACAGAAAAAACAACTATTTGGTCCCCTTTTCCAGTGGGATTCTGCATGGATTCTGCACCATGTCTCAAATATCAGCAGTGGCCACATCTAGCACAATAATCTTAACATGCAAATGCAGCACTAAACACAACATGAAGTCATGTAGGTTTGTCCTTTTCAGCCTGTTTCAAATAGTTGTTCTTCTGGTTTTTCTTCTTTGCAATGCCCATGGAAGGTACATTAATTTCTTTTGCATAGTATTGCATGGGATTGAACTCAGCAGTTTCCCAAATCCTCTGGTAATGATACTCTGAAATAAAAAGAGAAAAACAAACACAAGAAAAGTTTTGTTACAAATATTGTATATGCTGCAGCAATAAATGGATACTAATGAAACAGAAATCAGTGGATTGAGCCTCTGCTCTTTTGAGTGGCAAAGTATCTGAATATTTAAAGTAGTGATTTATCTGAAGAGCTGGGTAGGATTTGATGAAATATGTAGTGCCTTCCTTAAATCACTGGGCACCAAAATAACTGAACAAGCCTGTCATTAATTAGAAGATAACTTTCACAACCTGGACTGAAGCAGAGGGGAAGACACTGATCTCTTCATGCTCATGACCAGTGACAGGATTAGAGGAAACAGCATGAAGGTGGGGGAGGTTTAGGTTGGATATCAGGAAAAAGCTTTTCACCCAAAGGGTGGTTTAGCATTGGAACAGGCTCTTCAGGGAAGTGTCACAACACCAAGCCTGACAGAATTCCAGAAGTGTTTGGACAATACTCTAGGGTACATGCTGTGATTCTTGGTGGTGTCCTGTGCAGGGCCAGGAGTTGGACTTGACAGTCCTGATGGGTCCCTTCCAACTCAGCATATTCTCTGGTACATACATGCAACTGCTTGTGTGAACGTGCACAGAAAACCAGAATGTAATGTCTGCTAGGCAGCCAATACCCCTGAATTGTATCTTTCTGTTTTCCTCAGCCAGGAAGTCACCCAGCTATTTTTAAAACCTCTATCTGTAAACATAACAGTCTTTCTTGAGGAAAAAAATAACAGGAAATAATTTAAAATGCCTTGAAAATTCATACCCCTTTTTATCTCTTGATGCTTCTCCCTTTCTGTCAGAGGGTTTACAAGTTTATCCAGCCTAAAGGCAAGTGTCCAGGAGTTCTTTCCAGAAGTCCTGCATTTTAAAAGGGTCCCTACATAGCAAGTAGGCAATCTTAGAATCCTTCATTCAAGCCATTTTACTGCTGACTTGTAGCCTATCTCTTGGTAAGTTCCCAGGCAGTTTGCTAATATTTAGATACTAGAGGATGGTGATGACAGTCAGATGACAGCAGTTTGTCACTAGAGTTGTCACTACTCTCTGGAGTATTAGACCATGAAAAACATGGTTGTATGAAATGTTCTTTGTCAGCTGCACTTTGCAAATAGAAAAATAAATTTACAGATTTGATTTCTGAAATTGAATGGAATGACTTGGAATCTAATCTGCTTTTCCAAATGTTTATCACTGTAAAAGAGAGCTGGTCAGGCTAACTAAATCCTGGGTCTTTAATTTGGGCAAAAAAGCTAATTTTCTAGCTCTGGTACAGATAAAAGTGGGATTTTCAACAAGTTACTCAAAACTCATGGTGTAGAATGTAGTAGTTGGAATATATAACTTATGAATAAATCCATGAGATCTGAGATGTTCTCAGCATCATGTATCCCTGGCCAGATTTATATGAAAGATATGTATTTGTTATGGAAACCAAGTATTAGCTGTTCTTACGAAATGCACACGGTTTATGTAGTTCTTAATATGTGTATTACTGATATTGACAAAGAGGAACTTTCATGTATTTTACTTCTTTGTGTAGCAGATATTTTTTAAAAAAAGACTTATTTTGCTTCCAACGTGCATGAGGATTGCCAGGTCTGGTCCTGCAATGGAAAACTGGTTGATATTTCTGTTTAAGAAGCAAAGTAAATAAAACACCATCCCTGGAGTGGATACCTGTGCCATGTTCCCTTGGAAAGGTCCTAATTGGACAGAGGTGCCCTCTGTCCATGCACAGAGCCCAGCAATCAAATACACATGGGGACTGAATTCCAGCAGACCAGACTTTATAGCCAGCTCTGCACAATAACAATAAATAATGAAATAAATGCAGGGCACTTTTGCTGGTTGGTTCTCAAAGCAGTCTACAGACCACTTAAACAGTAGTGCATTGATTTTTCTCACCCTTGGAATACAGTGATCCTGTGTCAAAACATGGCTGCTGTTTAAAAGCACAGAGCAAGACTACAGAGTGTTTAGGACAGGAATTAATATTTGTGGTAAAAACTACAGGATATTTTTAAGGATGCAAAACATAAGTGTTTCGGAATGTGGGTTATGTCTTTTTCGATGTATGTCTGCCCTTGCTATTTGACTTCAGAGCAAGGAAAAAATTTTGCAGAAAATGGTTCTGTTATCAATCCTTAGTCACTTAGCCAAGGGACTTTCCTTGCTCTTCCCTGGTTGTCTTATTCTTTTTTTTTTTTTTTAATTTTTGGTGCCGAACTACTTTCAGTGTGCATACCTGCATTGTAATTCATACCAGTAGTTGAACTTTAGCAAACCTGAAGAAGCAATTGTAGCCATGTTGGCAAAATCTGTTAATTTTATCAATCTGTTTGGATACTAGCAGCCAACAGAGTGACCACCAAACACCACAGAGAAGAGCCTGATGCTCAGCTGTGCCTGAACAGCCTGCACTGCAGTCTGTGCTTCCAGAGCTCAGGTGCTCATGGTACCTAAGGTAGGAATCACCTGAGCACTCCTGTCTCTGACGTGATGGTGCTTGTGAGCATGCTGCTCAACACAGCCCTCCTGAGGTGGTTTGGAACTCCTCTACACATGCTTCTGCATGTCAGCCCTTCTCAAGAAACTTGGAGCTACAACTTAAAAGGCTCTATTCACTCTGCCTGTGATCCAAATGCATTTGCTTGCATTTGTTCAGATTGAACCCATGTGGTTCTTACTTGAAAATCCTGGTGTCTTTTGGTTCTTCCACATTTATAATATTTCTTTCAGTGAGGCCAGAGGTGCAGTGATATTTTCCTCAGTTTTTGTTTCTCTTTCTTGTCTGTAAATATGTGCATCTCTATCCCAATTGTTCAGTTTATAGGAAGATATCCTGGTTTGTTTTTTGAAAACTCTCTCACCAATACTAACTTACAGATTTTCCTAAGTTCTGAATCCAGCATGAAAAATTCTGATTTGAGTATTTCATGATTTCTAGTACTGAGCTTTGCCTCACATGAGCATGTTATCCATTGACTCCTTCCTTACTTATGGGAAACTGTGGAAAATGTTAGAAAATTGACTGTGTTTTTATTTTTTAAAAATTAAGGGGATGAGAGTGTCAAAGACTATGCCATCTTTTTTTCCCCTCTCCCATATTTTCCCTGGATCCTGAAAGAATATCTTTGAAAATAACCATTGAATGTTCAGAAGTAATTCATTTTAGACTCTTACCTCAGATAAAATTGCAAGATATTATTGATTTACATTCCTAAATATGTAGGGTTTGGGTGGTTTTATTCATGGTAAACTGTAATGACACGGTTAGAGGATCTACTGTGTGTTTAGCAGTGAGGAATGAAGCTCTAAATGTCTGAAAGTTTGGAAAAGTTCAAATGCCTCAAAATGCCTGGATTCCTCTCAAAATTTTTTCTTAGCTGTATAAATCTACCACCCAGCTGTTATCCTCTGAGGAATTAGCAAAAAAGCATATTTATAAGACAAATCATTTGGCTGATGAAGAGAAATATGCTAGCAACATTTTTTTTTTGATTCACATTTGAAAGTAGAATATTTCTTCCATTTCAGTCAGAAGTCAGGGCTGCAAGTTGGTTCTTTCCAGAAAGCTTATAAAAGCCTTTTTCTTTCTGCAGGCATTTAGCCACACCACTGTGGGCTGTGATCTTGTCAGTTCTCATAAGCTACTAACACCAATGGTAACAAAATACTTTCCCTAGTTATGGGATGTACATTTCTATGAATTGGTTTGGTTCATCTCGTGCATAAAGTGTCAAATCTTTTTTTTTTAAAAGCATGAAGAACATTGGAAGAATTTTGAGCAGTTTTCTCCCTACTAAAAGGTAGTTATATGAGTAGAAGCTGTATCTTAGAAGTAATCCAGTAATGGCAAAATCCGATTTGGCAAAGATGTAGCCTCAAGGGCTGGTAGCCCCTCTCCCTGTTTCTGTCCTCCTGAAGTAAGCTGAATAAATGAGACAGGATGAGGCCCAAAAAATGTAAATGAGCTGGTATTCCATGGTATAAAATTGTGCCTTTTCTGCAGCATAACCCAGCATCTTGGGAAATAACACCAGAAAAGACAAGCTGAATGTGAACTCTCTCTCCTTTGCTACATAAGCAGTTATCATTCAGGTGGATTTAAAAGGGCTTTACAGCCTAGCTTGTTTATACAATGTGTTAATTCTCCCACCACTGAAAGCCAGCCACCTCTGGCCTGAAACGTGGCATCAGTTCAACAGTGTGCGGCAGCAGACTGCAGCATGGCAGGCTCTGAGCACAGCAAACATCTCCATCTGAGGATGCCCAGAGAGCAGCAGGAGGGAGAAATGAAATTGCACAATGCGTACTCAGAGATGGCTTGCAGCTCGAGGTGGCTTGTGGCAAAACTTACCTGGAGTGATTGGGGTGAGCTGGAACCTGAGCCTGGCTAAGAAGGCAGCCCTGCTATTCTCTGGCACTCCTTGGCACTGCAGCGTGGCAGAGTAGCACTGTTAGGAGAAAAGGGAAAAAACCTTGAATTTGTCACCAGCACTGCTAGTGAGAGCAGCTGAGATTTCTCCTCTTAAACAGATCTTGCAAACATAAGTAGAGCTCAACATCTGAGTTCCTCTGACAACTCTTATTTCCATTTAGTAATATTTAAGTTGGTAATACTTCTTTGAATACATGGGTTTCTAGAGAGAGATGCAGTTGCTGCTCTGCTGCAATAGGTCTCTCTTCCTGTGAAAGCAAAGCATTATGAATGCAAATGACTTTTCTAACTAACACTGTTGAGAGGATGGAAGTTCTGGTGGGAAAACTTCCAAGTGAAACTTTGGCTTCGCTCAGCTGGAGTGGCACAGTCTCTGTACTAACAGCACCTTTTTTTGTGTGTGTGTGTGTCCTCCTCCTTTTTTTTTTTAAACCACAAACTTCCCTGTGTCACAGCTCTATGCAAATATGTCCCATATGTCAGCTGGCTGATCCAGTAATCACTTAGGGCTGGAGTGTAAATTACACAACGGCAGCACGCGCACAAATATCTGGCTTGTACGAATCTGTAATTCACTGAGATTTAACTGTGGTGAATTGAACTGGCTTTAAATTAAAAACTTACTTTTAATGGCTAGAAGTGCTAGAAGGCCTATTATTCTGTCTCCCACTTTATCCCTACCCAATGTAGAATGTCTCGCTTGTGTTTTAATGGTGCCTCTCTTGCTGTTTGCTTTCTCAGTTTACATTCATTTCTATCCAGTGTGCTGTCATTATGCCATAGAGTAGTTTCTTTGGGTAGGAAACTATCTTTTTTGAACATCTAGAATGTGCATGGCGTTTTATAAACTAATTAAGAGTATGCTATTTACTTTATATCCGTAATACTGCTGCTGAGCAGTGGACTGTAATGTTTCCGACAGCATAATAGTCAGAGAGTATTTTGATTTTAGGGAATTCTGGAAGGCTTTAAATTAATCTTTTCATTCAAGGTGGTAGGAGTGCACTTCTCAGCACAACACTGACTGTATGCTGGTGCTCATAGGAGGCAGAAGAAATAGAATAGTGCAGGAGACTTGGATTTCTGGGACTTTTTAAAAATAAAAGCTTTTCAGAAAAGAATGCTTTGAACAGCCTTGACTACAAGTTTCCCTCTTTGCTCATGTGTGTTTGACTGTGCAAGGGCTCCTCTAGTCCCCAGCAGGGACTGTGCTGTGTGGGGCTGGTGGGCTGGGGGAGCTGGTGGTGAGTTCCAGGCTGCAGTGAGGAGGTGCAGGAGCCCCTGCTCCAGACTTTGCAGTCTGAGGAGCAAGAGCTCTTGCTGATGGAGTCATCTTCCCTGAGCTCATCACCACTGATTGTGTTACTCTCCCTGCACATGCAAAGGTTTAGAAGTATCTTTGCACACATTTTTACTGACCAGTCTTTGCACTGGCTGTGAGTGCTCCTGTGCAATGCTTGCCCTTTTTCCCTCTTGCTTTCCTTTCCATGGTTTCCTGTGTTTTGTAGGTTTATGCACTTCCAATTTCTTTTATTTTGTCCCACTTTACCTCCTTTTAAAAATTTTCCTCTACTCCTGTCTCCCTCTTTTATTTCCCAACATTTTAAAATTTGTACTATAAGCAGACATTCCACAAGAATGTCGTCGAAAAACAGAATAAAAATGTTTTCTACATTGGAGAGTTAATAGATGTACTTGTTCTTTGTCCCTCTTTCACAGCTGTATTGAACATAAAAGCATATATTTTGCACTGAACAATACTACGAGTGGACGTAACCCACGGTGTATCGTGAACAGGTTCAGTCACAAGGACTGGAGGACATGTTGGGTTATAGGTGGCAATGAAGAGGTTGTAAATGCAACGTTTTAGTTGTATTGCTTAGCTACCATTTTTCTGAGCCTTTTTTTCTTTCTATTTTTGTTTGTGTCTGGACGTGTAAAAGGTGCAAGCCTTCGGTTTTTAACTGATTGTGTAAAATAATCCGTCATTGGAGGTAAGATCTAACCTCATCTTCGAGATTTAGGAGGAAGAATTCCAAGCCCAAGAGGCAACATGGCAGAATTTTCACATTTTCAGTCACACTTGATATGAATTGGCTGAGCATGATCCTGACAAGAACACCCACCAACATGGACCTCTCCATAATGTGAATTTCTGAGTAAGTATGCAGATGCCTGCAGTCTTCCCTCCTCTGGAGACTGCCACCTTCCAAGGAGTTAGTGGAATTGGCTCAGATAAGGATCACCTAAGCCAAGCTGGCTGGTACCAGTAGACAAGGCTTGTATTGTACATCCTCCAGGAAGATTTATGGGTAGCTCTGGAGCTTCTTTGGGGATGATTCTGAGTTCAAGGGAGTTTTAAATTCTAGGGAGAAGGGAAGTATGCTGTGAATTTCTTGGGGTAGAGAGAAGAGCCATCACAGAGGGTGCTAGTCCTTGATCATGCATGAAGGAACAAACTGTTTCTCCTTGCACCTGCTGGAATAAAACAGGTCTTAGATTTTTTCCCCCAAAGTTTCTTTGAATGTGTAGCAGCTCTGCAGAAATCACATAAGAAAAATTAATCTCATTGCCTTCAGTTGTAAGGGAAAGAAGCAGAGCAATTCTTTTCCACATTTTCTATAGCTCGGAGTTATTTGCTATAGCAATTATTTTTGGGAGTTCAGAGTAATTTTAGGATCTTTTTATTTTCTGGCAAGAACCCACAGAGATCAAAATGGCTCTTGCCACACTGGTACAGTGGCAACCACTGCAAAGCAAAATGCTCCCTTAAGATGTGAAACTCAGCAGTTTCCCACTGAGCCCAGGACCAGCTGTGGAAGGAGAAGGAATAAAAGGTGATACGAGTTAGGTTTGTGCTGATGTATGAGGTGAGTGTAGGTTTTTGCTTAGAAGCTGCTAGAAGGTCATGGTATTTTACCAACTGAGATTTATACATTTGAAAATGAACCTCCAAATGGGAATGTTTCCAATGTCTAATAAAGCAAAGCTATGCTCATACACTGACCTTGGCAAGACTGCAGGTAAGTTCCACAACTTCTACCACCTTATAAACACTAAGATGGGTTATACAGAAAAAACTATAGAGGCTCTATTTAGAGACTTATGGTAGCAAGTAGGCAGAAAAACTTCAAAACCACCAATTTAATTTATTGAAGGTCTCAACAGGAACATATAGGAAAAAATTCTGTCTTCCACTGCAAATATTCCCACAGCAACCCAACCTACCTGCCAAGAGTACCCAAAATTTAGGGCAAAGGGTGGGGGAACAATATTAAACCTATTTAATGATACATCTAAACAAAACTTGAAGGATGAGCATGAACCTGGATCCATGTTTTACCTGATTACCTCAGCAAGGAAACCTATGGCTGAGAGGTTTGTCAATCTGGAATTTACTATTTATGCAGTTATAGATCATGGTTGTAGACAACACAAGAGAACACGCACTGGGACTATCACACATTCTTTGAAGGTTTCCAGCCTGTCCCTGGTTTTCATAAAGGTTTTTAAAATTTCCTTGTGTGAATCCAAATTGAGAAAACATAGGTGAGATCAAGAAGTTGTTCCTAGTTCCAATTAAAATGCCAGTAATTCTGGTTAAGGGTTCAAGGTGTTCACTTCCAGGGAGACAAGCATGACCAAAAAAACCCCCTTGGGCCAGAACTGGAGTTGGGAGCAGTCCAGGGCATAAATTAGAGCAGTTTAAGGAAATGACAACTTGCACCATCATCCTCCTAGCTTGCTAGTGCAACAGGGCACCATGGCTCTGCCTGTGTTGGTTCTCTGCCACTCCTGAAATCTAGGAATTTAGGAATTTCTCAAGACAAATTTATGCTGCCTTTGCTTTATTAGCACAGCATAAAAGGGTCATAATGGATGATGGAATTATTTACTTGTATAGTTCCAGAAAATGACACTCAATTAGAATAATTTTGTATTAAGCCATCATTAGCTTTTTCGTTAAATATTTTTTTTTTCGTCAACATGGGCAGTGGGATCGAGTGCACCCTTAGCAGGTTTGCCAACGACGCCAATCTGTGTGGCGGAATTGACACACTGGACTGTAGGGATGCCATCCAAAGGGACCTTGACAGGCTTGAGAGTGGGACCCATGTGAACCTCATGAAGTTCAATGAGGCCAAGTGTGAGGTGCTGCACCTGGGTCAGGGCAATTCCAAGCACAAATACAGGCTGGGTGCAGAATGGATTGAAATCAGCCCTGAGGAGACTGATTCAGGGGCGTTGGCTGATGAGAAGTTCAACATGACCCAGCAATGGGCACTCAGCCCAGAAAGCCAACCATATCCCAGGCTGCATTAAAAGATGTGCAACTAGCAGGGCAAGGGAAGAGATTCTGCCCCTCTGCTCTGGTGAGACCCCACCTGCAGTGCTGCACTGAGGTCTGGAGTCCCCAGCACAGGAAGGACGTGGACCTGATGAAGTAAGTCTTGAGGAGGCCATGGAGATGATCAGGGGGCTGGAGCACCTCTCCTATGACAGGCTGAGAGAGTTGAGGCTGATCAGCCTGGACAAGAGATGTCTCCAAGGAAGGCCATAGAGCCCCTTCTAACACCTGAAGTGAGCTTGTAAGAAGGCTGGAGAGGGGCTGTTCACAAGGACACATAGTCATAGAAGTAATGGCTTTAAACTGACAGAAGGCAGGCTTAGATGGGATATTAGGAATAAATTCTTTACTGTGATGGCGAGACATTGGAACAAGTTATGCAGAAAAGTTGTGGATGGTGCATCCCTGGTAGTGTTCAAGGCCAGGCTGGAAGGAGCTTTGATCAACCTGATCTAGTGGAAGGTGTCCCTGCATATTACAGAAAATTGGAACTGGATGATTTTTAAGATCCCTTCACACACAAACTTTTCTGTGATTTTATGCTATTTTTTTCCCCTTGCGTTGCCTTTCCAGGATGAGAAGAAAAGGAAAATCATATTTTACAACAGTCAAAGAAATAGTGTTTCAGACCTTAGTATATCTTGTCACATATTGTGCTTTCAGACTTTGTAAGTAAAAGATGTATCTACACCTCTGACATATTTCAATAGGAAAGTTCTAAAGGGGCTCTTTGAAATAGCTAGGTGCTGGTAATGTGTCTCATGTGTTTGCATGCAGCCTTCTGCTATACAAAGCCTGAAGAGCTGCCCCTTTCATGGCCTTTTAAGTTCTATTTTCCAGAGACATAAAATATTCTAGCATGAATAAGAGATAGAGTGCTCAATATCATGTGAATAAGCACGTATGCTCTTTGGACCTGCCAGCATGCTTCCCTTGCAGTCCCAACTGCAGGAATTTTTGTTACATTATATAACTACTATATAGTTTTTTTTTTTCTTAATTTTCCTTACTGTTTCCTAAGAGTTATTTTTGTTATATTTTTAACTTAGTTAAACGTACGTGTTGCTCTCCAGCTTAGTCTATAGTGTGTAGCTCTGACAAAATGGTTTATGCTTTAGGGCTGGGTTTTGTTTCTAGGAGTGTATTTCCCTATGCAAAACTGACTTGGTTTGTGGAGTCTTGCCAGTGCTACTCATAAAGTGGACTCTCACCTAACATAAAGTTTTTAGGACTTATCCTACATCTGCAGTTCACCATTTGTGGAACATATAGCCCATGTGCTGGAGGAAGTATGGAGCTCCCAGCTGATTTCATTAATGTAGGTTTCCATTTGTATGTTGGAGATCTACTTTTGTCCATGTTGTGCAATGTTTTTGCAATGATTTTGGCTCCTCTAGCATTAAGTCTTTTAAATGGTGGAATTTATTCTTGATTATACTAATAAAAAAAAGAACTTTTTTTCCAAGGGCCATATTACTGGTCTTGTAAAGGAAGCATCATTCACCAGATATTGATCCCTCTCCTCTGGTTAGAAGGACTGGCCTTCCACTTCCATGAAACAGTATCTGGCACAGCAAACAGAAACGTTTTGCATTTAAATGTAATTGGTCTCTCATGAAAACAGAAAATAGCACAAAAAATTTGTACCTTTATTCCATACTTTTTAATAGAAAAGACTGAATCTTGCCTCTGTTTGGTATGTGTGTGTTTTTAATTTTTTTCTTTTTTTTTTGGTTAAATTTTTCTTTAAGTAATAAAACCAACTTTGAGTAGAACATCTTACCTTATTCCAATGCTCACCTCAGTCTTGCTGACTGTATTGATTTTTTATTTTGGACTCAAACCCAAATATGTCTTTTTTCCAAACTGTGTGAATGAAAGACCATGAATTGGGGTGGCCTGAAGTCAGCCTCAGTGCATGCCAGACAAGGCACCCTGGGGCTGTGATAGGTGTCAGTGCAGACCTGAGTTTGTCCCTCCCTGGGGGGAGGACCTGCCAGGTGCATTGCAGTCAGAGCTCTCCTGTGGTACTCTCATATGTCTCTGTGTCAGGGAGATGAATTGAATGTGGGCTGCTACTACAAGAACACCAGGGAGGTAAATGGGTTATTTAGGTAACATGTCAAGGCTGACCTCATAGCACAGAGGATGCAGCACTTTGAAGAGCAGGTTGACAGTTTGGGTACTTCAAGTCAGACAAGGTAGTCTTTCAGGATTTAGTATGTTTTTATAAATGTGCCTTCCTAATCTGTAACACAAGCAAAATCTGTATAATCAGCAGGACTGTATTGTGAAAGGAAGAGTTGAGGGAACTGGATCACTTTTGGTGATTTATTTAATTTCTATTTCCTCTCTGCTATACCTTTTCTCTGGAATTGGATGTAGTTTTTGTCTTTCTCTATTTGTAACATTATTAAAACTATTATTATTATTACCTTATTATTAACTTATTATAAAGGTGCAAGAGTCTTTGCACATTATTTCCTCTCACTTTCACAAAATCGATGACTCTTGACCAGTACAGAATTTTATACATCTGCTGTTATATTCTCTTTTTAAAGTATTTAAAACACTGAGGCCTAGGATGGGAGTCCTGGCTGCAGAATTGTCAACAATTAATTTTGCAAGTCAGCTTGAATTTGTGTGTCTTAGAACACACAAACAAAGGGGGAGCCGCTTTGAGCTGTTTGGCTCACCATGTTTCTGCAATACAGAACCACATATACCAAAATTTCTGAAGCTGCTTCTGTAGCTCCAGATATCCACTGTGATTACAGTTCAGAGTTCACTGAATATACAAATCCCACATAATTAACTGAACACTTGAGACCTTGGAGATAAAAGCCCCACAGTTGTCATATCTTCCGTCTGTTTTGTCACTTTTCTTTCTGACACACTAAAAAATCTTTATATATGTTTGAATATACTATCTGTAGAAACACAGGTTTATCTTAGAAGACAGGTGTTCTAAAACTGAGACTGTTAATTCCTTGTGTCTTTGGGTATTGGGGAAATCTTTTTACCTTTTCTCAAAGGGTGCATCTGCATCAGTAATTTAGTGTCCTGGAAGAGGAGTGCTTGTGGTGCAGAGAGACACTTTTCCTCAAAGTCATGTGTGCAAGGTTGTACTATGAACTGAAATTCAGCAGTCTGTGACTGTGCACAAAACATGTTGTATACTGCTTGTATTGTACCTACAGAAGTCATACATGGATCAAACTTTTGAAACACTAAGTTCATAAACTTTAGAGAGAGCTAATTAGTTCACTATTAATGAATAATTAAAAACACTTAGTGGGCTGATAAAGTGTGGTCAGCGCTTGTGAATGAAGTGTAGGATATCTTGGTGAAGCCATTTGAAAATCTGCAACACAAGTTCTTTGGGAGTAAAAAAAATTTCACTATTTTCATGTATCTGGAACATCATATCTAACTGTTCTTAATCTTTTTGTAGAGAGATTAGAAAGGAGGCATTTGAGGTAGGTAGGTGGGAGCTTTACAAAAAAGAATCATGGGGCAGGTTGAAGCTGTGGATGTGTCAGAAAGTTCAGACCCCTGACTGGGAAGCTGCTACTCAAACTTCATCATGAGGATCTTTTTCCTTGTCCTGACCTCTCTCCCCAAATCTGGCATTTGGCTTTATAGCACATTGGTCAGTTTGTAGTCAGCATTTCCTCTAATGTTTATGGCTCTACTTTAAAGGTGGAATTCTCATCCTGAAGATGATAATCCTTCATCATGTAAAATGACCATGCTGTAATAAGATCTTCTTGCAGGGTACAAATGTGTTATTAGGTGTCAGTCTGCAGGCTCGGGTCATCCGCCAGCTGTTACACTGCACAGGTTGTATTTTTTTGCAACATTTGGTGGAACATTTCAGAGCTGTGGGATTATCTGAACCAGATGTGAAAAGGCATCTCCCTGACACAAGTGTGCAATTAGTCATAAGTGATTACCCATGACCCCTTATGTGCAAGGGGAGAGAAACTTAGGGTTAACTGCTGTCTGCACCTTAACTGAAGAGGGCTATAAAAGTTCCTCCCTTTTACTTCTCAGACTGCAGCCAATTTTCTGCTTGTTCTTGCTTCTGAGATTTTTTTTCAGGCACATGTAATCCAAGAGAAACCTAGAAATCTGAGTCCTACTTGGAAAATTGTAGCAGAACATCACTGAGAAAAACTAGGACTCATGTCTCTTTCTGCACCTTTCTCTGCTGTTCATGATTACAAAGTGAATGTAAGATCACAGTCTCTTCCCAGTGAATGGACTGATATATTGGTCCAAGGGCAAGAAGCAAATTAAGTCCCACTGACTAGATAAACTTTCTTTTATACGGAGCAAGACTTCATTTTGAGTTACTTCTGCCATCAGCAGCTCCAGTAACATGACAAAGGGAGAAATATGGGCCCCATGGGGCTTTACCCATCAACATTCACTCCTTGGCTCCTTCTGGAAACAGGTAAGTAGTCAGCGCAATTCCTGGACCACTGCTCAAGTGCCATTTCTAAGAACTAACACACCTTACTCAGTTTCTATCCCTGTGTATCTGTAGGGTTCCAGGCACAGTGGGCTTCCTATATCTGGTGTATGCTTGTTGACATAACTGAGTAGATGAGTTTACAACAACAGTAAATCCTTTGTAGAAATCTGCTTACATAGTTGTGATGGCATAGGGAACCTGTGAAGCCTTTTATTGTTTACAGACAAATGGAAATCTCAACTGCTTTTGGCAAGCTACATGTTAACTCACGTTCTTTGGCTGATTAATGACTTCCTGTTGTCGGACTGGCATTCATCTTTACCTATCCAGTGTGACTTTCACCCCTGCTTTCCCTCAGTTATGTTCATAGGCTATAAATTGGTCAAGGGTCTACATTTATTTATGAAAGAAAGGGCCACAGCTAAGACACAGTAACAGAAAAGGTAGCTGGTGCTACATAGACTTTGAGCAGCAGGTGGGGATATAAACCCCCACAGGTTGCTAACTGTTGTCAAAGACATTAGAAGTAGTCAAAGATCACTAAATTGAACTGTATTCTAGCTACTTTCTTCTCTTCAGCCAAAATTGGCTCAGGCTTAACAACACTGAGTCTTATTTGTTGGCTCCCACCCGTGTTGCTGACACGTCAGCGCAGAGTGGAAGGACGTAGGGAAATTAAGTGATACCATCTGCTTACTGAGACATTGTGTGAAAGCAGAGCTGCTCTGTGGATCTGTGGATGAGGACCCTCTCAGAATGCATGTCTGACATGAGGTCCTCAACAGTAAGCACAACAATTGTCTATGGCTGGCTTTGGAAAAGGAACAGATCGTCACAATTTTCGCTGTGTTTGTAACCGGCCTAATAGAGGTGCAGCTCTCAGGAGAAATTCCTGATGGAGCACTAGACTTTCACTCACAGCCATGGAGAGATGAAAGAGGATAGATGTCAACAGGTCATATCATCACATATCATATAAATCTCCTACCCTATTCAGGTCAATAGCATGTGGTCAATCAGGCCCTGTGAGAGTTATCTCATCACAGCTCCTTCTGTGGGCAGTGGAAATTTGGATTGTCTGAGTGATTATTTCTTAATCATAAGAACTTTATGGGAAATCAAAAGCCTTCCTTCCCTCAATGAGGAATTTAAAAGCTTTTAAAATGCTCCTCTACCTCTTCTTCTTCAGAGTGCAGTGTAAACCACAATGTGGCCACTGAAATCTTTCAGACAGTTTTGTGTTCCCAGTGTTAGCCAGACTCAGACAAAGAAGCTTTGGCATTTTTCCCTAGAGAAATTTTCCTTCCCTTCAACAGTGGCTGTTTTTTTCTGAATCTGCCTAATTTTAAGAAAGAAACATCTCAGTTTAGATTTAAGCCTTTCATCATCTTTGTAGGGTTTTTTCCCTTCAAGTGCTTACCATCAAGGCTGGTCTGCATGTAACACATTCACCTCTGCGTTTTTGAGCACTGTCTGCACTGTAGAATTTAATGGACATCGAGGGAAGAATATTTATTAGTCAAACAACGATTTTTCAAGATTTATAGTTTCTATCACTCCTGGTTATAAGCTCACCCTCCATCCCAGGCACCCTCTCAGCATGCAACTGAATTTTTCCAGTTTCATGGTACACTCAAAGTTTTTCAGAATTCAGTATTCATACCAAGTCCTGACAAAGCATTGAGTGTTCACTAAATGTTCGGATAAATATTAGACCCCAGCATTGCCCTCCAGATGAGGAAAAAAACAGTGAAAACAACCTCTGGAGGTAAGGTGAACTCCATCCAATGCTTCCTTGTTAGCTGTGACAGTTCTGTCCTGACTGTGCACATGCAGGTCCTCATCCTTCTCTCTGCAGCTGAACAGCTCAGGGTCCAGCCTGAGCAGAGGCTGGGCTGAGGGCTGGTGACACCTGTATGTGGACCTGATCTCTGGGCAGAAAGTGAGGTGCTCCTCCAGCAGTAAAGAATTAACACGAGTGAAAGAGAGCTCTGACTGCAATTTCCCTTTGGCAGCTAAGGTACATGCTTAACTTTGAAGGTGGAAGCCAGGACATGGAAGCAAAAGGGCCCTTTTGCCTCCCTGCAGTGTGATACGTGCTGAAGTCTTGTGGGATCAGCACTCTTGTTTGGATTTCTGAATTCCTGCCAGATCAGGGCATTTAGTTTGGATCATAAGAGAAGTAGAAGCTGTTCACAAGGCTTGGGTCCAAATTTCCACACCATCTGCTATGTTTGTAGATCAGTGTGGAGGTTTGAGCCTCCCATAAAAGTAGAGGGAAAAGAAAGTAATGTTTAATAAGGGAATTAAATGCAGGAAAAGTATGGAATGAACCCAAAAAGTGTCCATCCATGTTCTTGGGCATCATAAATTAGGAAGGGAGTAGCACTAAACAGAGAAAAAGGACAGGTATGGGACAATGGACTACTATACTAAGGGTAAAGTGAAGTCCGTTTTCAGTGGAATAATGGAGATGAAAGTGACCAAGTCTTGATTACTCACCTGGAATTAAAAGTTATGACTAATGTCTTCTTTGGCAGCTTCTGTCTGCAAGTTATGGAGGCAGAGATAAGAAATGGGAGTGTGGCAGTTCTGAGACTCTGGTCCTGAGCCAAGACAATGTGCACAGCTCAAATCTCTTTTCTGGAACTGCTCCTGTAATTTCTGGTTTGAGCCCTTTGTGTGTCTGGTTGCAGAAAATCAGAACAGGTCTAATGGAAAGAACATTATATTTCAGTGATGAGGCTGGCTTATGCAAATGTAAAATATTGATAATTAATATTGTCATGGTTAATTAAGATTAGAAGTTGGGGAAATAGCAAGAAATGCAATATAGTAATGTTTAACTGGAGAAAATATTATCTGTTACCCTTTCGAGTCTCATTGCAGGAAATTGCTATCAAATGAAATTACCATACCCATTATTTCAGTTGGAAAATAGCTTTCAGAAGAAAGGCCTGGTATTTCATAACAAAGATAGTGTAAATTTTACAGTAAGACTTAATAACCATAAAAAGGCAAAAATTAGTGGAAACATCTACATGTCATTGCAAAAAAGCCAAATCAGAAACACAGTCATGGCTTTTCTTCTGGACAACGCTTCCTTAATTGAAGTGATTTTCACTGTCTCTCCTAAAAACTAGAAATATGCTTCAAAATTTTAAGTTGCCAGTGTGGCAGTGAGAGTTTTAAACCCCATTAAAGCCCTGTTAATACAAAAATCCAAGTAATACTATGTGCCATCAAACCATGGAATGTGACTGATGACTGAAACACCTGGCACTGTCCCTTTAACACAAGCCCTGCCACATCTGAATGTGAGGGGCGTTTTTATTTTCCTATCTTGGGGATGCTGCCTCTCCCTTCCTCTCTCATCCATGTGAGTTTATTTTCCATTCTGTTTTTGTTGTTTAGGTAGGTGCAGTAATGGCATTCCCAGGGCAGCATTGGGAAGCCCTGGCTTCCTTTGTGGAATAGAAAGGCAAAAGCTATTTCAAAGCTGAAATCTGATTATGGAGAGTACCCTGTATTTGGGGCTAATTTTCGTGAGGCTAAACATAAAACACGTCCCACGTACATTTCTTCCAATGGCCAAGGAGAGATATATATTAAACAATCTGATCTGTAATCCTTGGTATTAGATTATTTATTTGTTTTGGCCAATGAGGAATGTTATTTGATCTTTTACTCGCTGCCATTTGTCTTGCAGTCTATACTGCAGATGCACTGGGAAAAGATTGTGTTCCTTCATCTCCCACATAAACTTTTTGTTTGTTTGCCATGGCTTTTGTATAGCTTTCAAGCCTGAATTTCTGTGTGGGCTTAGGTAAATTTCTGTTCTCCTTGAAGCTAAAGAATACAGTAACCTACTTAAAAGAATCAAGCTATGAAAACACCACCTTTTTCTTGTACACCAGTAAATCCATTAGATTTTTAGGAGCATGGTATCTAAATAGATAGACACACATCTTTGAAAGATAATAAAAACTACTTGATAAAAGATTAAATTACTGTAAAATACATAAATAAGACCTTTAAAATGTTCTTTTCAACTCCTCAATATGGGATTTAGAAATTTTGTTAAATAAATTCAGTACTAAATGCACACACATCTGGCTTTCTGAAAGTGATGGTGTTTGAAAAATAATGTTACCTTTCTCTGTTGAAAGCATTTAATACTCACCCTTGCATCTTCTTCATCTTTAA
The DNA here is from genome assembly GCA_013397155.1 of Irena cyanogastra. Taxonomy (NCBI): domain Eukaryota; kingdom Metazoa; phylum Chordata; class Aves; order Passeriformes; family Irenidae; genus Irena; species Irena cyanogastra. The sequence goes on from VWZV01011707.1 coordinate 94,266, forward strand.
CTCATTAATCCTTGAGACACTTCCCTGAAGGAAAGAAATATTACTAATATTTTATATATAGAGTTGTGACACAGGCAGATATTAAGGGAATTTCATGGCATAAATCCTCCAATAATGCTGATATCATGGGGCTTTGAATGACTATATGCCTGGGAACTTGCACTGAAATTCTTTTGACCCAGAAAACACCATTAGCCTGGTCAGGGAGGAGATTGCAGCTGGGATTGCAGAGATATCAGATTAGTGCTGCAGGCACTGGGCAGTGTTTCCGTGTGCTGCCTTCTCCTCTTTGTCTGCCCACGTCACAGCCCTCACAGGCTCAGGGGATGCCTGCTTGGTGAGGTTGTATCAACAGGATGAGACATTTCAGCTACCTGTACATTCAGCATAGTTCTAGTCAGTGTCTTGACTTTGCAAACAAGGATCTCTAGCAGGTATCTGACATCCAATTTTTGGCAAAATTTATGGTAGGATACCTAAGAGCAACATGGAGCATTAGTTGTGTGACAAGTTTCAAATGCTGGCTGTTGATGAGCTACATGACCTTTTTCCAAGCAGCTTCGTGAGAATCTTGTCTTTGTGCTATCCACAGTGTTAAAGGTAAATCAGATGGTTAGACTGCCTAAACCAAATTTTCTTTTAATTTCTTTTACAAATTTTCTTTTATCTCCACATTTTGTATGTGAAAGCTATCAGCTATCCTTTGCTCTGATAGATGGTCACCTTAAAAATTACATAACTTCTACAATTCCTTGATTTTTTGGTAGGGAAGAATAGGGAAGATGTTATTTTGGATTAGAAATCCCAACTAAAGCAATGCCATTTAATTGTTTACTTAGATTAAGCTAAAAACATTTGTCATTAAGAGCGCAAGAGGTAATTTCCTGCCAGAACACCCAAACCTTTGACATTTTTCTTTCAAAAAACTTTAAATGTGTGGTAGAGTATCAAAGCCTTTTCCCTGCCATCATCGGAAAAGGTCAATGGTTTCTGACAGATGCATATTAAGCCTGACTTAATTATGACTGAGTGCCACAAAGTTTGATAACATCTGTTATCCAGTGACTAAACAGTGTCTATAATTCTTTTTTTTTAAAGGACTAGCAGATGAAAATGACAATTTCAGTCGGGAAATCTGAACTGGCAGAAGAAAAAAAAAAGTCCTTTTTTCCTGGAATATTTCTAGTAATTGCTATAATTTTGAAGCAACTCAAACATTAAAAATTCCCACACGTGGCCTTGACAAGGTCAGTGAGGCCTCAGCAACTTTTATGTTTCCTGCATGATCCCTGCAGGCTAAAGAGAGGGCCTCACTGAAAGGAGGCCAGCCTGCGGAATAAAAGCTTTCTATAGGCCTGAGGAGCAGCTGTTCTTGGGCTGCTTTAACCACTCTAGAAAGCCTATTTTCACAACTCAAGCAAAAATCTACCTGCTAGATCATTAAAATGTCAGATTGCCCAGGTCACGCAAAACATTTCACAAATAAATACTCTTGCTTGGGCTCCAGCGTTCAAGAGGCTGAGTGGGACTGCCCTTCTTGGGCACAGCATGTCTGTTTTAAGTTGCTATTGGCCATAATTGTACTTAAACATCTTTTGTGTAAAATAAATAGTAATCAACAAACCTGAAATGAACTTCATGGAGTCCTTATTGCCTTTTTTTAAAACAAAAACTTTGTGTTAAAGCCATGGGTTTTACTTTCATTTATTTGATTTTCTTTTTATTGCAGATTTTATTCATTATTCTTTTAGGAGAACTGCATTTTCAGGTGAAGATACTGATGTGCTGGTTGGTGTTTTGGGCACCACAATATAAGATATAAAGCTGTTAGAAGCAAAGCCCCTTCAGCAGATTTCTCAGGGTCCATAACACCTAGACAGTTTATATTTCAGTGCCTTTTTACACTAAGCATGCTCCAGTCTCAGAACCTCTGCCCAGTATTTGGTGCTGAGGCCTCAGGACTGTGTCCTTTCTGACCTTAATGATTCTGTGATATGCTGCAAGACAGCTGGGATTTCCCGACTTGTTTCCATTTCTCATCTTGTTCAGACCAACCTGTACCACCCCGAGCAACTGACCTGAACTCCAAGACCCATGTTTGTCTAGTCCAGCTCTAAACACCTAAACAAGGAACCTGAGTTAGGAGCCGGGGCCCCGTGAGTTTTCAACAGTCGGTGCAGAGACAGCACAGACAGGGCAGCTGAGCTGGGTCATTAAGCTTTGGAAATACATACATTTCAAAATGCCCAAGGTTCATTTTGGCTGAACCTACACAGAACCTCTGAGACTTTAATCCCAGAACAGTGGCCTATGCTTGCTGTAGGGATTTTGAGCTATCTGGGAAGTAGGCCTCAGACTCAGGCCTGTGTGAGAGGTGGCTGGGCCTTGTGGTGTAGCCAGAAATTCTTATTAAGGTGTGTTTTAATTGTGGATGGAATAATTGCATGATTAGTACGGTAGCTACCTTAACAGCAGAAATGTTTGCATTCCTTTCACCTGGTATACCAAGCAGAAGACGCCTGTTACTGTAAACTATTCCAATGTCTATATAACCAGCCATCTTGTGATAATAAATGGACTTTACATGTATTGATCATACTGGTCTGACCATGTGTTTAGTCTAGCTCCAGCCCCCTCTCTGAGGCCCGGTAAAATTCAACCGCACTTGGCTTTCTCAGAACTTGCAGCTAGGAACCCTTATGAGATCAAGTTATTACTTCACTGTTCTTCCTGGGAAATTTCTCTGAGTTTTCTCTGTGCATTTCTGAGTTGATGTTAATATTTGTAAACAGAATCCCAATCTAAAACCACTAATAAGATCTGACACTCTGCACATATTTCAAGATTTGGGAGATGGAAACTTTTCCATTGAATAGAAATGCACATTTATTACTCAGCACATCACAAGTAATTTTTCTAAGTGGCATGTTCAGGAGCTAAGAAATAATGGAGTGACATGTGAAGGAAATTACAGACCATTTTAGAACTGCTAGACAATTAATCAGATCTTGCTTCATTTGTCATGTATGTACAAAAGCTGCTCTACATTATTATGCCCATGTTGTTCTGCACTAGAGTGCCCTAAGTGGTGATGACTTTGATTAGTTCCTTTTTCTGACAGACAAATATTGAACTGCTACTTAGCTTGAATAGTTTTCTTATTCATACAGATTTCTCAGTAGCTCTAGCTGAAGTGAAAATGAAATATTAGAAAGTTTAATACAAAGTAAAAGGGAATAGGGTTTGGCGAGGTAGATAAAGGGAATGAAGAGTTTAAGATTTACTAATGACTGGAGAGTTTCCTTAATTTGTCTAAATGATCTTAAAGGATCCCAGATTAAGTACCCCATTTGTTTATTAATCTATTGTATGAATATTACTACTGTATTGTAAGCATTAACTTTTAGCTACTATTTAAATTAAAATAAACCCTTCATTGAAACTTATTTGTACCCTTTTGATACCATCACAAAGAGCAACCAGAATGCTGTGTGCTAAGTGGTTTTGTGAAAATGGTGAGACTGCCAAAGGAGGGCAGACACTAGGTTCTGTTTCTGTATCTGCTAGTATTGTCATCTGCTGCAACAACACCAGCTGAGATTGGATTTTACTGGAAAGACAGGATCATTAATCTCTGCTGGTTTGACTGGGATACACTATTAGAAAAAAAGAGAAGCATAAGTGTGATATCATGGTGGAAGTAACTCAGAAAAAATAGCTCTTCAATATTTTTATTAATTATCCAAGCATTTCCATAACTATTCACTTTGTTTTTTGCATTATTCATTGTCATATTTGAATAAGTGTCTGTTGTGTTATTGAGAGGATAACCTGGATTTTCAACTGTTTGGTTTTGTTTCATGTTTGAGTCAAGGAAAATCCTGGAGGTCATGCATATGGCAGGAGTCCACAACTCCTGACTGCAGGAGCTACTGGTAGCATCATTCAGTCAGGTTGAGATGCAAATCCTGATTTCCCCTTGGATGTTGATGGATTCTTGCCCATGTGACGCCTAAGACAAAATCCTTACCTGCTTAAATGGAGTCAGAGGCTTTAGATGTTAATGATTTTCTTTAATCCACTCTTTTCTCTTGTTTACATTTCTGTACATTTTTGTTTCTACTGGCAGTGTTGAGCAGCTGATTTTCAGTGTGACCATTTTTATTTCAGAAAACTGTTATCTATGAGTGGGATAGGAGTGAAAGGTACATTATGCTACAGGTGGCATGGGCTATGTATGTCAGGCCTCTATTCTTAGGACTAGGGTCAAAACTCAGGGTGTAGATTAATTGTGTAACAAGGTGTCAGAAAATATTCCACAAATAAACAGAACATGGTTAACTCGACACTTTGAATTTATAGAAAGTCTAAATTATATCCTTAAAATAACATGATTATTGTTAAGTTCTAGCCTGAAGCTAAACTGGGGTTCTACTTTGAATGAAGGAGCTCCCAACTGGCGAGGACTTAAAAGGTAACTTAATATGCTCTACTACTAGAAATATAACAGACTTCTTATTGGGACATGTTTAAAAAACAGGATGTAGAATATTTTTCTGATCTCACTGATACGTATTTCTACAAATAAAACCAGAGAGAAGTGAAATCTGGTTTATGGTTCACAAGAAATCAACTGGACAAAACCTGAGTTTCAGTTTGAGCAGTTCTACATATACAGAGACTCCCAGCAGAATCTTTAAAAATAAGCATATATTTCCCCAATGACATCATATTTTTGTTATCTGCATTGTACCATAGCAGTTTTTCTTAAAATAAAAGACAAAGAGAGCTACAGAAAAGTTAGACACCATAACATTTCAGTCTTGTTTTGTTTATTCCTATGACTGTGTTTAAAATATTTTGATTAAGTAATGGTGTAGTTAAAAAACAGGGATGGTGAGTACTTCCAGGGCTGAAAACTGTGTAAACTAGTGCAGAAACTGGACTTAATACTTTATTTTCCCTACAGATTATAGATAAGAGATCTATATACATGATCACTGAAATATTTAAGGGGAAGTAGCAAACACAGATTGACCTTTTAGTTCACAGTTAAATTTTTAGTTTTATTTTTAGTTCTGTTTTGGGGGCATTAGGATTGTTTCTGTTTCTCCAGTAGAGCTGGTGAAATGAGAAAATAAAAGACAAAAATAAAGAAAATGTGTGTGGTAATAGTGTATTTCATGTGAAGTAGCAGATAAGTAATTCCAGGTTTTAATGGTCATGTCTAATAATTAGAGCCCGTATGTGTGTTTGTAGATTTCCTTGGTGATCAGTAAAGGCTTTGCTTCTGCAGTGTCTAAAGGTTTGTTGTATGTATCCATAGAAAGCACATGTGAGGGTAAAGGGTCAGCTCTGCTGTGAGCTGAGCTGTACTGTTCTATGGCTGATGGGCAGGGGCAGCTCCTTTCATTTAAGGTGTATGCTGCTTCTCATAAAAATATGTATGAAAATCTGTGAATGAGATTTGGTATCAGTGTATAAACCACAGGTTTTCATCTGGTTTAGCTTTTCTTTCTCAATTGCCAAAAGAAATTAGAGTGTGAATGATTCAGTTTCAAAATTTAATTTAAAAAAACCCCCACATTAGAAACATGATCATAAAAATGCCTGTACGTGTTTCTTCAGGCTTGGAGGATTTTGTTCCTTTTTAGGTTGCTTTTAAGAGGGAACAGGATGTACATAATGGGACTAAATGTATGTCTTAGGCTGCAATGCAAGATGTGGCTGGAGGTGCGTATTTTATTGCCATCTGTTAGAACCAGGTGGGGCAGTTATCTTCTGTTAATGGGTCAGCTGTTAAAAGCAGGTGGGGCAGTTTTCTTTATCTCTTCCAGGACCAGTCCTCTCTCCAGGGGGATGTCTTCTGCTAATGGGCCATTGAGTGTCGCTGCCTGACTGACAAAATTACATCATCCCTCTGTGAGATGCTCTGCCCAGGGGGAGGAGCCAAGCATCCTACTTGGATATAATCTGAGTTTTGGAACATCAGAGTAGCCTTTTTTCCACAGGATTCCCAGAGGAAAACCAGGCCCATCTACACCACTATGGACCTTCAGAGGAAAACTACAACCTTCCTACAGGATCACTGCTTCAACAGAACCACATCTGTCACTCCAGGAGGACTGCAGCCACCATTTAATCAGACTGCTGCCAGCACCCTGACCCACAGGGTGTCAGGTCATGTTCTGACTCTGTCAGTGTTTTTTTGTATTACTGCATTTTTATTTTCCTAATAAAGGACTGTTATTCCTACTCCCATATCTTTGCCCGAGAGCCCCTTAATTTCAAAATTATAATAATTAGGAGAGATGGGGTTTACATTTTCCATTTCAAGAGAGGCTCCTGCCTTCCTTAGCAGACATCTGTCTTTTCAAATCAAAACAATATACCTGAGAAGAGATGCATCTATAGTGTAAAGCACAATGGGCTTGTGAGGAGATGTTTTGTGATGAGCCTTGCTCTGAGCATGTGAGGAGATGTTGGTACAGAGAGAGAGAAATACAGAAATGCTGTCTGGAGCCCTACAGCTCCATATAGGCCATCATGATTTGTGACATTCTCAGGGATCAGTTTCACACCTGGCACAAAGACACTGCATAGCACATTCTTGTCCAGCTGTACATCAGCCCAGGATCCCAGCTTTTGTTTGCAGCAATATCACATCATTTCAACTGCCTCTGCTCAGATAGCATCAGCTCATGCAAATCAGCCTCTTGTCCTTGTTGTCAGTATAATTGAAGTTCTACTGACTGGTGTCACCTGAGACTCCACTATGAACTGTGTGGAACTTCAATAATTCTATCCTCTGTGTGTGCTACATGTTCTTACCACAGTCTGCCAAGGATCAGGCTAGTTTAGAAGCAATTTTTACTCAAGAGTATCTAAATCATAATTCTCTGCTTAGCCCTAGGCAGAAATTATTAATCTGTCAATATGCTTGTAAACCAGATTGAAGGTAGTGTTTAGGAGAAGCATTAGTGGTTTCCAGAGGCAGATTTGCATTTGCATCCAAAGCTGCTAGAAGGTACTTGCAGGTGCTGCATGGAGGGTAAATGTACAAGATTTGAGAACATTTCCCTTGAGTTTACAGGTTGCATCTTCTCTTTTTTGTCAGCTTGTGCAAAAGGAAAACCCCAGTAAGCTCAACGCAAACTACAAGTGCAAAGTTAATGTCAGAATTTTCCTGGTAAGGGAAAATAGTTTATAGTGTTATAGAGAGAATAAGGGAAAATAGAGAGGCAGATGGAGCAAATATTAAAACAGTAATCACTGCTGTCTTAATAATTCAGTTCAGGCTGTCCACTGACATAACACTGTATTTCCATCTACTGCTTTCCTTGGAAGTCGTGCTTGGCATGACTGCATTTTTAAGAGCATTTGGACAAATAAATAACATCCCTCTTCATTATTTATTTGCCTTAAAATTTTAATCAGTATTTGTGTAATCAGTAGTAATTTACTACATTCCTATTCAAAGAAATTGGCACAGTGTTTAAACATAATCACCCAATGTAGCTATTTTATTTAAGTACTGGGTTCTAAATGCACGTAAATTCAGCAATTATCACTGGAACAAATTTTAGACTTTGAAGAGAATTATATGAGAAGGAGTTTTCTGTAGTTCAAATTGGAAAAACAAACTTCATTTGCCCAGCTGAGGAATCTGACTGTGACTTTTATGCACATGCACTTGGTGTTTGATTTTTGAGTGAAAAATGTACAAAATTTTAGGAAGACTTTCAAGTGAGAAAATGCAGGGCTTCCCTCAGCTGCATGCGAGTGCACTGTTTGGGTTGTGAGGTTACAAAATACGCCTTTCCCTTTGATTGATTTTTCTTCTACATAAAACAGCCAAACTGAATAGTAAATCAAATGCTGATAGCCTTTAGCCTTGTTTTTTTGTCCTGGGCTTAGTAGGTATGGGCATCCTTGCTTGTGGTGTCTAAGGGTCTTTGTTAAATGTCTCTAACCCAGTTTTCAAGGAGAAGCTTATTCACCTGGGCTGGAGCTTTGTGAATGAGTCCTCTGCCACTCTGCACCAGAGCAGTTCAGTCTTTATACTGTGGTTGGTTAGAGCTGGAATAAAGTGCCAAAGTCAGCAGCTGAAATAAGTAGAGTAAATCAAGTTAAGAGGGAACAGGACAACATCTTGGAAAAGGAGGGAATACGGGGTAAAACCATTACCTAGAAGTTCGGGGTTAAGATGATGAGATATAAATGGATTGGCATTTCCTGGGTTTATAAGGGCAGACCCTGGTTTGTGACATCACCATCTGATGGCTTTTTATGTTGCCCTGTGCCTGCTTGGGCTGCCGGGATGCTGCAGATCCTCCTTTCCCTTTGAAACCTGCAAGAATTTTATCTGAACAGCCTGTGAAGGATCAGATCCTTTACAGCAACTTTAAAAAATCTTTCACTGGTTGTCAGTCATTGTTGTTGACCAACATAAGTTATATTCATGTGGACATCTACTAGATAAATGTGCTTCGGTCTTTGAAAGACACATGAACTTGCAATAATCTGGGTTTAATGCAAATTCCTACAAATTCCTATTCTGGGTTTAATGCAATTCATACACGCTTCTGGTTTGGTGTCTGGTTAGATTGCTTTGTTCCCAACTGAATGGAAATTTCCCTACAAATTATCTATGTTTTAATCAAGGCAAGACATTTATTACAAATTAATAGGTTTATAGTCTCACCTTACGTTGATTTGGTTCACTCTGTAAAACATCTGAGTGATTGGTATTTAACAAATCTGGGAAAATTAGTATTAATCTTCACAGTGAGAATTTTCAGCCTGCACGATATAAAGATGAGTGTCATAGTTTAACCCCAGCTGTCCACTCAACCCCACACAGCTGCTTACTTGTTGCCCCCACAGCAGAATGGGGGAAGAGAATCGGAAAAGTAAAAGTGAGGAAGCTCATGGGTGGAGATAAAGGCAGTTTAAGAGGGAAAGGAAGAGCCACACATGCAAGGAAAGTGTGATAAAAGAGTCTGAATTTAAATACAAGGATAATTCCTTCTCTTACTGCACAAACCTTGGTTGTGAGGTGCCTGTCCCTGAAGATTTTACTCGGCAGTTTGGTCACATGAAAGATTCCTCCCTTGCACTGTGGAGATAGAGGTGGCTGGAAGCAAGCAGCTCTCCACCACAGGAGTGCCTGTATATGTGATTCTTTCATAGTTCTTGGAGAAACAATAAAAATGAGCACCTAACAAAAAACCTAGATGTTCTACCCAGGACTCAGTGAGGGGCTGGTCATAGAAAGCTTCTAGGAAAAGAGACAAAGTATTTCACAACTTCCAGGAGTGAGCAAATCTGTTGGGTTGAAGATTCAGGACCAGAAGACAAGAGTTTCACCAATCTCTCTGTGCCCCTGTCCTTAGGTTTATCAAGGTGTGGAAAACCAGGCCCGGGAGGAATTAGTGAGTGAACAGAGAAACTTTTTACCAGTTTGGCTTCCTTCTCTTTAAGAAAGGTTTTTCCTTGAACAAAGAAACGGTATTCATTTAGGAGGTTATGCTTTCTGAGTGCCATCATGGACAAGAAGAGGAATATTCCAAGGCTTGGTACAACTGGCTGTGGGGAAATAAGCACTTGTACCTTATCATCTGCTACCTGTGACATATGCAAAGGAGAGACTGCAAAATCTAAACATGCATCTGAAATGCTGTAAAATCAATAGTACGTGTTGAGGTTATCAAAGCCTCTTCATAGGATGTGTTTTATACTGCCTGTCACTGCCATTATGGTAATGGCTCCTAAGAGCCTGCAATAAGATTAATAATGTGGTGTATGATTAAAATAGGGAATTGTGCTAAGGAATTGGTGTGTACATTCAAAACTATTAGACGTAGTTGGAAACATAGCTGAAAGAAAGACTGTCTTCATATAACATATAGCCAGAATGAACTGCTTTGATTTCCTAAAACTAGATGATGATTGTTTGATCATTTTATTAAAAAAAAAAAAAGTCTAGGTGTCAAAGAGTTTCCTTATGTCTAAACAAGTGTTATTAACTTCAATTATGGCTGCCAGGTGGAGAACTGTGCAGTTCTTTTACCATGTTTCAAAATATTTCATTTAGACATTTTGGAAAAACATACATCCCTATTCATAACCCCTGTTACTGTTCTGATTTATAGGTTCTGCTCCACTGTAAATCATTCAAAATGAAAAAAATTAAATTTTATGGCATCAAACTTACGTGGCATCGTGCCTGAGCAAAGGGCAGAAGGAATGTGATTCTTATACTGCCAGTTTCTATTGAACTTACTTTTTTTTAACAGATGGCTGAGATACACATAGAGAGAAATGTAGAGTATACTTATTCTTTATTTGGACTTTGAATTAAAAATAAAGTACTGTCTTCAATAATTTTTCCAGTTGTTTATGAAACTTTTGACTGGTAAGTAATTTTTTACCCTTTAAACTATACAAATATTTGCAACTGAAACTCAGAAAATTTTGGTTTCAGGCCATGCACTTTAATTGCTGTGGATGGTTAAACGTATCATTCATTTAACCTGACAGGCTCTTGGAGAAAAAAAGGTCATGATGTCGGAAGTGGCACAGGGAAAACTGTGAAATATTATCATTTTTAAATGGACAAAGAATCTTGAAATATATTAAAATCATGTCCTGTGTCATCTAGTGTTGAAGTGGTTTTGGATGAGGGCATATGATATTACATTCTTAAGACTTCTGTATTCTTTGCTGTTCATGTTCCCTAGCAGAACACACTGATGCCAGTGAACATTAGTGACCTGGCACGATTCCTGGCTCTGAAGTGGTTCACTTTTGGCAGAAGAAATTCCTGCTCCAGTTTCAGAGAGTTTCCTGAAAGGCATGATGGCATTATAGCTTTAGGTGTAACTTTAACTCACACAACAAAGCAGGAGTTGGTTTTGAACTCCAGTTGAGCTAACAAGAAAAGTGATTTTTGGAGACTACAGCTCAGTACTTGCTAAAGGTATAATTTTCAGATATTCACGGATTTGAAACACTAGGAGACAAGACCGAAAGTCTCAAAATGGTGGAGACTCATCTTAGAAATGTGGAATCTGTACCTGAATCTGTACCACATCTCAGAATTCTGTCCTGCCACAAAACCTCCTGTTTTAACGAGTTTCCCTTTGCTTTAGCTGGGAAACCTGTTCATTGCCTCATCCTGCACTTCTCAGCCCAACCAAGTCCCCTAAACATGTGGGCAAATTCTTAGGCCCATCCAGGCACATGAAAATCTGTCAGAACCTTTGAGACACGCTGTCTACACTTTTATCACATGATGGATGAAGTCTTGGTCATATAAGAGCCCCTGAGCACTTCCTTACCACAGCAAAGTGGTTAGTAATGAGTATTTTAAGGAAACTGAGATACAGCCAGTAGCAGATATTCTTGACCAGTGTAAGGTGTGAAAGGCAGTCCCTAGTGACAGAACTGCACCTTGCTATACACCAGTCACTAAACCCCACTCTCTCCACATTGCATGTGGGTAGTCTTCCAACTCTGGGGAATATTTTGACTTTACTGAAAAAATTATGCTGAAAACTGTGCTAAAAATGCAACAAAGTGCATTTTCAGAGAGAAAGAATGGCTGCGCCATGTCTTAATTTGTCTGTATTAAATTAATACAGTCAAGTTAATTGTGTCTGATTTTTAAAATATGTTTAGATTATAAGATTGTGGCTTTCAGGTCATGTGCAACTCCATGTGTTACTTATGTTGTGTTAATATAGAAATTTGCAGCCTTTTCTTTTATAGCAGGTATGGTTTTATCTCACTTTTATTACAGGTAGGTTTCTTTGAAATACCTGTTAAACTTTACCTATAAAATGAAATGAATATTGAAATAGCTGATCTCTGTGTTGTAGGTAACAAAAACAATATAAATGTTAACAACATTCCCTTTAAATACAGAATCAACTATATTAAGTACCTTGAGGTTAAGATTTTAACTTCCTTAGATTTATGGTGAGAATTAAAACATCTCTTGTTACATTTGTAAACACAGAGCTCGTTAGATGAAGGGAATTTCCTTTATCATTAATAGGTCACATTAATGTGATAAAAATGTCTGCACTCTCAATAAATTTTATTCTTATTTAAGCAGTTACCACATAAAGTGTTTATCCTTCAAAACTCTCAATAGCACTTTTATATCCTCCAATTGAAATAATAAAGAGCAAAGAATGAGAAGAAACAAATTAATCCTCTCATGGGAAGCAGAAAGACAAGCACTGCCAGATTTTAAGTTGCAGCATTGATTTGTTAAGCCTTTTTTTTCTCTTTCCATGTTTTAAATGGGGGAATGAGTGCCTGATACTGAAATTAGATTCAAAATTGCCTTGTAGGAAACACCTTTGTATAAGGGACCTGATATTTCCTTCTACTCTTCATCGCTCTGTTAGCCAGAATAAGCATTTCTGGAAATGGAAAGAGGAGTGAGTTTTATTTATTTTTGTGTGCATTGATTATTGCAACCCCATATAAAGGAGGAAAGGCAAAATTGAAAGAGGTTCTGTGCCCACATAGAACTGATATGGAAGTGATCACTCACCAGTTTTTTCCTCAAAAGCTCTCTTTCTGAAAACTCGGTCACACTTCACTCTTTGTATAGATTCCAGGTCTAGTTTCATTTGGAGTAAATATCCAAATGGACACAAACAGAACAGTTGTCACAGCTTGTGTTGTCTAGGCAGTAACTCACAAAGCCTAAATCCAAAACATTCACAAATACAGAGAGAATTTGTTGGCAGTCTGCAGAGAGCAGACTGATCAATCTGTGTGGAGTTTGCTTCTGGTTTCTAGCTGCTGTTACATGTGTTAAATTCATCCACTGAGAAATGAAAATGCTCTGTGAAATTATAAAGTCATCTGGAAGCAAGGGGGCAGTGGTGCCGGACCAGCGGTAAGATCTAAAAATGCTGTGGAAAAGCAACATTGTTCAGAGTGGTGAACGACTCAAAGAGATAACATTGGCATGGCAGAAGAATGAGCTTCTGAGGACAGCATGGAGGGAGGGTGAGTCAGGAAAAGGGCTGATGATGTCTGTGGTCGTTGGAAGCAGTGTGTGTATCTGTATGTGTGTGTGAGTGCACATGAGAAGCAGAGGAAATAACAGGAGAGGGACTGATTTTCTGGATTTCCCCAGCCCCCCAAATGATATTTCTTGTAAGGTGCGTGTAACAGTATATACCAAAGCATAGCACCAGATTTCATGATGTAGTTTGTTTGCTTCATAAATGCTTTATTACATTTTGCAGGATGGAGCCTGAAGGAAATCTACTCCTTGGACATAACTATTAGAGTAGATTATTGATAGTATATAAATTCTCATTTCCTTGAAGAGGTAAAGTAAGAAGAGGTTTATTAAAAGCTTATTTCCCCTCAGAATTCTGTCTAAAGCTCTCCTTTTCAAAAGAGGATGAATGAGCCTGAACTTCTCCACACTGTCATGGTCATGTTCTTTTAAAATGCTAAGGAAAGCATAAGGCAATAACATAATTTTACTTTTTTTTCTCAGTTTGGAGGATTAACTGCCAAAGGAAGGAATGACCTCTCATCAATTATCACCATCTTAAATGCATTCACTTACAGAAGTCGAAACCAAGCGAAACTCAGGAGTTAGTTCTGCTGAGATCTTGTAGCAAAGCTGAGACACTCACCTGCAAACCCAGAAAAGGCTCCTTTGGCTGTGTCTGGCAGAATCACTAACACAAAGTTGGTACACCAATTAAAACAAAAACCAAATACTTTCTCAAGGGAGAGATGCCTGCTAAGTATTCTGAATTTAGCAGGCTAACACTGCAGGCTATTCCCACGAGCCTTTAGCAAGCTCGGGTACACCATGACCCGGAGGGTCCTTGCCTGGAGGTGCCCACCAGGCCCACGGGACTCCTGGGTGTCACACAGGGGGATCTCTGTGCCCTGGGTTGGCTGCAGGTGGTGCTTTTTCCCTTTTGCGTGAGAGTGTCTGTGGAGGCAGGACAAGTGTCCTCAGACCAGACTTGGAGCTCAATCATTTTCCTCACTGAGAAGCTTTGCTAAGCCACTGCAGAAGCCACAAAAATTTGGACTCTCTGTCAGTGGATATGAAGAGTGGGAATCAGAAGTAGCCCAGACCCCCTCCAGCCTCATGTGCACTACTGCTGGATTTTGGACACTATTATGCCTGTCTAAATCCTCTTCACAGCTGCTGTGGAGCAGCAACATTAAGTCAGGCAATAACAGCAACTTTGCAGTGGTTGCAAGAAGTAGGGAAAGATGTTGATAAGTTAGACTTCCCTTTGTTGTGTTGATTTATTTTTAAAATTTTCTTTGAGAAGAAAGTGCATAATATTGCTAATAAGAAACTTCTCATCCCAACAGAGGGAAACCAGATTTGTAATTAGGAACACAAATAAGGTTGGATAGAAAGACCTTTCTCACAGGGGAAAAAAAACACATAGGAAAGAACATGTACAGGCAGATCAAAATTTTAGAGTGGTCCTTTAATAAAGATGGAAGAATTACCTGTACAAAATAGTAACCATACTCCCAAACTGAAGCCAGGAAAATGATTAGTTGCTATTGAGTTTGGAAGAATAAGAACCTTTGGCAACACAGCGTGAAAAAAATACATTTTAAAATACAAAGGAATACATGGAAAACATTTTTTTTATCTGGGGAACTAGAAATAATACACCTGCAAGTATAATGAATGGCATAATATTGGCACCACATGGGGCATTGAGCAATTTGTACCACAGTTGTAAGTTCTTTCTTGCTATTAATCTCAAATAAAATAAACATCAATTCCAAATCCTTGCATTTCTGGCTCTCATTTATTGTTCACCAACTCTTTTCCTTTGTGTTTTGTCTTTGCCAGCTCTTTCTGTTTCTCTTATGCTACTTGTCCATTCTCTTGGCTGTTTCCCTGGCTGTGCTCCATCTCCTTAGATTACCTTCAAAAAAAAAAAGAAAAAAAAAAAAGTACCTCGTGTCCTGAACTACAAAAGCAATCAAACATGTACCAGAAGGTGGTTTGCTTCACTGATGGATTTTTTTTAAAAACACACTAAGTAGCAAATACTGACTTGTAAGAGACTGTTGTGTGATCTGAGTAGCATGGGGAAATTCAGTACTGCATTTCATATATTAGATGTTTATGTTCTTAAAACTCTGAATTAAGAAAAGCAATCCAACAGAACATTAAAAAAGCCTTGCTTCTCCTTTTTGAAATTTACATCTTGGACTTATTCTGTTGCTCTGAGCACATGCTTGCACTTGGTATTGTAGCTGTAATGATCTAATCCTTCAGTTTTTATGCAGACTGAGCTTTTTATTTCTAACTCCTTTCAGCAACAAGGAAGCTCATTGCTTTCTCTCCCTGAGTTCCCATTACTGGTTGAACATCACCATCTGGGTGATTCCCCCTGGTAAGGATGCTGCACTGTTACTGCCATACGTACATAAACATAAACGTAAGTTTATGTCCTCCTCTGATGGTACTGCTGTGCCTCAGATTTATATGAAAAATTGCCAGAAGTCAAACTGACTCTAGCCCTGGAATCAAGCGAGCAAAATGGGAGTTAGCTCAGGTACAAAGTAGTATGAGTAGCTGACACATTGCTGACCCAAGGCTAACAAGTGCCAGTGAAAATCAAAAAGCAATGTGTACACTAGGCAGATGTAAATGTGGGATAACATGTAGTTCAACCACTTTAAAATCTCTAGAGATTTTAAAGAAAGAAGGTTTGAATTGGAATTTATTCTTTTCGAGGTAACCATGCCAGCCATTGTATGCAGAAAGGGAGACCAAGCACACACGTTTTATTTTAAAACATTTATTCATATTTAAATAATTCATTGTTACTAACGTTCTTCAGTTTGGTTGCCAGGCCAAGGGAAATCACTCTGTAAGCATTAAACCCTTACCTATGACATGTACACATTGGAGTCCCCATATGGCTGGCAGCTCCATTGCAGGGCTCTGCACACTGAAAGGTGCTGATCCACTCAGGGCTGTGCTGGTGTGACCTCAGTCCTCCTCCATTTTCTGATTCCTGAGGCTGTGCCATCAGTACGTCCACTGTCAACAAGGCAGTGACTTCTAGGCAATCTCTTCAGAGGCACATACCCTGCAAGGACAGCCTTAAGGACTTTCTCTCTAGAGCATATGGTATTACTCAGTCAAAACAAACTTAAGTTCCTCGGTCTGTGGTTGCACAGCACAGTTATTTCAGTCAACAGATAGGAAAATATGATTTTCAGAATGAGTCCTACTATATTAGTCTGGTAAATCCCAGTGTTAGGATACAAAAGAAAAACAATGTTCTTGTTATTTCTGGAGGTTTAAGGAGATTGCCTGCCCTGGGATACAATGGTACTTTTCAGCTATTAAAGCTTCTAAAACTCATTGAAAATAGTCTTCCAATCCAAGAAAGGTTACACTGTGTTCTGCATGTATTAAGCAATGTTCTAAGGGTAAATTCAAGGATACAAGTTCTTTCATTTTTGATTAAAAAGAAAAAAGTAAAAAGGATTAGGTTCCGAGCTGTACAGTATTTACTTGAGTAAATCAAATGAACAAGAATAAAATGCCGAACAGAAAATAAAAACATTCAACTCTGTTTTATGACAGAATTCAGGCAGCTGCAGATTAGCAGGAGGAACAGTAGATAGAGGAGCTAAATATCTAAATGTATTTGTGTTGCCATCAGAGACTAAATCAAAAATTACAAGCAGATTCCTTAAGGGGAAAACAGAGAAACAGGAGCTGGCACAGGAACAAAGTCATAGGGCTATCTAGATGGGCTGCATTCTCCGTTGTGCTGGTCTACACAACCATTTGAAGTTCCAGTGTGTCATGTGGAGGATATGGAGAGGAAAATTAGCAAGTCATTAAGGAAATGACTGGTGAGCAGCTCATGATATACTGCCAACATCAGCTTATTTGCATTGCTGAAGGTTGAAGGCTACCTGTAGCCTAGATTCAGGGAGAAGGACTACACTAATTATTAATATATTTATACCTGTAGGCTGGAGAGTAGCTCTGACATAATTTAAGTGGAAGTGGAGATAAAAAAGGGGATGAAAAATATAAATGGCAGCAATTGCCAGTCAAAGATAGATTAGAGTCATGATCCATTAAAATATGAGAAAGTTTAAAATTAGCTGTAGGTATTGTTTAAAAACAGTCCTAGCAGGACACTGTCTGTGTTTGAAGGCTTATTTTAACTCCCTTGTTTGGATGTCATTGTTTTGTAGTGGTTTCTTTGCTTTCCTTTTCACATCAAAGCAAAACTGTTGCAAGATTGTCTCAACCAGAAAAGCATATATGGAGCACTGTGTGTCAGCATACAGAAGAGATTTTTGTAGGCAATATGTGAAGGTGGGTGCTGGAATTGGAAATATCAATGTGAAAATACATTTGATTATTTTTAAAAATCTGAATGCTAATTTTTTGCAATAGCAAAGTGAAGACTTCCTCATTGTATCATTTGAATAAGTGATGTTTTTCTTCAGTGCCTGCTATAATGTTTAAAACTCTGCTCCTGTTTTTCTCATCCTAGCACATCCTTCACAAATTGTTTATTTTTATGTTGTTAATTCCCCACTTACTTAAAAAGGTGACCACTGCTGAGTCTGACACAAGCAGAGAAGGTACATGAGGGGAGTGTAACATTTACTAATTGACCCACTTCTGAAGACAACTTATATGTTCCTCCTCCACATGGGAATTTATTATAGCTGTTCCTCACATAAGGATAGCTGTGACCTTTTGCTCAGTGAATACACTTATGAGGGCATCTGTGATGATCAATAATTAGTTAAGCACTTTGAAATGTTTTGGCCTGAAAGACACTGTATAAATAAATGTAGCATATCCTTCTTAATATATCTCACAATATTTGTTCTAGGATTTGATTTGTGGAAGATGCATTCTTTCACAGGGTTGGATTCTTCAGACTGTAAAGCCTATCTGGATATGAAAGAGGATTTGCTAGAATATTATGAACAGAGGAGAAAAATCTGTTTAATAGGAATTCCTGCACCAGGAAGAAATTAATTTATCCCATTTGCTTTTATGTATAGCATTTGATTTTTGGTTTATAAATCTCACTTTTTAAACAGGGTTTGTGGGCTATATCCAGGATCTAGGACACCCCAAGTTCTGCAGCAATTGCACCAATGTTCTCTCACTTAAAAGATAACTGGTACCCAGTCACCCTTTGGTCCCTTATTTCAGTTTGGTACAGGCCATTCTCTGCAGAATCCTTTGGTGGTCTCTGTCCCTGGTTGCTTCAGAACTGCAAGTTTACAATTATTTTTTCACTGTGTCAGCTACCTTTTCTGCAACAGTCACACTGGCTATAGTATTTCTTTTCCTGGACTTAGCAAAGTTCTGCACCCATCCAGCTGTTTCCCTTGTGTCTTATTGAGTCTTTTCTATTAACTGTGTCTTAGAATTTTAATGCTCAAGCCTGTTTCCTGATTTAGGTAAGTCTCAGTAAACCATTTATAACATATTTTTCCACACACACATGAGGTACTGTTTCAGGTCTCCATTTTGCTCAGACTTTAGGTCTGCCTGGACTTGTATGAGATACGATTGCTCCTCTCCTGTTTCTGAAAATTTTTCCTTACCGGATTTGTTATCAGTGTTTCTATTATTTGAGCTCATCTGGATTTTGGACAGAGCAGAGGAATTCTCTCGATGAATGTCCCTGTAAGATGTTATGCTTGCTGGCCAAAGGGAACCATAAAAAGCATTTGAATGTTTGAACCCAGCCAGATGTGCCTGTGAGTTAGCAGCACGCACAGTCAAAAGGGTTTCTGGCTAGCATGGAGCCATATTTAAGAGAAAAATAATAAAAAAAAAAGTTTTAAAAGGACCTATGGGAAGCCAGTCCAAATTGCTTACATGAGATTCTACTTTTAGGCCACCAAGGAAACAGAAGTGTGTCTAGTTCAGCTCTGGTTGATGGGCACAACTATTAATTCCCATAGGACTGAAAGTACAAAAACTTGATGTACATGGTCACACCTACTGCCACATTGCTCTGTAATCCCCAGGCTGGAGCAGGGAATGACTGTATGGCACCAGGCTATTTGAATTTTATACCCGAATTTACCACATGGTTTCTGCATGATTGGTGGCCTCCTGAGAATGTGTCTCTGTGGCTAAAGGGAAAAAATGTACTGCCAAAGACAACATAAATATAATTATGTCCTGGATTGGTATGAACAGCCCGAGAAAGACATGAAGAGCTTTCTGCCCTTGCAAATTTCTCTCATATATTTGGGGGATTTTCCCTATTGTTATGTTCACAAGTCAACATAATAAGTTCCAGATTTTCTTTTTCTCATTAATTCCACTAAAGAAATTAACCAGGGGGAACATTAAGTGTTTTCTCCTTTCCCTGAGAAAACAGTGTGATGATGCTAAACAGAGCTGTGGCAGCTGTGTTTGCTCGCTGTGCCCTCCCTGCTGTGTCCTGCTTGGGCCCAGGAGGCAGCCAAGCATTTTCACTCCAGCAAGGGCTAACACTCATGACAGAAGGATCTTCTCTTACACATTATGAAAAATATCAAGGGAATAACCAAAACTTCACTAAGAACATCGAATTCCTCTATAGCCTCTTCGTCTGAGTTTCTAAAGTCACACAGGAATGGTTCAGTTTCTTTGGACAAGGCTTGTAAGCTTGATGAGCACCTTTGGTTGACCAGGTTGTGACACTATGAGCAGCCTGGTCTTATTTTCAGAAACTTCATAGCATTCATCAGAGTACTTTAGAATATATAATACTATATTCTTAATTTATTTGGCCTCATCATGTATGGATAAAATTTCCATTTTAAATGCTCATCAGTTTTAATTGGATCTTGACAGGCACTTGCTTTACCAACACGGTTAAACTCATATATCTTTTTTTTCTCATACATACAGTGTAATTGTGGAAACTGCAAATGTATCTGACTGCGCTTCATTCGAAAGAGAAGTATTTCATAGCTGAGCATTTTTATACTTGCTCATTAAAGAAAGTGATAGGTGTTGAAATTTTTTAGAGGAAAATCCAAGTATGCAATCATTATTAAAGTGCCCAATAGTATCAGTCTCTCTTTTAATTGCTGTTATTCAAGGTAGTTTTCAAACTGCTTCTCAATGTCAAACCATTTTCCAGATATATTGACAAATGGAAGTAATATTATTTAAGGTCATAGCTTCTGTCAAAATGAATTCCATATGTCATTAGGTCAGGATTCATTTATGTCAAGGGAAGGATCTGATCCTGTAAGTCTTGTGTACCAAGTACACTCTTATTTCAGATGGGTTTTTGTTTGTTGGCTGAGTTACGTCAAGATTGAAATGTAAAGAGTTAATAATACACAATCTCAAAGTGAAGACTATTATCAGTAAGGGTTACAGCATCTTTTCCTGATGTTTTACTTCAGCCTACAGAAGCCATAGGTAACACTCCAAGTAAATCACATTAACAGGTTCCCCAAAAGTGATCAAATTACACGATTACTTAAGAAAACCCCTGGGCACATGTGTGCGCATAATGTGCTGTATCAATGCAAAAAAGACAGCAAACAAGACTAAAAAAGCTATACTTTTTATTTTGCCAATGAATCTGTTGCACTTTGCAATGTTTAAGTGGGCTTATACAACATAAACATTTGGGACATTTAACATATCAAGCTCAAATAAAAATGACACGCAGATCGTTCACTTCTGAAGCTGCCTTGTGTTCAGTTATTGGAACACTCCATCTCTGTGGTTTCCGAAATATTATAAGTATATATTCCAGATTAAACTTTCTATTTTCCTCAAGGTAGTGTTGCTTTTCGGTCCTCAATGGCTTGGTTTTTACCTAAAGAATCAGGTCCTATCAGCAAAATCAAAGGCGATTACACAGCTCAGTAGTCATTTAGGATTTCTGTGGCTCAATTAAGCATGTATAGCATGCCACAGCCACTGAGACTCTGTTTATTCAGTGCAAGTGCTCTGTAATTTATTTAAAATAATCCATCTTTAACAAATAAAGAGGCCATTGACTGGCCATTGCTGCAGGCGTCCATTTCAATGCTGCCTTCTTGATGGTCTGTTTTGCTGGTTTAAGTTAAATACCTGACAAAAGTGATTCAGAAATAAGATTTGTATGCATAATGTTTATTTTATTTTACACCAGTAATCAATTGGAACATCTTTTTAGCAGATTGACCATAAAAAATGATTGATTAATGCTTTTCATTCTGATAGCCAAAGGTTGTATTGCTAGATCTGTGTGCATGTGTCAGTGCACATGTGTGTGTGTACTTACAACTGCTCTGGAGCTGTGTCTTTATGATACTTTGCTCATCATGTTAGACCTATTACTGTATATATTTATTGGAAATTAGATTAGATAGCTATGTCCAGTGGCAAAAGCTCTTTTCTTTCCCAATGTGCACTTGCATTTTGTTTTTTCTTTTCCCACTTGGTTCTTTCAGAAATGAGTCATTCATGCAAGCAACACCAGCAAGCTGCCATAAAGACTTGCCAGTACTAGTGAATCTTCTCTGAGAATCAAAAGATTGCAGTATAAGTTCCTGGTAAGTGCTGTTACTTGTTGCACTGGAAACATGCCCAACTCAGAAGAAGCTTTTTCTCTGTAACACGAAACAGCCATTAAAAACCATCTTGGGAATAGAGCAAAGTATAGTGCTAAATTTCCAGTGGAAAGGCAATAGAGAAGCCTGTTGGTTAAAGGGCTGCTTCTTAGGGTTAAGGATAAATAAAACTCTAGTAGCCACAATGGCACCTCCTGTCCAGCAGCCACACAGTATAGCTGTGTCTTGTCCTCTTTTCAGACTTAAAAAAGAAAAACAACCCACCAAGAACAACCCCAACCTTAGAGGAGGTGAAACTAAGCTGTTTGTGTTATTGAATAATGGCTTTTTAATGGTAGTTAAACAGAATCATGGACAGCACTCAATATTTCTTTATGTAAGCATCTAAAGAGAGTATGTCACGAGTTCAGAAGAATTTTAGAGCCAGAGCAGCACATATGTTCTGTTGTGGTAAGTTATTCTCACATTATTTATTCTTTTTGTTTTCCTACAGAAGCCTCATTAATAGTGCATTTGTACCTGCTTAGATGAAAATAATTTTTCAAGGCATGCTGTTTGAAGAATAGCTAATTCTATTTTAAACATGAAGATTTATTCCAGAGCCCTGGAGACTGTAACATGTTTATAGTCACTCAGGTTGTCATGTTTCCAAAGGGAGTTGTGTTGTACCTAAAGCTGAAGAATGCAGCTGACTTCATTTCACATTTCAGCTACACAGGACAATCTAGTCAGTACCTGCTCATCTGGAAATAAAACAAAACAACAGAGACTCTGTCTAGCATGAGACATTAATACACATAGTAAATTACCTTAATTTTAATAGCTAATCACAGACATAGGACTGGATTAAATGAAAAACAGTGAAAACTATCTTACAGCTTTGGGGATGGACTAAGTCAACTTTGGTTTTTTAAGGAATTCTAATTTATATTTAGTCCACAGTTTTGTCTTTTAAGCAATAAATGTCAAATGTCTCTTAAAATGGTTTGCTGGACTTTTAATATTCAGTCACTGTCTAGTGTTCAACATGCAGTTGAGGAAATGATTTTATTTTAAGACATTAAATCAACAAGCATGGCAACACTACAAGCTAAAGAAGCACTAGTTCCTCATTTGTGGACTCATGATTGTACTAATAATTGTGGCTAACTTGTAGCTGTACATATAAAACTGAGACAAAAGGATCTTATAGGAAACAGTCACACATTTGGTGCTGGTGAGGCTGCACATGGAATTCTGTGTTAAGTTTTGGGCCCTGCATGACCAGAAAGACATTGAGGTGCTGGAGCGTGTCCAGAGAAGGGCAATGGGGCTGGGAAGGGTCTGGAGCCCAAGTCCTATGACAAGCTGCTGAGGGAGCAGGGGGTGTTTAGCCTGGAGAAAAAAAGGCTCAGGGGAGACCTTGTCACTCCACAACTACCTGAAAGGAGGTTGTAACCAGGTGGGGGTCAGACTTTTCTCCCAGGTAACAAATGATAGATTGAGAAGAAATGACCTCAAGCTGTTCCAGGGGATGTTTACATTGGATATTAGGAAAAATATTTCCATGGCAAGTGTTGTCAAGGACTGGAACAGGCTGCCCAGGGAAGTGGTTGAGTCACCACCCTTGGAGGTGTTTAAAAGATGTGAAGATGTGATGCTCAGGGACACAGGTTAGTGGTGGAATGGGAAATGCTGTGTTGACAGTTGGACTCTATGATTTTAAAGACCTTTTCCAGCCTAAACTATTCTCAGACTCCTTGAAATACCTGAGAATGTATGGAATGAAATGAAATCTCATCACTGGACATCGAAGCTATGCAACAAGAAACATGGAGGTGAAGGGTAACCTGAAATCCTCTCTTACTGGCACCTGCCTGGTGCTCTCTGCCTTGGTGGATACCAGTCCAAGTTTTCCATTCCACCCAGGAGAACGTACTGGTTGAGAAGCACAGGAGGATGGAAGCTGAAGCCTGATCAAGCAGAGGCAGGAAGCACCCGTGCATCTCTTCAGGTTAGAGAGTGTTTAAGACAGACATCCACATACTTGGGGAGCTTCCAGATTACACAGAGGTGCAACTGGAATATTTAGGTGTTTCCAGGACTAGATGAAAGTAGAACCTGTTCAGATGCAGTTTAGGATTTAGATACTAAACCCTTGCTTTGTGTAGACTACTCCTTGATCTTAAAAACTACTAGCATGGAGGTGTTTCCTCCATCCTGTAGCACAAGGAGAAGCTGAGATACCAGATATTGAATTAATTGTCTAAGGTCACATGAGGCAATGAGGGAAATATGGAGTCAAAAAAAGGTGACCTAAGTCCAAGCCTCATGTCTAGTGTGTGGGATGATGGTTCTATGCTGAATGGGATTTTTGTTTGGGTGATGAAATGCAGTAGTCTGAGAAAAGGTAAGAAGGCTTTAGGAGCACAGATTTGCTTTGCACTTATAATTCAGAATGCTGCTTTTCATTCAGAGCGGTGCAAATATATTACCTTGGTGAGAAACCAGGGAGAACAGGGACCATAGAGCAGGAGCAAGCCTGTGGGTATACGTGAGGAAGAGAAACAGAAATTATGCTGCATAAGGTATTGGAAGACTTCCAAGTATTTTTATTCATTATTACTACTTTTATGTGAATGAGAACAGCCTTCCAGGCTTGGCTGGTTAGAGTTGGGTAGGGATTTTATCAAGTTTTAGTCCAAATCCATGTTTGAATGTATGTGTGTGCATCTGCGTGCATGGTGCTTGCATGAGGTCCAGAATGTGCAGCTTTTTATCTGCTGCTGCTGACATGCTGTGTTCCACTCTCTCCTGTGAGTTCTACAAGCCTTTCATTGAGTCATGTGACATTCCAAGCTTACTAGTATTTTTAGGCAGGAGTTAATTGGATAGGCCTTTTTTTATCGAAACACACATAAAAATACCAAACTAAGTGATTAAAGGATATTTTAAAACTGAGTGTTTTATATGAAAATATGAAAGCAGTTTTATTACATCAGCTAGGGTAAAAGTGCTGATTTAAAAAAAATAATATTTCATTTGGGTTTATGATGCTTACAAAAAGGTAAAAACAAATGTTTTTGTGACACATTTAAAGAATTTAACAAAAAATATTTTGATAGACCTTTTTCGGAAATGTCTCCAAACTGTCATTTGATAACCATTATTTATGGGCATATTAATGACTGAGATCTTCAAGGGAAAAATATGTGATCCTATACATAAGCTGATTGAATGTTTTTATTTGTTGGATATTACTTGTTTATTGATCTATGATATATTAGTTCCATCATGAAAATTCAGAGACACTTAAAGTTTCCTGGTAGCAAACCATGATGTGATATTTAACTTGTTATGCAGAATGACATGAAATGTTTTTACTAGAAAAGGCAGATTTTGTGTTTTAAGTGACTCATAAAGTGAGGCACAAAGGGGAATCTCCTTTCATTAGTCATGTTTTAGAAGTAAGAAACAATTGAAGAAAGTTTTATCCAGCTGTACAAGCCTGACCTTGACTTTGAGCTTTAGTTTATTGTTTTGATGTTAATTTTAAGGGATTTTAATAAAAACATCCTCTAGCCATTATATTTAAAATAGTCTCTGAAAGTTATAATCATCCATAAGCAGAATTTCAGTCCAAGAGCTGGGGAATGCTTATGTCCCTATCTGGACTCTGAAAAAAAAATCAATTTTTGATGAAATAAGCTCACAATAACTAAGTACAAATTTCACAGTTCAGTGTTTGTTGGGTTTTTACATTTTTTTTTATTTTGTCACTGTTGCGATGAGAAGGGAATAAACATTGTATAATTCCAGAAATGTGATGCAAGTGCAACAGAGAATGAAAATGGAAGCTGCCTTGCTAACAGGCTGGGGTGCTTTGGATGAAAGATTCTTCAGATCTTCCCCAGATGGGAGAGATGGGTGGAGTGGAGGATGCAACTGACCTTGGGGTGGATTGGAAGCTCTTCTTTGGACATGGTTTGTGGCGTGAAAGTGCTTTGCATTTAGGACCGTGGTGTTACCGAGTTCCAGCTGCTCCAGTCAGGCTTCCCTCGAGGCACCAGGCTCTCTGTCAGCACAGCATCTTGCTGGTGTGAGCAAAGCACAGTGCTCAGCACCTGTGGCCAGTGAAGGCAAACCTCTCCTCCTTGCCAGCAGCCTTCCAGGCAGATTTGTGTGATATTGTGTGGCAAAGCAGTTGGGAGCCAGTAGGAATGTGCTTCAGGAGC
Organism: Irena cyanogastra; assembly: GCA_013397155.1. Taxonomy (NCBI): domain Eukaryota; kingdom Metazoa; phylum Chordata; class Aves; order Passeriformes; family Irenidae; genus Irena; species Irena cyanogastra. The sequence continues at coordinate 120,089 of VWZV01011707.1, forward strand.
TTATTTCAATAATTAAAAAACTACAACTGAATCACTACCGTGATTTTGGAGTTCTTGTGTTCTCCATACCAAACATATCTACATAAGGAGCATCAGCTTCCTGTAATGACCTCTAAAACACTTTTCTCTGTAGCAGGCCACAAAGACCAGATTGAATAAGGGAAAATACATCTGCTGTTTTTTTCTATGTGGTTTTTTTTTTTTTTTTGGTGTTGCAGAAACCTGGTGGAGATCCTGAGGACTTAGCCTCATGGATTAATTTGCTAGGGCTTCTTCAGCATTTCAAGCTGAGGCACCTGGAGTGCAATACCCAGATGGAGCCCTTCAGGTACACAAGACAAAAGAAAATGGAGTGTGAAGGCAATTTCGGCTGTCTTTACCTACTCCCAGTATTTGCAAATCAGTCATCCTTTAAAAATATTTAGGAAAGGGCTGATTTGTGAGGCAAATATCTCAAGGTCCAGTGGCTTGATTAGCCACATGTTTGTTCTGAAAACAAACCATATCACATGCAAAAGGAATCTGGAATAAATTACCTTAACTTTGTCAATAGCTTCAGTGGAGGATCTGTCCCAGTGTGTACTTCCACATCTTCTGTGGAGTCATTTAAGATGCATGAGTATGGAAGCTTAAGACACTGTTGTAAAATTGTACATGTCTAATTACACAACAGTGGTATTACTTTCAATAAGAGAGCAAATTATGAGTTGTCAGGTTTTCCAAATGTAAATGTCTTTATTGTGAGAAAGTTAAGACATGCAGCATTGGTGCTCACTCATCATAGCCATGTAAGGAAAAAGTAACACAAAAAACATGGTGAGAAAGTAGGTAGTTAAATCTGATTTTAGCCAAAACTGTCATTAATAAGCTGCTTACGGTTTCTCATAGAGGGTTGTTTTGGAAGGAATGGCGATTTCTTTCTCTCTCTGAAAACTCTACTGCCAGCCATCTGTTGATAATTATTGTCCAGTCTCTGCTGAGAACTTCTGATATTTAATATTTCCTCACCACTTGAACAAATAAGTGATAATAACTGCAAGGTACTTGACCACAGGAGTAGAAAGGCACATAGCATGAAAGAATCAGTGTACACCTTGGTTTCTGAAAGCAACTTAGTTTTCTATTTGTGATAAAGATGAGTCTGAGATCCTGGGGACTTGGAAAATAGGTGAGTTGCACAGTGTCTCCAGAAAAAAATATTTTTAAAATGATAATACTTTTATCATTTTATCATAATATTTTTAATATTTTTAAAAATTGCCCATTTCTGTTTGTGTTTCTTATTATTTTTATTTATATTATTCTTTCTCATAGAAATTTTGGGCAATCTATCTATTTGTGTATTAAATATTTATAATAAGCAAGCTGGAAATATCTCAAGCTTTGCAATTTTTAGTCTCTTAAACTGTCAATGAGTAGAGATCTAATTTAGAAATGGTCTCTGAACTTGTAGAAGAAACTGTCTGTAATTGCTGGAGAATTCTAGTTTTCTTTATCTTGGTTTTTCGTATGAGTTATTAATATTAGTCTACACTTTTACTTAAAGTACCTGGATTTTTACAAGCAAATACTATCTAAACCTGATTTCATCTGTCAACCCATCACAGACGTGATAACTTCTAACTTTATTTTATAGATGATCTGACAACAATACATTTTTGTTTAAGCTTTCATAGCCTGATGTTTCACTGCTTCTGGAATGAGATCCCCTATTGATGACATTACTCAGCATTCTTAAAGACCTGATTCCAAGGTTTTCCAAAGCTGTTTCTGGACACATGACTTCCCTGACCCATGACTTATTCCAGTCCCAGTGCTCTGAAAAGCTGTTCCCTATCAAAGTGCCACAGATAGAACACACTGAGCTGATAGCAAGAAACAGTGCTTGTTGCTTTTGAGTATGTGGCTTTGGATGATTTGACTAAAATCTCAGCATGCTCATCCATTGGAATATAGGTAATATTATTAATATCTTTTTCTTATTGTTTTGTTTTTCTTTGGAGGATTCAGCGCCTGAGCGCTCTCAAAGCTGCTGAAGTTTGTGGTTAGCCTTGGTTACAGCTCCCTCCATCTCTAAGGTGGTTTCCCAAGCAGCAGCTCTGGAGCCTTTCCCTGCTCACTCTCACATCCACTGCCTGTGCACAGGCTGATCTCCCTGACCTCATGTACAAATGGCAGAGCAAGAAAAAAATTCCAGGAATGCCATTTTTAATTCTTACTTGAATATGCATTCCATATAGTTGCCAGGTGCTATTACTAAACCCCCTCACAATAAACCTTTAAATTTTATTGGTGTTTCATTATCAATTTGAAAATAAAACCACTGAACAGGAAATAGTGACTCTTAAAGGTTCATGTAAAATCATTTCTAATATTGCTTGATAATGAAAAATGAACCACAGGTCCACAGCAGAGAGTGAATTTCTTCACAGATACAAACCCCACAGCACTTATTTAAAAGAAATTTAGTAGCTAATGTGATTATTGAAAGTTGTTTACATTTCTGAGCATTCACTTTCATTCTATGATATTTTTTCATACTGTTTTAAAAAGATGAACAAATGCCAAAGAGTCAACAAAATTCCAAGTTACCTGCTTGTCACAGATCATGTATTTTTTTTGTTTATCTCTTTTTGTTGATTATTCTGGAGAAGCAAAAAGTAAAGATTCTTGGGTCTTTAGGCAAACCATCACAATAAAATAAATAGGAATAAGATAAGGAGTTGATTAGAACACATGAGAGACTGGATTCAGTCCATGCTACCTTTTCTTTTTACTGTTGGAATGTAACAAATATTAACTGCTACTGCTCTGCTGTACTTCATTACATAAATATTTGTGTAAATTCACACTGTGAATATATGAAGTGCTTTGATGGCAAAGAGGAGAGTTTCCCTATGTGCTGGTTTCTTCTTTATATGAAGAAACAGCACTGTATGCACTGACCCAACTTTCACACTCATGCTGTTCAGCATCAGCTTGAGTTCTCAGTTCTCTTTTTTTCCTCCTTCATAGCTGGTTTACTTACCAAACCCAGCTCTGTTGCTGTACAACAATTCCTAAGTAAGCGCTCTGTGCCAGCACTATGAAATTCAACATTTTTTTTAAACAAGCTGTTGATCTGGAGGTCTTTCTATGCCCCATTTCCTTTATAAGATTAATTAATACACCATGCAAAATTCCAATGAACTCTACGTATTCCACACTGTGACCTCACTAAGCCCTCAAAGAAGAGAGTGGATATGGATATTGGATATGGGGAATTTTCAATACTTTACTCTGCTTCTAGCAATGAGTGTTTTTTTTTCCTTTTGTCAGTTTTGCAAAAGTGCTAGTGGCAATATGCGTGCAGAAATCCACAGGGAATTTTGTATTAAAGTATTTATTTATAGCAGAGCATATACTGAATCTATCCCGTCCCCCCAACAATAATGTTGGTATATCTCAGGTATCAAGGCAATAAGCAAAACCTTTCCTCTGTTGTATAAATATTGTTGTAGCCATGGCAGTTAAGGACATCAGAAGAGAAAATATTGGCATAATAAAAGATGTCACCTACTTCTGCAAGCTTTGCTTCTTTATTATATGCTTTGAAAGAGACAAGAACCTTCATTAGATCACTTTTATGTGTTCCTGTTCCACTTACAGCATAAAAAAAAAAAAGCTATGAGTATGGATGTGAGTTCCCCTTAAAAAGAAAAAAAAAGAAAAAAGTAGATGTACATTATCTTTGCAGCATTTTCTTTCACTCAGCATTGACCCAGATAAGCTAGTCATGACAAAAAAGTGCTTAAAATATTTGGCTTTGCTTTCCACCAATATGTTTCCTTTCAGTAGTTCATAGCTTTTGTAACTGTTCATTTATTGGAGTAGTTTAGGAGGCAAATTAGTTATGTTAGACATCTCTTAGATTTATATCCTCATCATTACACAGAGAAAGAAATTTAGACAAAATTTGTATATTAATCTGTATTTTAAAACAATGAAGATGGGAACAAAGGAACTTTGCTTCGAAAGGTTTGTGAAAAGTTTTAAACTATACATTGCAAAACACTTTCATATGGACTGGTGCAATTGATGTCTAGATTTTTGGGGTTCTTTCATGATTGCTACTATATGAATCAGATCCAATGGCTTCATACCAGACTATTGGAATTGTCAGTAAAAATTTGTTGTGGCTTTCCAATAAAATTGAAAATATGGAAGTGACACCTAACAAATACTCTAATCAGATCTAGAGAGCAGCAAAATCTTCAGTTTCTCTCAAAAAGCACTTCATGCTTTTGGTTAAAATAAAGAAAAAAAAAAGTCTTTATACAAATCAGCCATATAGAATACCTTGCTGTACATCTCTAATGGTCCATGTGTTTGTACTGCAGAGTAGTGAGCATGGCCAGGTTTGGTAGATGCTATGCACCTAGAATCTAATATTTAATGGAATGACATAGCTATAGCTGGATTTAGAGATCTCATGAGTAATACAAGGTTCAGCTAATAGAATTCAGCCCTCAAATTCAGGCTTGTTTTGTTCCTAAGACATTAAATGCCTTTTTTTACCCTCCTTGAATTCAAATATTTTTTTAATTTGAAAAAGGAACTCCTTCAAACTGAATTGTTTTTGAAGGCACTCATAGTGCTACCCATTCACTTTCTGGATTTTTAATTACAGTATCTTGCTTTCAGTTTAATGAAGGAGACTCAGACTACCTCAGCCAATTTGAAGCCTATACTGTGAAACCTGAAGTGCTTCCAGTTCTCGGTGAATAAATTCTGTCCTGCTCCCTCATGACTTAGAGGAACTGAGTTCTTCACTCCATGGAAAGGAAAATCAAATAGGGTGACCAACAGAAGATTACTGATGTCTCCAAGGTTCTCTGATGGGGTCAAGCAGGGAATAGGAAAACGGGATGTGCTGTGGCAGAAATAGTATACAGGTTAGCTATTGCAATAGTTCCCGTGGCCAGATGTGGAAATACAGTCCTGTGAGATCTCTCGTGCCATCCAATGTGTTTATGTGGTGGGTTTCCTCTGGCCAGCAGACAAGCATCCACACGATTGTTCTTTTAGTTTCTACCTCCTAGTAGGGTAAGTGAGAGAATAGGAAGAGAAAAAGTGAGGAAACCTGTGAGTCATGGTAAAAACAGGTTAGTAAGTGAAGGAAAGGGAAAAAAACCCCACAAGTGACACAAACACCACCATTCACCAACTGCACAAACAGACCAGTGCCCAAACATTCTCTGGATGATGTCTGCCATGGAAGCAGAAAGACAAAATCCTCCTCCTTCTGCTATCCCAGTCTTACTGTTGAGCATGACATTTCTCAGTCTGGACTGTTCCACCTGTGCAATTAGACTCAGCACTGGAGGTGCCAACTTGCAGTCTGTTGTGCTCCTGCAACCTGGTTACTGGACAGGGAGTGGGAAAAAGAGGAAGCCTTGGTTCTGTGCAAGTACTGCTCAGCAACAGGCAAAAGGCTGGAATGTTATCAATACTGTTTTAGTCCTTCTGAACAGCACCACACAGGCGCTATGAAGGGAAGTTTCCTCCACACCAGCCAGACCTAGTCACTTGGAATTCAGACACCAGCTGAGGCAGGTATGAGGACTGCCCTGTTCTGAGTTGCTCCTGAGTAACCAGGGAATACTGAAGACATGCTCAAGATAGAGTTAGGGATTCAAAATTCTTTTTAGCAAAATAAGAATCTCCTTGGATATTCTTTTGAGGGAACGGGTATACTATGTTTTGATCTAGGATTGAAAAGTGAGTAGCAAATAAGAGAAAGATTAAATATGATTTTGAACAGTTCCACATTCAATGAGTACCATCCAAATATGTACTCAATGAGCTCAGATGCTCTGAAAAAGGGTATTCAAGTAAATAAGTAGAGGGAAAAACATTATTTATATAATCAACTTAATTCTGCCTAAGTTCAGTGTTAAATTTTGCAGCTTTTAAAAAATTATTTCAAGGCAAATTTTGTTCGTGTAACACCTATTCTTACAATCACATCAGGCAGCTTGATATAAATTATATTTCTAAAGTGATAATCTTGGGTGAAATTAGTGTCTGTAGAATGGAAATTATTTTCATAGCAGGAGATAGACATGCAGACATATATTTACAAATCAAGAGAAATCTGATTAAATTGCCTGACTTTGAAGTTTTAAGAGAAATATTAGCACTTCTCAATATTCTGCTAGAAAGACAGCTAGTGCTATTTTCAGCATGAGAATTATTAATGAATAATTCAATATTTTAAACATCTTGTGAATTTGTTTATCCTTATGTCTTATTTGGACAAGGGAATGTGTCAGCTTTTAATACAACTGATTATCTTTTTCAGACTGATTGAGGATCATTACCTAAATCAAATTATGAGCAGATGTTTCTAGAATGGCATACTAATCTCTAAAATTTCTAGATGAGAAGGGCCATTTTAACATGCATTCTAAGTTTCACATTTCTATTTTCATATTTTAGTTAGAAGGAAAGTTTAAAACCCCAAATGACTCAAGAATCAATCTAGTATGGAGTGTAATCAAACATCAGGGCAGCCTTTGAGATACAACCAACTGTTGCCACTACATTCATTTTGGGAGCCAACCCACAAGTCTAGGTGTTACTGCTGGAAAATATATAATGCAGCTTCACATCAGGATCCTAGAGCTGCCAAGCATACCTCCAGAGTAACTTTAACAGTGATTACACTTGATGAAGGAGGTAGGGGAAGTATAATCATGTGCCAGCAGCACCAGGAGGATAAGACCAATATTGAAGTTGAATGCAGTTATGTGGATTCTTATGCAGCCATTAAAGAGCAGGTTTTCATAGGATGAGCTTTGCTTGCAAAAATCTCGGGTGTTTCCGCTTACTGCTGGTCTCTTTTTGTAAATATATAGGCTTTTAATTACGAGGAAGCTACCTCACAAGTAAATGTCTGAAAACACTGAAGTCAGTAAATCCCAGAATCATGAATCGCCTCTATGATACCATGCTAGCTGCTGAAATTCCCAGATGAGAAGGGCTATTTTAACGTGCATAAGTAGTTTCACATTTTTGTTGGAAAGAGAAGTCAGGCTTGTGACAAAGTAGGAACTTAGCTGAGAATGGGGGAGGAGAGTTACAGGCTGCAGTCCTAGAGATTGTGATATTGTAACAGTCAATATTGACTGAAGAAAAGTACTTTATTTCCGTCTTTTATTTAAATTATCTAGCGCATGAAGTGAACACTGACTCCATTGCAATCGCAGCCAGCAAACAGATGTCTAGCCCAGAAGAGCCTACAAAGCAGTTCCATATGTTCCCACTCTTCAGAACTACATTTAAAGAACAAGCTGGAGCTTGTTAAAGAATTTCTGTCCAATTTTATCTTTCTATCACAATATATGAAATCCATACCTGTGCAAGCAGTGGAACCCAAACCAAATATTTTATTCAGGTCTATTTTGATGCTAAAGTAGCCTTCCTTTTGGTATTTGTGCTGCAATGCCTCTCTATCTATAAAGGGCATGCTCAGCATGGGAGCTTTTGTCAAAGCTCCTTTTAACCTCTTTTGAGAAAGACTTCTTGGTAGAAATGAAGCACTGAATTGGGAGAAAAAAAAATACACTCCTGGAAAGAAAGTGAGGGAGAAGCCATCTGAGAAATGAAGCTGTGCTACTTTTAGTCCTGACTACATAAACAAACCCATCTAAATCTGTATAAGGAACTCTGCCCTGCAAACAGAATTTCTCAGATTGTCCTCCAATAAAAACGATGGCTCAAGGATTGTAGCTAAGTATTGCAGCAAAGAATGAAGATTTCTTCATTCTCAGTTTCAGTGTGGGTGGAGGTATACCTTCCCTTTTTACAAAAAAAGAAAAAAAATCTACAAAACACAGCTTTTATTTTGTGGTAGGGATGGCTTTTTTCTTCTGTGTGGGAGCAAACCTGAGCACAATGGGGTGTTGGGTCATGATAAAGTTTACTGTAATACCAATAGTCTATAATAGTTTTTCTGGAGGAAGAATGTAAAAATACATCTGTAAAAATCTCATTTATGAAAAAAGAAAATTCACTCTATGTATGAGAAAGACAAAAGTTAAATCATTCACAATAAAGCATTCTATATGAAATTAATAGAGGAATGTGAGATCTGTCTCCCTACTAGAGATGAGAAAACATGCTTTCAAAGAGAGAGAGAAATTCTCTGCTGCAACTGGCATTCTTACTGGGAATCCATATCCTCCATTTTAGAGCTACAACTTTCAATAAACCTGGAATATCTTAAAGTATTTTCGTTGATTTAGTAATTTGAAGAATAATGTGGTAAAGAGCTCTTTGACCCTACGTCACCCTACTGCTCTCCTCGGTCTAAATGTTTCTGTAGTCAGGAAAAAAATTGAAAAACAAAAAAAAAAATCAGAAACTACTTTAAAAGGACAGAGTACAGAGATTTTCAGGCTTTGAGAGATTTTAAAACCTCAGAGTTAAACAATAGGTTCAGGCCCCATGCATATGATTGATCAGTCTCCCAACATTTTCCCAAAACAGACTGTTCACCTCCAGCGAAGTGCTGTTATGGAGGTAATGTCTATCTCTTCCCAGACACAAGGGGTTTTTTTTTTTTGACCTTGTCTTGCATTTTTCTAGTCTAAGTTCATCAGTGAAATGGCAGTATATATATATATACCAGGATATGAGTTTAAAAGCATTAATCTCACAGGGCAGGTTGCAGTCTTCTCAGTGGGAGAATAGTTTTTCATGTAAAGAGACACATATGTAGCCAAGTTTTAATGAAGGCAATAAATAGATAACCTCAGATTTCAGCTAGAGCAAATATTTTTCACGCTACTGAAACATCTGCTGACTGCAGAAGAATATGATGTTGTAGCCACTATCTTCCCAAAATGGGTTTTATGGGTTTCACATCTACTTCTTTTCCCCAATAGCTGTTTTCATCCCATTGATGGAAATGTATACATTAGCAAGGTAATAGGAAACACAAGAAATCCAAAATTCAGCAGTCTGCTGTGTGTATCTGCCTAACTCCTAATAAACTTGAGAGGATAGATTACAAGTGTATAAGACAAAAAATGTAAGAGTCATTGTTTCTTTTGATCATTATTCTAGCTAAGTATTGTATATTGTAGTTGAAAGCAGCTAAATACTACATGAATGTACTTTTATAGAGGTAACTTCAGTGTACAGATAGGACATTGTAGACAAGTTTGCCCCTACAGCTGGTGTCATTTAGTCATTTATGCCTGGGTGGAGTGGTTATGCATGTCTAAATAGCCTATAACAGCACAGAATTAACCCTTACCCTGTCCTTTCCTTAAGGCTGAGAAAACTTGTTTTGGTGTGCTAGATCCATCAGCAAAGGAAATGGTCCCTCTGAAACTCAGGTTCCTGGTCCAGTGCTTTGACAATAAATATGGAAGTAAGAAGCAAATCTTCCCTGGCTCAAACACACATGACATGTCATTGATACAGAACAGAAAGTATCTCCAAGTAGACGCAACAGAAACCAAAGCTGTAGCCAGCATTCATGGCAACTGAGACATGATGTAATCTCAGACAAGGTCATCAGTGCAAAAACGCTTTTTCTATTTATTTTTCAGATCTTTCTATAGCTGCTGGTTGTAGAAGGAAGCTGCTTCTCAAAATTTTGTGCAGCTGAATGAGGTTTCTGATAAGCTGTTCGAGCTGTTTTTCTCTTAGTTTAAGCTTCTATTCTGGAAAATATTTTATACCCTCCAAAAATATTCCTGAAGGAACCAAAGATGATTTGATTTCCTCAGTTTTTATCTTTAACTGCTGGATATACAGAGCACACAGACTCTATCTTCTAATATACCTTTTGCCATCTCATTAAATATGGTCATGCACACTAGAGTACATCTGTGAAAACTTTGCTAATAATCTACTTACCTGATGTGCTAGACATTAATTTGTATTAATACATTATCTAACATACCTCTGCACAGAACATTTCTAGTATAGAATTGTTTCCTCAGAATTTCATTTGCACTTAAATGCTAATATAAGTGACTATGAAATGTTATTATGCCAGCTGATGTGACCAGCTAAGATGTTTCAGGTGAGCTCAGATTTTGTCTTTCTTCATGTTCCAGAGAGCTACAGAACTTCCTGATTAGGTCTTTGGTGTAGATACCTTTGTATCATCAAGGAATGTTTGAAAAGCTGGATTTGAGGGAGGACAGTAAAGGTGTTTCTCGGGGCTTGCCTCTTGCAGTTTTGATATGTGTAGCCTCTTTTGTCCTCAGTGATATAAAAGGAAAACAACCAAGAAAATATGTCCTTTCTTCCAATCTGTCTTCTTGAGAAAAAAATGGGTCTATCATGAACAGCTGCTGGGGATGGGCAGCTGGGAGAAGTGAGAGTGGAGGAACACCTTGAGTGAGCAAATCTGAAATTTTAAGGAAGCAAGAAGTGTGCTTGATAGAGTTTGGAAGAGAAAATGTAGGGTTTGAATACAGTGTTGGTGATCATTCCTTATTTCCTTAGCAGGAGATGGAACCAGTCTGAGATAACACTAAAAATGGGATCATACCTGAGTGTTGATTCTTCAGGTGGAAGGTGTCCATGGACTGGTCTCTGATGGAAGGATGGCTATGAAGGACTTTCCTCTGAGAGTGCAGAGGGCACACAGCTTGAGGAAGGTCCTGTTTGGGAACGTCGGATGTGCGAAAGAAACATGCATGGCTGGACCAGTAAGGCAGTTTGAGCTAGGAAGGAGAAAACTCAAAGTGACTGGCAGCCAGAGAGGAGAAAGGGGTTAAGAGGTGAGAGGAAAGCAGAGTCTTTGGGGAGCAATTGGTTTCATTGCATTCATTTTGTTTGTGTTTTTCCATCAGTGGGGAATGGCCATAAGTCCACCTGCAGCTTTGGTCAGCTCTGCATGATTTTTCAGTCTGCATACCACAGAGGTGAGTGTTTCTGATTTTTCAGCAACAGAACAGAGGGAAATCCTATGTAGCCCACACAGTGTCTGAAAATGTACACAGCGGGAAATGGGACAAAGCCTTTTGGATCCTGTTCACTTATAAATGTCTTATATTGGCAGAGAGTGCTTGCCTTCTCCATTGGGGGGATAGCTGAGAGACTGAGGGTCATAAAGGCGGACACCAAAGGCTTTCTCAAAAATTAAATTTTTACCCCTTTTCACTTTTTACCCCAGTTCAGTTTATGATACATGCGAAGGTCTCATATATTTGAAGAGATTCTACATTAATCCCTAAATCTAAAACAGACAAACTATTCAAGAAAGAGTGATATTTAAATATTAAATTGTCCTTTTAGGCTGTTAGTCCTCACATTGAAAACATGGTCCTCACCTCTATATTTTTCATTGTTGTCCTCACTTTTTAAGTCTCCATTTTCTTATTTACCTAACCTCCAAAATACAACTATGGAAGTCAAATCTTGTTATCTGTAATATATAGGCCAACTTACTTCATCTAATATTTTCTGTATGACTCTAATTCTTTCTATCAGGTAGTCAATATTTTTGAAAGATATAGAACAAGTGTATTAATTGTGAAAGTATAGAATTGCAGATGATGTACATTTTGAGATTCTTTATACCTGACTGTTGCAGAACAGAATGAAAACTGAAGTGGAATGATAGTGAAAATGATCCACTATCTGTATTTTGTCCCAATATTGCCTGTGGTTGAAACCAAAGCACCAGAGAGCCCTTGCATGTGGCCCTGGCTGAACTCTCCATTTTCCCATGTTTGCATCCTGACTCCCCACAGATTTATCTTTTACTAGTCCTGGCCTATTCCATTAGTATAATCTTTTTCTTTTTTATTTAATGATTCTCAGAAGCACACCTCAAAGATGATACCAGTGACAGTTTATTGCAGGACTGCAAGTGCTTCTTGAGTAGTTTAAAAGAAGGTAGAATAAGAAGACCTCTCTGATCTGAGAGTCTCAAATGTGTATGATACAAAGTGCCTTTGATGTAGCTTATAAGTCAGGACCATTTATTAAAAATTATGCACTACCTAAAGGAGCTGACCAGGATCCATAGCCAATTTTAAAGGAAATAGGATAGGGTTATCAATATGCAGCTGTTATCATTCTCATTCTCTGTGTACTTTTTCATTCTCTTTCCCCAGTTTTTTGCATGAGAATGAACTTTAGTGGAGTGTAGTTACAGAATTAATGTCACCTCCATCGTACATGATTTGCCTTGGAGAGACCTTAATTTTGGAAAGTATATCATTAAGCAAAGTGTAAAGTAAATCTTCACATGGAAAACAAACACAGGCGAGGTCAGGAAAGGCAAAATATTTAACTGACCATAGAAACTTAGGCTACTTTCATCAAATAACAAAAATGGGCTAATATTCTAAACCTGAGGCAAGCTATTTGCTCACTGTGAGTGGAAGAGTGTAAATGATAATGTTAATTTGCCCTCCAAACAAAACAATTACCTATAGCTCTGTTAAAAAGTTAAAACAACATTGTTCTTGTTCTAATACATGCCCAATACTCTTAAAATATACATATATAAAAGTACCTTTAGTTCAAGAGTATCTTCCTGACTAAAGTCCGATCCCAAGCACAGGGAACATCAAGAGGAGTTGCAGTCTTCACAGAGGTGTAAATCTTCTGAGAGCACCCACCCAGATCTGAGAACACTGGAAGGTAGAGAAGGTCCATGAATGAGGGGACCGTTCTCAACATGAAAACTGCATCACTTGAACAAGCCATTCCAGATTCCTGTTGGGGAGTTATCAAAGGAACTGGGGAGAAATGCTCCATCGAATCACAAAGGTAAGTAGTATGCAAGGAGAGGAGAAAGGCAGGTGAGAACAAAGTTGAGGACACTGAATTTGAGTACAAAATATTTGTGAAAATATCTTGAATTATTCAAACATGTCTGTTTGTATTCAGACCTGGAAAATAAGTTTGTCTGAATGACAAGCACCATCCAGTGAGACCAATTAATGTAAAATTTATGGTTATTTTTGAAAGGATACTTGGATACTTTCATCAGGTATAAATGCATCATTTCTGCCTACTTCCCTCTCTACAATTAGGGTACCATGATTGAATTATTGTAACTCTTAGTGCAGACAAATATTTATATTGTCAAGACTTCTAAGAGTTTTCTGTTCATCAGTAGGTAGCATTTGCTGGTTAGGTCTACAGTAGGTTTTATTGTGCTGTTTAACTGCCCGTTCCATGGTGGTCTAAGCTTTTTTGTGACAAATGACTGCATGCAATTTGGGTGCTATATCATTAAGACAAGGAGAGGCATTTATGTTTTCCTCTATGTAATGTAACTGCTAATGTGTATTCACTTTGGGGGAATGATTTGCTTATTATGACAAATAGTGCATTTTCAAGCATTTAAAGATCTTTTTTTGGAAAGAGTCCCTCCTCTATGTGTATATTGAAGGTATTGCTGTGACACAGCATGAGAGCTTATGGTATAGTTATCTGAAAAAACTTACCCACTCCCTATAACATGTTTAGATTGCTTTTTTAGACTCTATAAAATTTTAGCAAGCACTAAACATAGAACTTCATTCATCATCATGCAAGCAAAGGCTGCCAAAGGAAGCCTACTCTTCCTGAGCTAAAAGTGGCAACACTCCAGTATTGGCAGAAATCAAATGAATCATTTCCTGCTTTTAGTTTTAGATAAATAATCAAAAAAGATTGTCTAGAGTCTGATCCAAAAGTAATTTTTCATAGCAAGGAATAAAACTGCAGCTACAAAGACTTTAAGTGGGGAATGTTATCCTGTTAATTGTTTGACTGGAAAGACCCTGAGGAACCTATAGTCAGATCAAAATATCAAGATCCAATTTAAAACAAAATATTAAATCATCATATTGACTTTTAAGTAGAATAACCTGAATTCCACTGAGAAAAAGAGAAGTTTGAAGATTTAACTTGCTCTTGATGCACTGAATGAACTTGGTCCAGCAGGCTCCAACAGGCAGGTGAATCTATCTGCTTTCTGTGGGAAAGAGAAGGCAGAGCAGGCAGAGCAGGGGCAGCAGCTGCCACTGGAGAGAGCTGGGAGTAGTGATTGCCATGAGGAATTGCTATTTGTGAACCCTCTTTTGTTTCAGTTCTTTCTCCTCTAGTATCCATCAGAAAAGGTGTGTCTAGACTGCTGACAGGGTGATGCCAGGCTACATTTGGGTATGTATGCTAAGGGGAGACCTAATTAAAGGGGTTGGAGGAGAAAATAATGGGGTAAAGGGACACTGAAACCACAAATGGACGCTGGAAAATAAACAGAAAATAGTGGTCAGACCAGGACATGAAATCAGAGGTCAAAGGAAGAGACTAATGGAGAGAAGAGTTGAGAAGGTTTTGGTTAAAGGAACTGACATGAACTGTGCTGGGAAGAGGGGCAGAGTCAGTCACATAAAGGATGAGATGAGGTAGGGAGAGGCCAGGACTCACTGCCTTTAAGAATCCCTGTGAGCCTCATGTCTCACAGAGGCTCAGACTCATGGATAAGGAGCGCCTCTTCCTCATTTGTCTTACCTTCCTGACCTAAGTGATGTCAACCTCTAGGAGCCTGGGGGAAGGCATATAGGAGGAATGCAGACAAATGAGAGATCTTGACTGATTTGAGACTGAAGAGCAATTAGCTCAGTAAATAACTCCTGGAGCAAAACCAAAAAAGACCAATGGACAATTACAGAGTCCTGACCATAGCTTAACGCCTGATTAACTGTCAGATTCAGTATTAATAAGCTGATAAAAAGATGATTAAATAAAATTTAAAGTAATAAGTAAATTTTAATATTTATGTTATTGAAAAGTAGAAACTACATGTTACTTTTCTTCCAGGTAGTAGTAACATGACATTGCAATCAGCACTGAATAAATAAAAGATCCAGCCATTATCAGATCTACTTCTGTGAGTTTTTCTTACAGGTCTTTCAGCTGGACCCTGGCAGTCCCATGGGAGTTGCTGCATATGTCAGAGAGTCACTGTGCATGGCAGCTTCCCCCTTTAGCAAAATTCAAAATTTAGCAGTCTTTTTCTGACAGCAGCATATAATGGATTCCAATTCTGCAACCAGCCCAGTGTGGAGCTCCTCTAGTGGAGCCCAGTGCCCACAGTAAACACAGTTTGAATCACATCATTTATGGTGATGTACTCCTACAGTCCATGTTGTACCTATCAGCAATGACAGTAAAATCACCGTACAGCTGTCATTCTCACTTACCCAGCTCTGAAAATATGATTGGTCACGTCTGGGCAGTCTCCCAGTCCCTTACAGGAATGTCATGGGATTGGAAAAGTGGGCTTTCTCAGACATATAAAGGGAGAGAATCCAGTCATCTGACTCTCAAGATGGGTTCTGAATCATGCAATATTTCTCTACAACGAGTGGTTCAGAAGAAGACCAGTGATTTATATAGGTAATATAAAAATTGCATATTGCAGATTTGTGGCTAAAACTAGTCAAAGATTTCTGTTTAGTATTTTGATTGTACGACAGAAATCTATAAACTTGTCTTTCCTAGGTTTATGACCCAAACCCCCAGCATTCTTGCACAAATCACAAGATTACAAGTCTGAAGGGAACGTTTCTCTGAGATTTTGTTTGGATCTGAGTGAGGCATTTTTCACTTAATCTAGAATCCAAATCACAAGGGTATTCTTGGCATAAGGTTTGCACTTGAAACCACTCAGAAATACGAATGAATATTGACTTGATACGTGGTTTTGGATCATTTCAAAGAGTAAAAGGTGTGATTTGCTGTCATTTTTGGGATACAGACTATTAACTCTTTTCATGTCCCCAGGAACAGAAGCATAGTGTGATGTCTTTATAACTCATATCAGTAGACATTTCGAAATCAGCGCCAAGTCATGGGTGCCAAAATGTTCAGACTACAACTGCACAACTAATAACTGTTGCCAAATTGGGTGATTTTTATGACTATTCATGCAACATCTAGTTTTCATAGTGCCTGAGCTGCTAAAATCAAGTATTACATAACAACATAATTGCATTCAAAATAATAAAACAATGCATTGGTTCAGTGTCTGCTTTCATGGTTGCCAACAGAAGCTTAAAAATCTGACCATACTGTAGGCTAAGAATAACAAAACAAAAGACACTTTCTTCTTAAATTTGAAGTGCCAGCCAGTCTTGTAACTTCTGGTGTCTGATTCATGATTTCTGAATGCTTGGGATTGGCAGTATTGTACTAATATGTTTTGTATCAAAATTCAACTTCAGAAAAACATAACTTTTTCCGTCTAGAAATTTGTAAGTCAAGAGGCTATAAGGCATGGAAGGATGGGAAAAATGAGGGTTCCCTCTCCAAACAAGACCTTTTGATACTGTTTTTTCCTTAGGAACGAAACCCTGAAGGAGGACCCATATTTCTAATGTTTTCTGGTGGGGCAGAGCTTGCCTGACAGGGTGATTGTGGCTGCGCAGAGGGGTTGCTGTGTTGCCTCCATGTTATGACACCGCAGACAACTCCACTGGGAAATGCCAGTTCAGAATGCCCTGAAACTACCTTCCCTCTGTGCCCAGCCCAGAGCTGTGGGTGAATACCACATTTCTGCTCACAGCAATGAAACCCAGTGGCTTCCAAAATAAATATTGTTTCTTGGTTACTAATATAAATAAATGTATTGCACATTGCATTTTTGGAGAAGAATGTGCAAGACCTACATTTTTGAAGTCTAAAGGAGAGGTCCTCCCTCTGTTTTCCTCCAGCCCTCTTACAGGGAAACTTCCACTTGAGTCAGGGGGAATTTACAAGACTAAAAACTACAGAGGCACCCCAAAGTTCTTCAGGGTTTTTTCCTTTTTTTTTTTTTTTGTCTAAAAATAAGTATGATATTTGGATAAAAATTTTATTTGAGAAGGTGGAATAACTCTGGTATTTCTCTTTTTTCTAGTGTTATTTCTTGTTAAATATTGTAAGTTCTGTAGTTTGTAGCTCTCCAAAGGGAAAAACGAATCATTTGTTCACTAATGGAATATTAAAGAAGACAAATAGCAGAGTTAAGAGTATGATTTATTACAGTTCACATCCTACCGTATGTCCACAAGTTCTTTTAACGCTTTTCATAAGAAACAAAACCTAGATTCACTTTCCCAGTGAATTTAGAACTAATTATTTTTCAAGAAGTTCTACCTTTCCTCTCACTTCATTTAGGGTTGCCTTAGTCTAAATTCATCATAGTTGTGACAGATGATAGTGCTGGAAAGAAAGAGACAAGGAGAGAACAAATACTTCTGTATATTAATCATCAGTCTTTAAAAGCCAAAGAATAGTTTTTGGGTGGGGAATGAGACTAAACTGTCTTCTCATTCATAAAGCTAAATCTTTGTTTTTTAAAGAATTAGTGATAGATCAGCCTTAACTCTTATCTGTTTGGATTGTGTTAAATAATCCCTTGAAGACATAAAATGCAGTCATGCTGTGTAAATATTTCATGCCTCTTTTAAGTACATAATACAGTAAGAAATTTAATCATAGTAAGCTTTCTCATCATGGTTGTATAACACCAGGTCACAGATACCTTCTTTTACTTGGTGGAAACCAATGTGGTTCCATTGTTGATGATTTTGTTTTCTTTTTAATTAAGTTATTTCTTTTCTGTTTTTCCACAAGGTGTTGATTTGGGATGTGGTATTTCAAAGCCAAAAAGCCTATTTCTCAACTGATGTGCTACTCCCAGTTTCAGAGCTTGTGTGTATGTGGAGAGAGGCAGTTTAAAAAATGATTTAGACCGAACTTTCTACTTTCTCCCTTGAAAAGGAGATTGTCCCACTGGGAAAAAACTCTGGTCAATGTTATTCTCTTAGCAGTTCCCAAGTGGTGTCTGGGAGATTCTGACACCAAGCCAGCAGTTTGAACTTCCTATTCTCAAACACTAACTATCACCTAGAAGTACCTAAAATATCTCAATTTTTTTTTGTAGACACCTTTGCAGAGACACACATGTGATCAGGACTTAGACGGCTTAGATGGGTAGAGTCAGTTGCAGACTTCCACTATTCAGACAAAAGTCTGTATTTCAAGTTTAAGAGAAGTGGGAAACAAGGTTGCTGCTAATTCCCACGTAGCCTATATTTCTTTTAATAGCAGTATATTTAAGGTATAGTCCAAGAAGTGGGAGCTGGATGGTGATTTGATCCCAACTCCTGGAAGCGCCTATTTATCATCCACAAAAAAAGATCTTGGTCATGTAACTTGAAGCAGCCCTAACAATATTTGTGTGAATCAAAGTCTAATATATAGCTGTTTGAATGACTAAATCTCATGTGCAAAGTAAGAAGTGTTAATTCTTGCTTTAGTCTGTATTTATTAAGGACACAGATCACCTACAGCTAGTGGTATGGCATTTGTTTTGGTGCTTGCCCATGGGCAGATACATTCATTCAGGCATTTCCGTCATAAGATGTTGCTTTTTTTTTTTCCCCACACAATTGCTTCCCTAAAGAACTTTTAGAATACTAAAACAAGCTGCTGTGTATTGACCACTTGGCTAGTTTGAACTACAACTTAGGCAGCACTCAGAAATTTGACTTTAAACCAGGAATGACATACACTTACTATGGTTGGTCAGAAACGAAAGGTGCTCCATGAGCATATAGTGGAAAATCAGGAAATTAAGGGCTTGTGATGTGTAATTGGCAGGCTAAATCTCTTCTGGTGTTCTACTTCATGTTTGTCAGGTCTCATTATAAATTCCACATCCCATATGAGGATGACTTCCAACAGTGTAAAATTAAACTATGGACAAATCTTGTCTTCCTATAAAGTGCTTCATTTTCTTAGTACATGTTTTAAAATTAGTGCTTTTGTTAGTAAATTAACAAATAATTTCCCAGTGTTAGGGGACAGAGGAAAAGCAAAAATAAATGTAAGCACATTGTATGAGTTGGAAGCTATGTCATACAGGGAGAAATGAAAGAAAAATGTGATTCTAACAAAATAGAAAAACTGGGCTTATCTACATGAGCAAAACACAGCTCTCTGTTAATTTATGTACTATTTCTTTGTAACGTAAAAATGATAAAAAGCACAAGAGAAAGCACGAGAGAGACAAAATCCACAGTTCCTGCTTAGTAATCCATTTGAAGTGGAGCAACCATAGACTTGGGGAGCCATTTTAAAGTTTAGCTGTAATATATGTACAACCAAGCCCTGAGTCAAAGAAAAAGTTATTTCATTTCAGTTTCGAACCTGAAAATGTTGGGTGAAATTTGTGGAAGAAAGATCAAAGACCAAGTAGCTGGTGGATGTAGTGGTCAGGCAGGAATTTGAGGAACACATAGTAGAGCATTGCTAACGTGAAAGCATTCACAAATCATCAATCAAGTCTGGAATGGTATGAGTTTGGGGAATTTTTGATATAATAAATATAAGACCTGGTTTGTCTTTTAAAGACTCAAAATCAGGCCACATTTGAACCTTTTTTTAAAAATCAAGTTGTCAACCATACTGTTATGCTTGGAAAGAATGAAAGCTAAGAATCTTACTGCTCAGGAAAAAAAAAACTTTGAGAAAGCACTTTGGCCATGCGGAGATAGATTAATCTGGAAAGCACTGTAGTTGAGGAAAACTGCTGGCAGTAAGCATGTGAAAAATTGAAAATAAGGCTATATAATTTTTGTAAAAATAGCAGTTATCACACATAGGCCTGAACCTGAAAGCTGCAATCAGCTTAGAATTCTGATACTTGACTCACTCACACATTATTCCTGCTTTATGAAAAATATAAATTATCAAGAAACCATCATTGCTTTTAATTTCATCTATCCTTTTATCTTGTATGATTTGTCTTATACTCCATTTTGTTGTCCTGTTTAGAAACAGAAATAGTGGGAAGCAGTATATTTTTAGTATAACATTTGTAGAGGTGAGGAAAAAATCCTTTTTTATCACGGATTGTAGAGTATCAAGAAGGTATAAGAAGTAAAACTTAAAGCATACAATCAGGGATGGGCTATCATTATTGTGCCCTCATTTAGTCAGATCAAAAAGTTTTAATTCGTCTGGGCCATTATGTTTGACTGCTGAAATTATTAGTGACCTATACAGACAATAAGCCAACACAATTTCATTTGCTTTGTGGTGGAGTCAAAAAGTGCTTCAAACTCTAATCAGAAGTAGTTGATACTGGAAAACTCTTATTTTTGGTTAGAATAAAAAAAAATGCTGTGTTTATATTCCAGTTCAGAATTGGACTTCTTTTACATTAAGCCTTTTTAGCAGTCTAAGAGAAGGAATCCAAGCTGCAAAGGCTTTTTTGTCACTTCATTTCTGACTACTATAAATGCTTGCTAAACTATTATTTTATTAACCTGTTTTTTGTAAGGAAAAATCCCACCTCTTCTTTTCAGCTGGAGAATTAAATGTCAGATTTCCTACTGAAGAACATATTTTATGGAGAAATTATAAACCCTAAAATTAAATTTGCAATGGAAAATCTGACAAGCTTAACTATGGCAATGCAAAAAATTTATTCTTAACAACATATGAACTATATATATATATATGAGAAATGTATTTGCAACATACTATATATTTATTACCACTTAAACACTTAAAAATGGAAAAAACCAGCACACACTCCAACTGTCTACTAAATATTTTTTAATATAGCCAGAACACATTGAAAATTGTAGGACTGAAGAGTATATGGGAAGTGTTTAAACAACATCAAATGCAATAAAACATTTCATTTTAAATGTTATGCAGGTGATAAAACTGTCATGCAGAATTACTATTTGGCATGCTATGAAAAAATATAATTAGGAAAAAGGACATAGGGAAAACTCGATCACTAAAGAAAAACCTGTGAGAAAGAAGCATATTTGTATTTGCTCAAGAATTCAGAATTTTGCAGCCAATGAGAACCTTTATTAACAGCTGAGCTCGAGTGCTGTGGCACACTGCAGTGGGAGTGGACACTTCCCTGCTCGAAGGTATCAAGATGTGTGAACAGTTTGGCAGCTCATGACCTGTGCTCCTGCCCCTTAACAGCCAAGCCAATGAATCCAGGAAAAGAGGTAATGCAGCAAGTTTTTTCTCTCCTTTCCCCCTTTTCCTCCTCTTAAGGGGGGAGAAGAGGTGAACTGTAAGTTACATGAACTTCCTGCAAGAGAAAGTGGCAGAGAGCAAGAGGGGTTGACGAAGGAGAGGAAAAGAAGAAAATGTAGGATACCTTTAAGATTTATCCACTAAAAAAACCCAAAAAGCGAACAAAAAAAAAAACCAAAATCCAAAAAGAAGTGAAATGGAAAGAGACATGGGAGGTGATTCTTTGGATGAGTAATATAGTCTGTCCACTTGTTAGACAAATGTTGGAAAATAAGAGTGTTCTACATGTTGCCTTGTAGCTATTTTTTTAAAGTTTGGGAATGGACAAGGAGGCTTGAGGAGAATTTTGACTATAGATTCTTAGTACCATTTAATGATTTTTATATAAAGGATACTTTGAGGACAGCAAGGATGATTTTAGAATGTAAAATAGAGGCATTACGATCATTATTAATTCAAATATCCCTACTCTTGCCAGAAGTTCTACCACTTGCTCTCTGTTGACATACACCATTTTTCTTATTTAGTTGCCTATGATAAATCATCCTTTCCATTTCAGAAGGAGCAAGAGAATCTCTTGCTCTTGTTTCCTGTCATACTAGCATCATCCTGAATACCCGCTCCTGTTCTCTTTCAGAATACTTATTTAGTTACCTTCTCTGCCTTTGCTGGCACCAAAGACTTACTGTGCAAGAAGAAAGGTCATTTCTGTCTGGTAAATAATAACCCTAGTTATTATTTTGAGAGGAGCATGAGCTGCTGCTACTTTCTCTATGCTTGTCCTTAAGGCACAAGATGTTTTCACTGCTCTGCCATTTCTTCTTTCTCCCCAAGGTCGGTTTCATTTTCAGTGGATACACTTAGACAAGTCTTGGACTTGATTCAGTTAAAATTACTGTATGTTTGGCCTCTGTATCATGGAAGCACAAGCAAAGCAGCTAAACACTGTGGAAAGTTGTTGTTCTCTGTTTTCTCTGGCCATGCATAAAGTTCTTCAGTGCAGAAGCTTAAACATTTTGCTTTGAATTGAGTCCCCTGGAATTATGCTTTGTGGTCTTATGCTAAGTTGTAGACAGGAAATAAATGGGCCATTGCTTCTCAACACTCTTCCCAGTAGCTGTTTTTTTAAAAATAATTTTGTTCTTGTTTTTTTTTTTTTAACATGGTGAAGTTCAGTATAAGATTCAAGCTCTTTGTCTAGACACAGGAATGACCCAGCTTCTCTTGTCTGTATGGGGAAGAGATCCAAACAAGTCTGATAGATGGTGAAAAAAGTTAAATCTCTGTCTTTCCCTATTCACAGATACACTACAAAATTAGAATCAGTTTCAAGAATAACTATTGAAAATAACCTGGGAATGTCTACACTGCCTTGAATTGCATCAGTAGCTGGATTTCTCTTTTGCCTAACAACTGAGAAGAGCAAACCAAAGTGGTCTGGGAGGCATCTTGACAGTGTATGAGTGGTGTGCTACAACTCTAGCTTGCTAGTCAGTAATTTGTCATTTGTAAAGAAGAGGATATCCAAGGACACATGCTGGGATTAATTAGTTGCCCTGCATATGTTTAAATTACTTAGCTTAGTGGAACAAGGGTCTGTTTTGTAGTCAAAACAGTATGACATCATATTGCACAGTGTGAAAAACAATGCTGTCTGCAAGGTATTGGAGAACCAGGTCCTGCTAGGGACAGTCTGGAACAGAGTTGGAGTTGCAGGAATTTCAGAATTAAGTTCAGGTGTCTGTTAGTCACGAGGTCACTACATTCAAGGTTATCTCCCATTCATTCTGCCCCTTTTGTTGGTGAAAGACAGGTCAGTGAAGTCTATAGATGGAAACACAAAGTTCAATTCATAGTTTTCCTTCTTCAAAAACTGATGACTTACTATGAAATGTTTAACTTGTGACAAAAATCAGCAAACTCATAAAGTATTTCTTGCCTTTGTTGAAATGGCTGATGAGTTCAATTATTTCATAACTAACATCGCTGTTGGTTAATGAGATAAACTTATGCAGTATGTGCTGGTTTTGGTTGGGATAGAGTGGATTTTGTTCACAGTGGCTGGCACAGGGCTGTGTTTTAGATTTGTGCTGAACACAGCTATAAGAGAGATGTTATTGCTGAGCAGGGCTTACACAGGGCTAAGGCCTTTTCTGGTTTTTTGTGCTGCCTCACTGGTAAAGAATTTGGGGGTGGCTGGGAGTTTGGGCGGAGGCCCAGGTGGGACAGGTGATGCTAACTGGCCAAAGGGATATTCCAGACTAGGTGAAATTGTGCTCAGTATATAAAGTGGGGGGAAGAAAGAAGAAGAGGGGGACACTTGGAATGATGGCATTTTTCTCAGGTCGCTGGTATGTGTGATATGGCCCTGGTCTCCTGGAGATGGCTAGCACCTCCCTGCCCACAGGGAGCAGTGACATAATTCCTTGTTATGCTTTGCTTGCATGTGCAGCTTTTGCTTTCCTCATTGAAGTGTCTTTATCTCAACCCATGAGTTTTCCAGCTTTTACCCTTCTGATTCTCTCCCTGATCCTACTGGTGGGAGTGAGCAAGTGGCTGCATGGGGCTTGGCTGCAGACTGGGGTGAAACTATGACACAGCAATACAATATGCATTAACCTAATTTGCATTTGGAGTACATTTTTAATTAAGCTACCAAAAATACAGGTGCTTAAGTATCATATGTTTTAAAATGCTACAGGGAGCTTAACTGTAAATAGATGGCTAGCAAAGACTGGTAAAAAAATCTAAAGTACATTTAAATTGAAATTTTTGTCAAGAAAATTGAATTATTTACTCTTTATTACTTACAAACAGTTTTAAATCCTTTCGTACACTTAATTTTCTGCTAGAGGAGTAGTGGAGGAGATCTGATATTTTAACCACTCTTAAAGCTTTTTGAAAAGATACCATCACATTAATTTGATCCTCTAAACAGCTTGGTTTCATTTTTTTTCACTATATTTCAGATTCTTTTCATGGTGACAGCTGTTTTTTAGAGGCTAACCTATAGCTTTTGTAAAAAAAAAAAAAATCAACAAAATGTTAACCAGACTGTAACCACTCTGGTACAACTTAGCAGGGTACAGGAAGTATGATGGTCGTTGAATTTTCTTGATATTGTAAATAAAGTTTTGAAATTTATAAAAAATAGTACAAGGATTACACTGTCTCTATTATTCTCATAAACAATGGGACTATTAATAAATGTAAATAGGAATATCAAAATTGATGTAAGAAACCTAATAAATAAATGTGGATCAAAGTAGAATACAATTAATCAGCACTTGTTAATTTAATTTCATCTCTTTTTGACATATGCCTGCATAACATGCTGAACATGTTGTGCATGTAAGATCTGAGTTTATTTTCACAGCACTGAGGGAGATACCATTACTTGCTACTAGGTAGAGAGAAGGAAAGTGTAATTAGAAAAGTAGGTACAAATCTCCATTTAGACATGTTCAAGGTAACTCAGCATCCTTGCTTCCAAACTCGGGATGTAATATTACCTGTTGTTTACTAGAGCTGCTCAACAGAGAAAATTTATGAATTAATGTCTATTCTCTTATGAAATCTTGCACAATTTGAGAGTCAGGCTTTGACTGCCCAAAGCAAAATAAGCCAACTGTGTTTAAGGTATTCTACCATTTAGAAAAATAGCAGCTCCATCAAAATATTGATTTCAACTTAAAAGAATAGTATGACTATAGGGGTAGAGAAAAAAGCCTTGTATGAAAATGCTCTGTACACTTTTTAAAAGAAGCTGGATTAGTACAGTTATAATTATTCAAGGTATATAACTGATAGGAAAAGAGCTCAGTTCCATGTTTTTAGTCATATTGGGTGGGCAAACAATAAATGTTTGTCAGCTGTTCAATTAAATCTGAGCAGAGTGACACAGTTCTGGACAGCCCTGTTGCAGATTGTCTTCACATCTGTTTCCCTTATCTGCTGTTGTTTTGAAGATCTTATAATCTGTGTTTTAACTACATACAGACATATATATTAGTGGACACTGGGGACAGGTCCAACCTACTAGAAATTTAGGCACAACAGGATTATAAATGTTACTTGATATCTTATAAAGCCCAAGATACATGACCAGTGCATAGGCTCTGTTGCTTGATGTAGTCAGGTGATAACATGTGTACACTCATGCAGCCTACTTCAGCAAGTGTCAAACGTTCATGCTAAGTACTACATAAATTATCACCTAATTAAGCACTGTTATGGTTTGGATTGGGAGGGAAGTGTAAACTTGATTCTCCTTAGAGAGCTATATGCAGAAATATGATGTAGAATTCATTTTACGAATAAAGGTCAAAGATCAAATTTTTTACAGATTTTTTTGCAAGAAGGAACTGGAAGGGAACCTTGACTTCCCTAATTAAATCCTTTTCTGCTCATGAAAATTCTAAGAGGTTAATTTGGTTTTATGTGTGCTTCCCTATTATATTGTAGAGATGTCAGGAGCACTGTTCTGTTAGTGGCACAATTTATACCCTGTTGGCTTTCTAAATTTCTCATTGCTACTTTTACATCAATAGTTACTGAATCATAATTTATGAATATCAAAAAATTATTCACCTAGAGATATGAGTTTAGGATTAAAAGATAAGGCTGTTATGAAACAGTCTTATCTGAAGATATTAAACATGTACAAATCTATCATTATATCAAATTAAATCAAATCTATCACTATATTGAGGAAAATATACCTAAATATATTATTTGCATGTTAGATGTGAAGATACATGAACTGCTGCTGGTCCAGCCATCATATTATCCTGGCTGGCTATGAAATTTAAAATACAGAATCTGATATCAACCCCTCTTGATGCTTTAGATTACAATGTCCTTCAGGGCAGGAACAGTGTGTATCTATGTTTAACTCACCTAGTAATATGTGGATGCAGGAGTGAGTGATATTTTTGGCCACTGATGGATTATTAATGAAGTAAAATAATGATCATGGTCCCTGGAAGAGGGGAAAACAGTGAAAAATATGGAAGTAAAGGGAGAAATCAGAAGTCAGATTTACTAAGAAGCACTTAGGGATCAAAACTATGTATTTTCAGGCAATAAAGAGATTCTTCTAAAGCACTCTGTGGTACTGACACCAAAAACTACAAGGAGGTCAACATTAGCCGTGTGACAGTTATAACATTGATTCAGAAAGTTGTATCCTAGTTTATTTTTTCCTTTAACTAGACAGCTACCAGCTGAAGACAGCTAAACACCTAGGCACATCTGTGTTGAAACAACACCATGAGAGTGGAAAGAAACACAGAATGGACTGGGAGGAAAAAAATAGTCAAACACAAAGAGGCAAAGTAGCCAAACAGGCAGTTTCTTATCCAAAATGCTTCTGACATTTCTCCTTCTCTGCACTTCAGGAAGGTAGAGAGGGGGAAATGACAGCAGTGAAATATTTTTCTGTGTCAAGCAGTTTTCCACTTCACAAATACCACCACTGCCACAGCTGGCATGACAGGTAGTCTGCAAAGATGCCCAGGGCTGCACCACTGTAGAGACCAAATTACTTCCCCTTCTCCTCCCCAGGTGAAGTCTGAAGCATGTTGGCATTCCTGTGCTGGAAAGTTTGCATTGGCATTACCATTCCCAAGGAGCAATGACATTGCTATGGTGTGTCTGACCTAGTTAAGCATTCAAACTCTTCACTGGATGAGAGAGCAGCTGTTTGCAAAGTTCTTGAACATCTTCAGGGGTACTGAACCACTGAAGCACTGATATAAGTAATAATATTTTCACTGCCTTCTATGAAGTCTTGTTGTTTATGTCTGTATGTTCTGAATGATCTACTTTTACATATGATAGCTTTTGCTAAAAATTTACTGAGGGCAATGTTCAGAAATATATATCTGTGCATACAAGGCAATGTGACTAGCTAGCAGTTCCTGATCTGGAGATGCTGCTCAAAAACTAAAGCCAGACCAAATGGTTCTTGGACTGTTTTGTATCAGCCTTTGTTTTCAATACATGGATGTCAGAGAGAAAAATGTAATATTCAATTTTTATTTTACCTCTGAACTCTGTATTTTATTCTCTATTGTAGTTCTGAAAAATATTTTGCTGTATTGTAGTTGTACCTCAATGCTGCAAAAATGTGTATTCTGTTAATTTTGCTACATTTAGTGTCACAGAAATCAATGGTGGAGGTGGCACCTATTAAAAAATAAAATAATGTCACATTAGTAGGAAGATCCCAGTGTTTCTTTAATGCTGTCATGCCAGCAGTATGCCCTACAATAATCACAGCCATTATCAGATAGAGGACTGCTTCTTACAACATCCAAGTAACCTGACAGAGTGTTCAGTCATTCAACAACTTTGTCCTCTTATTTTATATTATAATTATGCTGTTGGTTCAATGGGTGTTTTAAACCTGCAGATAAAAGAAAAGCTGCTTAAATTGTTGTTAGGGGTGATGATCTCTGTCTCACAAATCAGTGGTGAATTCTGCAGCATCTGTTTCTCCTCACTTCTATACCACAGGGAACTTAGGGTAAAATTCATACAATGAAATTTAGGCTTCATTTACTTCAATGAATGAACAGCCAGGTCTAAAGAGCTTGATCTAGTCCTAGCTTTGCCATTTATTACCACTGTGAGTCAGACTTACTGCTTGTTGTCCTGCTTTTCTCAACTAGAAATTATTCTGATGCTTGAATTTGCACAGGCTTTAAACGCCTGTTGGTCAGGAACAAAAAAAAAGGCAGAACGAGAGTGTTCTCTGGGTTTCTATTTTTTGTATGCACAAGCCAGGTAATTCCATCAGTTGTTAGTTTTGTTAAAAGGCAGACTGGATGATGCAACAAATATGATGACATGAAAGAAACTCCGTGGTCTACTCTTTTGAGGTCTTAAGCAAAGAGGAACACATGCACCACTGGCCTGAATTTGGTTTACTGATCTTTCATTTCCTCAGCTGAATGCTTAGGATCAGTCAGTGTGCTAGAAATCCTACTGGACTCACAGCCAGTGTGTCTGCAACGCTTCTTTCAGCAAACACAAACCAAGCTTAAGGGCCTGGAATA
The DNA here is from genome assembly GCA_013397155.1 of Irena cyanogastra. NCBI lineage: Eukaryota > Metazoa > Chordata > Aves > Passeriformes > Irenidae > Irena > Irena cyanogastra. The sequence continues at coordinate 148,219 of VWZV01011707.1, forward strand.
CAGTACAGCAATTTGCTGGCCCAAAAGCAAAAATAAACCGTGCACAGTATGTCACATCAGCTCTTAACTGTCTCCAGGAAGTGAAATGTTTGACAGGGAAATATATTTGCTTTTGGTCTCGTTTGATTCATGTTTCAAGGAAAGAATTGAAGTCATACCCCCAGTGGAGCACTTACATCAATCAAGAGGAGGATACTGCAGCCTCCAAGTCATCTTCCTGCACCCTCCTCCCCACTTCCCTGTGAAGGCACAGTGCCATGGAAGTGAAGGAGATTTTAGAAAAGGGGCACAATGTGTTTTTTCTGTGTAGGGCAAATTGGATAGGATGAGTTAGGTGTAGAAATCTTTTCATATTGGGAGGGGATGGTTTCATTGTGGTGGATTTCTTTGCACCTAACTTTCCACTCACTCCCTGTCTCAGCCTAGTAGGAAAGCATGCAGAAATATTAGAGAGGCTTCCACAGTGTTAGTATAAATTTGGAGCAACTCAATAAGGAAGCTGTAAAATTACCAGTCATGCAAAAAATGTATGGCAGAAGAGACCAGGTCCAGAGTGCAGAAGGTGATTTATAAAATACAGTTGATAGAATACAATCCAATTTCTAATTTGATTGGGTTCCTAATCAGTTTTCTCCATCACACTGCAGATTCCTTCAGACAGAATAGTAAAACTTGTGCTTAAAAGTAAAGATAAGATTTTTAGAGATAAATGGAAGAAATTTACTGTTGTTCAAGTGTTCTTTTTTTGTCTCACCTTCAAGTTCTGCTATTTTTAACTTTGTTCTTTTTGACATGGGCAGTATCAGAGCCGTGTAAGAAACTTACCACAGCACCTCTCCACACTGCTGTCTTTGATGGGGAGGTAACCAGAATTTCATTAAAGATGTATTTGTGTTTTTGAGTCCTAAATATTTCTTAAGCTATTTTAAGTAGGCAAGCAGATATGCTAACGTACTAAAAATAAATATTTAAAAATACTTGACCTCAAAATACCGATCCATGAGAAGGAGAGGGTAAAAGGGCCTTTAAAAGGATCTTTTCCTTGCATCCTACCCAGAGCAGAGCCTCAGATTTATAGACTTGTGGTTGAGGCAGATGTAGACTGAGGTGCCACTTGAGATGGCATCACAGGAGGGCCCAGATATTTTTCAGGTTTCTAGTACTCTTGGCACAGGTGTTGAAGCTCTCAGCATAGTATGGGGATTTCCAATCTGTTCTTAGTGAGATAGTAAAGTTCACAGAGGCTGCCTTATGGGTCACAACCCATGCATAGGAGAGGTTGTTGTGAACACTGCCTTTTACAGAGTTATGGCTATGGCAGGAATTATATTTTTGTGCAATATAAGCAAAATTGCTAATAATGGCTTAAAAAGAATTCAATTTTAGTTGCACAGAATAGTGTTCCTCTTTTGAAAAGCATGAATCCTGCTATCAGCTCGTTCTCTTGACTTTATTTACTCACTTTCAACTTTCTCATTTTGTTTTGTTTTGTTGTGGGTTTTTTTTCCTCATTTTTTTGCCTTTGCAGTGAGGAGGGAGCCAGCCCTCTGTGGCTCACCAGTTCTCCGTGGTGCAACAGGAACCAGACCACAGCGTGGGCACCTCAGCAGGCTCTTCTGAAAGGAGCATCAGACAGAGTATTAAAGGAGGGTGTGTTCTCTCACTGCCCAGCACTACCACCACTAACCAGCAGGATGGTCTGGATTTCTGCAGCCCTGTGCCAGATGGCCCCTGACTCCAGTCTTCATTGCAGGTCTGTGGTTATGGCAAGGCTTCATTCTGAAATAGCTGCTTGGTTTTTGAAATTCAGGCATGGCTCTCTTATTTGGATATTTCAAGCTACAGGTTTCAGTTGAACCCATAAGCAGCAGCTGGGTTTAATAAATGAGGACAGATTTTCCCAGGTATTTAAAAGCTGGGCACTATGATAGTGTTTACAGGCAGCTTGCTCCATGCTGAAAGAAATCCAGAGGGATCCATTCCTTCGGAGCTTACACATTGCAATGCACAGACAGTCAGAAGTTACTTTGAATGTTTATGCCCCACATAAACCAAAATGTTTTGCCTAATGTTATGAAAAATACAGAAGATTCTACAATAACAGTGAACAATGTGGGTTTTAATTTAAAAATTAGTATTGCAGAGAATTCAGTCTCTTTATGAAAGCTTATGGTCTTAAAATCAAAGTCAAAATCTGTTTTTAAAATCTGTGCTTTAGAGCCTTCCTCTTTTGAAGATAAACACTGTTTCATTAAAAGACAAATATCTCCAAGAAAACAAACTGTGTAAATACATGAGTCTGGTTTTTTTTCTTTTGCTGAGGGTTATATCCAGTCTTGAAATACTTCAGAACAGAGAGGAGAATCACCATAAAAAATTAATGCCATAATCAGCAAGGCAGTAGTCCAACATAAAAACAGGCAGTGTTTGGGGGTTTTTATGAGCAAATGCATCACTGATTCATATGGAATATGCTCCTTGTTACCAGGACATAGTCAGCTTAGTTTCAGTGGTTTTCTAGAATACCAAAAGGTTGAACTAAAAGTTCATTTTAGTCGAAGTGGGGCAGCTAATTTTGCTGTGAGTTCACCTTTTCCTTTGTCAGGGATCTCAATGTACTGGGGAGACCTGTAAATGTTATGAAGCAGCAAAGCCCAAGAGCTGTAGAAACAGGGACTTGAATGCTGGAAGTGGTGAAGAAAACCAATTCACAGATCCTCTTCAAAAGATAAGGGGCTCCTTTCCTGACTGTTAGAGGGAGCAAGTGATCAGTAGTGATGCCTCCTTGCTACACAAACCATTTTCAGTGCATGCCTCTCTACTGACCCAGTCACTGTTTTCTGGATGTTTTGTGACACCACAAAGCAGCTGTTCTTTTACTCTTCTGACTAAGACATTTATATCCAACCCTGACATTTTAATCTAATAAAAAAAAATCTTTTTACCTCCTTGCAGTATAAACAGAGAACCTCTATATAATGGGCATCTGTGGAATATGGAATTAATCCCACTAGTGCGGAAAAACCTTCATAAGTCTCTTGCGGCTTCATCACTCTTTGAGTTATGAGGTCTTCCTCTCACTTGTGGGATAAAGTCCAAATCCCACAGAAGCTTATTATGTGTCCACTATTTATTAAAACTTCATCATTTAAAACAAAACACTTAAGAAAGACACTGGGAAACATTTAAAATCAAAGAGGTTTCAGTCTGAGGAATATTTGTTATATTTGAAGGTTTTTCAAAGTAGAGAAGAAAAAGTTCATTTTAGTCCTGATAACCACTGAATTTGCGGCTTCTGATTATTTTTCCTTTTTTTTCTTTTTCTCTATGGAGAGATTCTGAATGTTTTTCCTTTCTTTCCTACATGATTTTATAAATCTTTCAGTATCCCTCTGAAGACTTTACTTACTTTTCTCTGCTTTGCAACCCAGTGACTAGAGCCATTAACCATGAGTGAGAGCCCTTGTTCCCTAGCTTATGGTCATAAATGTATGTTCTTGCTGGACCTTAATTTGCAAAAAGTCCTTTAAATGACACTCTCTGTTTTACAGAAGTGTAACTTCACACAAATATACTGGTTAAAGCTTAAACCTAGTAGTTTAGCAGTACTAACATTTTCTACCAAGGCCATTCTGGAGCTAAGAAGATTGGGCAGGGGGTAAAGAAACCTCTGATTTAAAACTCTGCCATGTACTCTGTCTGAGCACATTTAAACCTCTTCTTATCTTTCCCTGGTTTCTGCTGTGAGAGTTTTTCACCTCTATTTCTTTATGGTGTTTCTGTACCTCAAATCAGGTAGAAGCTAAAGTCCACCAAATCACTTGATGTAATGCAAATGGGCACATCCACTATGTTAGCTACGCTGCCTGGGAATTAATTTAATCACTTCATTGTAGTGATCAATTTATTATGTAGATTCAAACAAGAACCTTTAGTCACTATTTTACAAAATAAGCATAGAAACTGATTAACAAAATATCTTTTAATTGCCTTAAGTCACACATTTGCTATTGTTACTCATATACTAAAATAGTTTAAGTTTATTATTCCTGGATTTGAGGCATTTTTTCATATTTCTGCCTATTATAAATGAGTAACTGTTATCACCTATATAATTCTCCCCTTCCCTCACACAGCAGTAAGTAACTAATTCCCAAAAGAGTTGTGAAAAACAAGGAACCCTATCTTACAGCTAAGGAATGTAAGACAGATGCTCACAGAATGACTATCCCAGTGTCACCCTGTGCATCCGTGTCAGAGCTGGGATGAAAAGCCAGAAGCTGCTGACTGCAAGCCCTGAGCTCATGGGCATGGCTCCTAAGGTAAAGTCCCAATGCTGTGCATGGAAATAGGCATAGACTCTTCCATCATCTTGCAGAGAAGTATGGTTGAGGTGAGAATATTGGAAGATCTGTGTGGTATGTGTGGAGCAGATCTGGCACTGGCACCTTTCTGAATCTTTTCAGACACCTGAAGCTGCAGGAGCTGTGTTCCCTTTCAGCTGTACTGAGATAAAAAGCACAGTGTGGCTAAAAGGTGTGTGCCTGCAAGATTGATGGTGTTGGAGCTGTTTACCCTTTAAAAAGAAATGTTCAGGTAAGAGAGCAGGCTGCCTCTGAGGAGTGGAGAGCAGAAGAGGATTGCTCAACCCGCTGGAAGATTGTGGGCATGGTGTATCATTCTTTACCTCTGGAAAAAAAAAAAATCAGGTCAATTTAAATAAATTCCAGGGGAGCAGACAAATCTTCTGTGCATACTTGAACTCTGAATCTCTTCACTTGTTCATATGTTCTTCCAGTTAATCACTTTTCTTTCCTTAGTCCTAATAGAGAAAACAGGATCTGAATTTAAGGCAGAGAGGGCAATAAAGAACAAACAGCCATATCTGCTGCCTATTTCTACAAATGCTAAGGGTTACTTCTAGTCTCCAGTGGGAGCTCAGGATGGGCCTGCTTTTATGAGAATCTGTGAGATTTACAGCAAAAAGTGTACAGCCAGTCAGAGAGCTTTGACTTGATGACAGATCTTTCTGCTCAGGCTGTGCTGATGAGTGGGACTGAATTAGCACAAAATGACCCTTTTATTTTGCTATAGCATGAATTTATATTCATAGGGGCAGCTCCTCAGTAGGAGTAAATTGTCTTAACTCTTTTAAAGGACTTGAATTTGGCTGTTTGAGGTTTGGTCCTGGCAAAAGGTGAGCACATTTTTTCAAGCTCCATGACTTCATCGATCAAACCCTCTGTCACCCTGTGGTACAGCCAGTCTTTTAATTTCTTGCACTGCTTTTCAATGATATTGAAACAAGTTTCTACCTGTTGCAAAGGGTGCTGTTGTAGCCTAAGAGCAATAATATTTTGGATGTAATTATTTTTAGGTGTGAAAAATTTTGGAATGTGATGGGAAGCAACTGAAATAAAATTCTTTGCTTTTATTTTGAATTATTTTATCACCTTCAGCAGTCATATTTATTCTTTTTCATTGTTTGAATAATTTATACATTACTAAAAAAAACAAACTAGGGCAATTCTGATGGCAGTGTTCCATTTTTTTCCTCTGCTGCACGCACAAACATGTAATAGTAATAAACATAAAATGTACATAAATTCAGTTTTTAGATTAAAAGAACAGAAAAGGCAAGCAAAGCATGGGCTGCAGAAGCAACAGGAAGTGAAAAGGTGGTCAGAGTGAAACAAGAATGTAAATCACATTTTTTATGAGTGGCCACCCGGACGACAGAGTGCAGAAGCAGACCAGGTTGTTGTGAGAAAAAACAATGAAGAGTGCACATGCAATAATACAAAGTGCCTAAGTGAGGGGTAGGGCTGGGCCAGTGCTGGGGAAGGCTTTCCTCAAGCGGGGCTTGGAGAGGGCTCATTGCTTACTCTGCCTCCTGCTTCTTTCGTCCCCTTTACCCCCCTTTACTTTTTTCTTAAACGAGATTGGTTTTGGTAGGGATGGTCCAAAAAAGCACCCTCTTGAACAATAAACACAAATGACTGTGGTGGTCCTGTCAGCTCTGGATCTTTGTAAAATAACCAGTGATCCACAACATTTTCTGGAATTGATTTCACAGGCTTTCCCTCTACATCCTCACTGACAGCCTGGAAAAAAATTTCCCCTGCCACCATCAGTGAATGCTATTCATTTTCCCATTATTGTAAATTCTTGCAGGCAAAGAGTCCTAAAGAGCAATCCCTTTGAAACAAAGGTGATTTTGCTACTGAAAGAGTAACAAATCAAATGCTATGCTCACAAACTCTTAAATTTTGAAAAGAATACTTGCAAATGATTAAATAGTTATGCATGGCAAAGACTTGAAGCTTTGACAATTTATTCAGACTTTGTAGCCTGTAGTTAAATATAAATTTTTGTTAATAGTGGCATAAACCATGTTAGGGACATGGTTTAGTGCTGGACTTGGCAGTGCTGTGTTAACAGACTTGATGATCTTAGAGGTCTTTTCCAACCTAAACGACTCTATGATAAATGTAACATTCTCTCCTGTTCACTTCCCCGCTTTTTTCCTAAGTGTAGGACTTCCAAGATTTTTGGAAGCAAAAAAGCATCTGTTTTTCTGTATGTTTGCTTTTTTTATAGACTTCATAAATCCAGCAGGCCTCTATTTGGGCCACTAGGCCCTTTCAATAGAAGCATGTTTTCACTGGGATTTCCACATTCATAATTATTCCTCTAGTTTCTCTGCTGTGAGAAGACAAGCTGCTATTTCATTGCTTTGGGGAAGTTAATAATATGGTAGGCAAAACATCAGGAAAAATTATAATGAATGAACCTATACAAATTGTAGGGAAACACATGCTGCTGTTATAAAATGTTCCCATCATAAATCCCAGCAAATCACTCTCTGCACAAGTGAATAACTTTTTAACACATAAACACTCAATTAATTAAAGGTAATATACTATATACACTCAAACTAGTGTGACACAGAAAAGACAGATTCGAATAATGGCATTCAAGATTGCAGGCCCAGTCCTGTCTGCCACAGTCCTCTTGAGAGATTTGGGAATAATAACACTCCAAAGTAACTCTCTTCTAGACCTGAAGTGAAAATGAAGTTCTCAGCCTCAGTGCTGCTATACTATATTATTGCATTCACTTAAGGCATAAGTAGGAAACTCCCTACTTTTTTTCTCACCTTATTTCAGACGTAGAGAAAATGTTTCCTCAGCCTCATGTAGGTCACCATTACCTCCTCCTCCTCCTCCTTCTCTTCATTCTCCTACTCCTTGTTCCCTCTACTCTTTCTTAGTTTTTTGTATTTTTCTATCTTGCCCAGGATCTTGGATGATTATTTCTTTTTACAATTGCATTATTTGCAAGGCCAGTGAATTTATTATCTTTTCTGTCTACGGCTGTAGTTCACCTCCACTAGGATATATCTGTTCATTTTGAGAGCCAATTTGGTTAGAATTTGCTGGGACAATTGTAAAAATATTGCTTAAATAAATTTTTCACTCTATAAGAAAAGAAAGGGAGTGCAAGGGAAAACAAACAAATTTTGAAATGTTTTCAGTTTTGATTACATTTGTGTCAAGATCAGAAGGAGACTTACCAACTGTAGAAAAATAACCAACTTGTACTCACATGGAAAGGAACAAAGCAAGGTTCAGTTTTCCAATGCAGGGGTTATTAAGTTTTCTCCAGTTTTCTGCAGCAAGTCACTGAGAGCAATCCACCAAAAAAACCAGTTAAAAGTAGTGACTTGAATCCAAGATTTTGCATTCAAGAATACTTATATTCACATACCTGCTTGAAGCTAAATGATATTGCTGTATGAATGGACAAGTATTTGTATGTTTTCACAGGGAGAAATACAATGATAGTCCATTTTTATACTGTGTTTTACCATTCTATCTTACCAGATATAATGGGATAGTTTTTAATTCTTTCAAGATTTCTGAGATCAAGGAACTTTTTCCATTCAGGTTTAAACTCTATATATTTACTATGGCCAGTCCCTATGTGTATTATGTATAATAGAGATTATGATTTGTCATGTAGCCGTGGCCAAAGAAAAATTAACATTTTCTCCTACTCTCCACTCCTATTTTTTGCACAGCTCAGATGCTTCTATGTCGATCTACTTTCATATCACTCTTTGACTGATAACTCTAATAAGAATGAAAGTTTACAAAAGCTGAGAAAACACAGACAAGTGAAATAAAAGAAAAAATCTAAGGTTTCCCCCCGTCAAGGTAACAGAATCATTAAACACAGAATAGTCAAGGTTAGAAAAGACCTTCAAGATCATCAAGTCCAACCATGATCCAGCACCACCACCATGTTCACCACTAAACAACATCTCCAAAACCAGGGAGCAATAGCTGACGGCAATAACTGGGGTTGTTTTGGGTACAGGCTGCGTGATCACCTCTTTGGAATTAGTTTATCATGCCTAACCTTCTGCCTGAGTGCTGAACCACCACCACCAATGACATATTACACAAAATGTGCTTTCTCTTTCCACCTATTGGCAGACAGTTTACTTTTTATCTTTTAATTTAAGTCTGATATTTTCCTCAGTCAGTACACTCATTTGAAATTGATCTTGATATTTTACTGCACCTTTCTATCTTTTCTGCTTCTTTCCCAGTAAGTATATCAGTAAATATGACAGGATTTCCCAAATAAGCAGAGATGAATTTCAGAATGGCAATACACACTAGATTTAGAAAAATGTAATGGTGCCACTCAGGTTGAAAAGTTGGTTGAAAAAGGACAAACATCTGTCCTTTCCTATCCCAGTATATCTGATGGCAACCCTCTCAAAAGGCCATCCATGAAAACTTCTGTCTCATACAGTGCACATTAATATCTCCTACCATCATGGAGAAGTCTTATGGGGTAAAAGTCCTCCCATGTTTTTTGGAAATTGCAGAGGAATCCTTGGTTATCCTAGGGGAGGGGTGTGGCTATGGCACAACCTAACAATAATTAATGGCATTTATAGACCCTTGCTCAGTATTCCCAATTCAATCTAAGTGTATTCAGGTTACTTTGTCAGTCATCTCAACTGATATTTATAGGGCTTCCTGAAGTGTGTAATGGAAAAACTGCTGTACTCAGCACACACCTGTGGACTCAGCAAGTCTGATTATAGATTATGAAATTTCATACAAAATTACTGGAAGTTTGAGAGCTTAAAAATGAACCCTCATGCTTGACCACAGATATTTTAAATGATTCATAGCTATTTAGACCATTTAAAGGCTTGTTGGTTGCTATAAAACTTTATCCTGTTAAACTATCCTTCACTTATGAAGTCTATTTCTAGAATGTATTCCATTACCCTGCCATTATATTTAATATATCACCATATTTCATATTTACTCTCTCAAGAACATCTATTTTTAGCCATGGAAGTTATCTTACATAGTCATATTATCCAGTGATGGCTCTTTTCAAGCCAAATGTAACACTTCCAAACAATCCTTTCAATTAAAGTTGTACTGATGCTGACAGTAGCCACAAGCAAGTCCACAGGGGAAGAAGTGAAAATGAATTGATCCAGTCCTAGATCTTGTCAGCTAGTGATTACCCAAGAAATGGATCCTCTGAGAGAATGTCTGAGTCCTTTATCTCATTTTTAATCTTTGGCCTTCACACCGCCCTGTGTTCAAAATTTCCACTGTTCAGCTCTTTGCTATGTGAAACTTGATACCTAAAGTGTTGCTGGTGGTGCTCTACTTTTTCTGTTGCTGTACATATCATAATGTTAATCTATTTTTTTCTTACCTTACAGAAAAAAGGTTGAACATTTGAGGATAAAATTATTGCAAAATTCCAGCACAAAACAAGCCTAGGAAATGCATGTTGTAATGAGCAGTTTATAGAGTTATACAGACAAATTGTAAAACAGAGAATCAAAATGGAAGTCCCTCCATAATCTTTAATACTGATTAACAGTGTCATACATTTGAAGGAGTAATAGACGAGAAAAACAGGACAAAAGGAGAATTAAACATGGACTATACATTTTGCTGAAAGTCAAATGAAACTTGAAATCATAGACATTTTTTTAGGGTTTCTCATTAATACTATACTATTAATTATAAGGAGCATTATTTTTTATATATTACATACTTGTTTAATTTTTTTTTTCCAGAAATCTCATCCAAACTACTAAAATTTTTGAGTTGTTTATAGCCTGCACTGGTAGAATTTGCTTTATGTTATTAGTTTCTGCCATTGGAAAGGCAGAAACCAGCTGCCTCTTGAGTAGTCTTACAAAGCTATTCAAGATGGAAAGAGAAAATGCTGTGTTGAAAGCCCATAAAACATAATTCCCTTAAATGAAATAACTGGGGGAATTTTAGGTAAGTAGTGTGTGATTACACATTTGCAATTTATTGATTTTTGTTTCTGTCAGTCCAGAACACACTTGCCATCCAAGCTGCCTGGTTCAAGGCTGAGTTGGAGCATATCCCATGCTGTGGAGACAACTGCAGGTGCAATGAGTGCCTGTGTGCTCCTGGCTTTGGGTAGCTGCAGAAGGGAGAGACACTACCTTCAAAAGTGAGGGTTTGTACATAATTTGTGCATGTGCGCACACAGGGTGTGACATTGCTACAGAACAGCAAGAGGGGAAAAAAGGAAAACGAGCCACTCAAACAGGAGTTATCCAGACACATGCATTTGTTAAGCTGAGAACCAGCCCTCTGCTCCTCCACTTGGAAAAATTCCTGGTGAGGAGATGACTTGCTATGGATTTGCGAGGTAAAATCTTCAACGGAAAATAAAATCTGGCTTCTGCTGCGTGGCTTGAGGCTCATTCCACTTATCCATTGGCATGACCTCACTGGGAGTGGAGTCAAAAGTCTTCCTTGTTTGATGCAATGTGTCACTGCTGCTTATTTGCCACCTTCCCTCCTGTCCTCAGAGATTACCTGCTCCTCCACCCACCACCAGGCAATAGCTCCTTCAGGGATGACGCATCTCAGCAGCCCCTGATGCCCACGATCAGGGACTGGAAACTCAGCCTTCCTGGACAGGATCTTAGCATGGTCCTTCCTGCCACAAAATATCAAACAGAACTGGAGGCTGACACTGTCCAGAGCTAGAATCAAATGTTTTAGCAATAAAATCTTACATCAGAACATATATAAATACCTTTCAAAATCCCTCTTCTGGGCACTGTAACAGATTCATCTGCCCCAGATGAGTGGACAGTGAAGTATTTCCTCCTTCTGCACTCCAGGTCTCCATGGTGAGCTCAGACACCAGACCGATGTACAACATCTCAAAGTCTTTTACACTGTCCTCTTGTCATGGTTCAATAAATTTTCAGAGTGCAAAGTAACAACTAAGATGTTACATTTGCCTTCATGATGACAAAATCCTTATTATAAAGAAGGAAGTGTGAATTGTTATTTACCAACAAAACTAGTGTAGTAACCAGAATAAAACACATCAGAGCCTAACAGTTCTGTTGGAAGCAGCTTTTGTCCTTGTTGTTAATAAGTTTTATAATGATTGGAACTGCTTTCTTTACACAGTCTTCCAGCTGTTCCCAAAGGAAACTTTTTCCTTGTTTAGTGCCTCCAAGTTTCTTGAAATGCTTGGATGAATGGTCCTCTGTAACAGCCAAAGATTATTTTATCCATTGAACTTCAGAACGTTAAAAATATCCCATCTGGTTAAGCAGTGACTTGATTTTGGGTCATTGTGAACTAAGTTTTATATACTTTGCTGGGAAGGGTCTGGTGTTCACTGTGCTGCAGAATATTACTGAACTATAGAAATTTATACATTATTATGTCACAGAAAAGGTACATGTACATAAGCAAATGCCAGTTCCACCTTTATTGTGAGATTAAACAGAGCCAAGGAACTTCCTGGACGCTGGAACTCAGACATCTATATCGTTAAATTGGCCCTGGTCAACATCCATGTTTCTCAAGCAGTTCCTATGTTTAACCTGGACTTTAACTAAGGTCCAGGATTAGCAGTGAGTTTGCATTTGGTAATTTCTTTTTCAAAGGCTAGAAGATTTAGTGGTATGGAGTCAGAACAGCTACTTGCATTTTAATATACTAGTGAAGACTTCATATGTATGAAATATGCGTATTTCTTCAATGATCTTAGAAAATCAGACGTTGGAAGCAAATATCAGTTTTCACATTTTTTGATGAAAGAGCCAGCAGCTGCTTTCAGGTCATTGCAGTTATCTGGGATGTGGTTGAGAAAGATAAGATGATTGCCCTTCAGCAATTGTCTAATGAGCGTTGATTGCATTTGTGTCTGAGTACTGAGGTGAAAAAGTTGTATGGATGGTTGAACATAAAATAAGTAAATTAGTAAACATATATTAGTCAATATAAGAGTCACTGACATGTTTGTTTTACGAAAGCATTCTAAGGTGGACTCTATTTTTCCCATCAGGCTGTAAATTTTAGACAGAAAATGCTGATTGTTGAAAAATATGTTCTTTGCTGTCAATGAATTTTATTCGTTCCTGTAAAAGCCAAGACAACAGAAGTAGAAGAAATGTCACTCTAGTTTATAAACTCTGTAAAGCAGATGAACATGCCTGGCTGCTTTGCAGTCTAAGATCTCATAGATGAATCCAAGTACAAGAAGACAGCTGGTAATCCAGGCTATGTCCCTATGCAATCACATTTCCAGTCTCATGTGTGTGCTTGTCCAAGACTTTCAGAGATCACAGAGTGCCCGCTTCCACCCACTTCCACCTCACTTCCACTGGGGATTACATGGTCTCATATCAAAGCCTTACCTTTTGTAGACAGAAAAGTAGAAAGAGCTAAGACCCCAGGAAATGCCCAGCATAGACTGATTTACACTTAAGTGGACAGTGGTAGAAATTAATGTAGGAGAGATCCTTTTCAAAATATAAGTTTCTTCTTGACATAGCCTTAGTTCTGATTTTCCCAACTGAAATTATGTTATTAACATATGCATGTATTTATAATATTTTCTGAAGCTACTTTAGCCACAATTCTAACTAAGTTTTTTTTTTTGTGTTTAGCTAATAAAAATGTATATAGAATCTTCTTAGAGTGAACTGGTAAAATAGATTCTACTGGTAAAAGTAGATTTTGTTAAGTCTTTGGTTTTACTATATTTTTAGTTTTTCAAATTTCAGAAAGAGACATGGAACCAAGTTCAGTGAAGGTTCTGCAGATGGTTAGAGACAACTAAATCATTGTTCCTGCCAATCAAAAAATTAGATTATATTTTCAAAACACTGTAAAATTGTGAAGCAGAAAACAGAGTTGTTGGGAGTGGGTGAAGACTTAAACTAGAAAAAAATATTTTTCTCTGTTGGTCATATTCAAATGCAAATATTTTTTCAGGAAAATAAATACTTTGAGAAAAAAAGGATGAACCTCTCCATTTTCTCTAACAAAACAAGGTTTCATCATGAGGCAAAGCTTTTAGTCATACTTTACTTGTCATCCAATATTGTAGATTGGTGGTTATGATAATAATTAAATCCATTATTGATTCACATCTAATCTCTATGAAATCTAACAATAATGACAGTAAGGATCTTTTTGAAAAAATAAAAACAAACAACAAGACCCACATAGTACATGGGGTGAAATTCTGGTCTCGTGGAAGTAAATACTAAAACTCCCATTGACTCCAAAGGGGTCAGGATCTCTTCCCCTTTCCCTCCACCCCCAGTGTGTAACCACAGCTGTGCTTTTACTAAGCCACATGCAAGAACAACTTATGAATCACATCTGGTGACCCTGTTTGGCATCCCAGCAGAGAAAACATCAGGAATATTAACCCCTTTGTTACATAAATTAAAACAAAAAGACTCTCGGGCTCCTTGGATAATGCAAAAGCTAAGAGAAAGAAAATAAAAGCAGAATAACACTAAGAGAAAGAAAATAAAAACAGAGTAAAAATGTTTTAAGGAAATGGAAAATCAGGGCCACAATGAAAGACAAAACCTGCTAAGGCATTGTAATTAGAAAATTTAAGAATTAACACATTTTTCTTTCTCTTGTAAATTTAGCTGCCAATGTAACTAGATAAATTTCTTTAGTTTGTTTCCACTTGTTCTCACTGATGCAAGCTGGCAATAGCCTTTGTAGAATTTCAGGCTCTTTGGAGTCAGTGTCTTGATCTTCTGTCAAAACCTCTTCATTTTCCAAGAACCTCTTAATTTTCCATTTCCTCCTTGGCAAAGCTTAAAACCATATCCAAAAGCTGTATTAGCATTTTTTCACCTGAGACATTGGAATTTCCACCGTCACCGGACTTCTTTCCTTTTTCTGTCTTTGGAAGATATCTTGTTAAAATCCAATGTTAATATCCAAACCTCTGCTCTTTTTTTTTCCTCCCCTTTTTTTAAATTTTTTTCCCTTTTTGGGACGTGTGTGTATATTTTACTCTGGAAGGAATTTCACAGTCTGAAATTTAAATCATAGCTATCTATATCCTGGGCTGGATGAGCCTTTTATATATAAACATTCCCAAAATGAAACATTTGTTATCAGAATCTAGAAGACAGCACTGTACTTTCTCACTGACCAGGTATCAAACAGTACCCATAAAGAGATAAATTCCTGCATTTTAATCTCACTATAAGGTTTTATGCTAGTAATTTTACATACATGACTTGTCATATGTGGAGAATTTTAGAGAAAGTAGAAAAATGTACCACACAGAACACTGCAGACCATTAGAGACAAGAATATATGTCAGGCACATTGTCCTGACATCATTAAGGCCTTTTCTACCACATTGCTCTGATTTCTTCTGTTTAAATAGATTTTGCTAGGCTGTAGAATATGATAATCATGTCTGAGGAGTGAAATCTACAAACTTAACACATCTGCTGGGCCTTGTGAAGTGGCAGAGCTGAATTCGACAGGATTTAGGGATTGGGGAGCTGATTTGACTGTGTACCAGAAGCAGCAGAGTCCTCTAAATGATGAACGGTGGTGTACCAGCACACTGGACATGTCTGGTTGAAGTCTAGCTCCCCTAAGTGTTTGATCTTTCAGCCATCTCTTGTGAAAAGGGTATCTTTGCTGTTTTTTGTGAGCATCCAGCTGCTTCCTAGGGGGATCATGGCCACAATCCCACTGGAAATACCAGTGTCTAAACCCACTGAAACCAGATGCATCAGAGCATCTGAAATCAGATGCTTCAAAACAAAAACTTGTCAGTACAAAAATAATTCTAAATAATTTAATCTCTATAACTCCAGGAAACAATTAAAATGTAATTACAATTATGTTACAAATGTACAGTAAAAGTATTGGATTTTCTCTTTATTTTCCCTGAGTTACAGAAAGCACACATATTTTCAATAAGTAGAATACAAAGTTAAAAAGACTATCTGGAAAGGTTAATATAAGGTGTCTGTATTTTGAATATCTGTGAATGAAATTTCTTTTCATATTAGTATAGCATGGCAAGATCTTACAGATTACAAGGATATCTGTCAGCTGTAGGGAGAATAATGTAATGATGAAGAAATAGCACTGTATCATAATAATGCAAAGAATTCTGAATACAGAAGTCAGCACAGGGAGAATTAATAGACTTGATGCAGCAAAATATTTCTGTTTATTAGAATACTAGTGCAGTTTTTCAGCTATTTACAGTCCAATAATAAAAATAATATTAAACAATGTTGCTTGCAAAATTCACAGTAATATTACACTTTTTCCCAACATTTTCAAACCTTTTGCTCTGCAGAGAATTCTGATATTGGAATTCAATTCATTATGAAAGTACATGTTGCAGTTTTAATAACCTATGACAGAATTTCCTACTTTTCAAAAACATGCTATTAATGTTGAGGTGTGAAGTGTCAGCAGGCACAAGTAGGGCAACTAAGACTGAGAAATGGTTGTAATGGGGCATTTCAATTATCTGCATTGAAATTTATCCTTTCCAGTGGACGATTTAGAGAGAGGACTTCTTGACCTCTCAGACTATAATTTTTATAGCAGTTGGTTCTACAGCACACATGAGGGAATGTTACTCGGTCCTATGTAATATACAAGTGTTGGTTCATAAAGGAGCTATCGCTGAGCCACTAATTAATGGTGACCACAGCATAATTAAGTTCAACATTCTCAAGGGAGTGATTGAATCAAATGTGGGACTGTGACACTAAACTTTTGATAAAGAAATTTTTTTCAAGGGGAAAGTTAGTTAAAAAAAAACCTGAAGTCAAAAGTGAGGAAATTAAAATCCTTACACTCAGCATGGAGGCTTCTTAGGTATCCCAGGAGTCACAGAGGAATGAATGCATCTTAACAAAATATAAAATAGAAAGCCATTTAAAAGCTAGTACAGTTAGATTGCAAGGTCCAAGATGTTATTTAAGACAATATGATAGCTTTCAGAAAACTGAAATAGAGTCCAATTCAATGAAAGGACCAAATATTAAGGAATTTAGGAGGTAAAAGGTAAGGTATAAGATAAGTCATAAATGCCTCTGAAAATACTAACACTATATTTGTATGTGTCTCAGTTGCGAACTGTGTAAGAAAGTTGGATGAATGATTTTCTCATCCTTGAGAAGTTATGGATAATATGGATATTAGAGAAAAATTGTAAACGATGTTTGCGGTCGGAGTCATCAATGAGGCTGGGAGATCTGAAAGAAAGTAATCTGAGGAATTCACTGTCAATAAACTGATAAACTGGAAAGTATCAGTACACAAGGCCTTCTAAGAGCTCAGATGGAAAAAAGGGGGTAGTGGAATTGTCAGTAGGAAAGTAAAATTTCATATGATCTGTGATTCTAAGCGGAAATGTGGAAGAGCAGCAAATGCTTAAAAAGTACTTGAGTCACATGGAGAATAGCAGGTGGCTTTAAGTGGAAGAATTAGTTAGAATAATCAGTAGGCAAAATTATAAAGTTACTTTCCTAATTTTTTTTGCTTTACTTTAAGCAGAAGCAAACACCCTATGAGAGGCTGCTGGAAAAATGAGGAAGCCCTGGCTAAGGCCAACGTGGTATGAACACACAGAAAAGTGGAGTAGAAAGTGGCAAAAGAGGCAAGAGCTGCTGGTCCAGCAGCATCAGGCTGAAGATTTGCCCTTTCCCCTCACCCCAGCGAGGCTGGTGAGTGATTTGGCATGCACTTGAGTGCATCAGGATCTTACTAGCAGGCTCTGGTTTTGGCTCCAAATGCAGACATCACACTGGTCACGTGTATTAACCTCCTGGTAGCACTCACCATTTAAACGGGACTATCTCTGTCTGACAGAGGCAACTCTTCTAATTGTGCCTGATGGTCCTTATGCATCAGAGGACCCAAAAACTGAATATCATGGTGAGGCCTCAGTTACACCATGTAAATACTATTCCTGTTTCCAAACAAATATAATCTTTTTTTTCAGTCAGACTTCTGCACTGCAGTAGCCTGACCTCTTTCAACAGAGCTGATACTGAAATTTGAATTAAAGGCTTGGATGTGATGTACACCCAGGCCCTGTTACACAAGTCTGACAATGGAAACAACATTAATTGAAGTGTCTTCTGGAAGGATATAATGATATTCCAGTATAAACAAACTCCAGGTCCTGTATTTTATATGCTGATTTTTTAGATGGCTAGTATATAACAGTGTCTCATATCATTCTGCCTTCTGAAGATACAGATTCATGATATACTTTGAGAGAAAATCTGACTTTCCATAGAGAGGAACGTAAACTAGAGAGAAAACACACGGCCATTTAAAATAGCTTGTGCATTTGTAGAATAATTTTGATGAAAAATACTATGTCCTAAAGGAAACATAGAGCCTGTGGTGTTGATGGAAAAAGCTTACACGCACTCAGTTTCTGTAACTTGCATAATTCACTTACAGCTTTAGTTTTCCTGAATAATGCTGTCATTCCAAAGTCACGTCAGCCGTAATGCCTTTACACCGATCCATAACATCGCGTGCTCCGCATGTGCTTACACGCACTACGTGGAGTTACTCTCCAGATAATAAACCATCAGACTAGGGACTAAATTCATTTATCTTGCACCTTGACATCCTCCCATACACTAATCCGTTTCCACTGGGACTGTTTTTAACAATCTGACCCTCCCAGCAATTAAGAACAGCTGCCATTTTTTTTTAAACAAACCTGCCAGGAAAATATTTCTTGCTTTCCTCACAAACCTGGAATTCTGAGCCACCCTCCCACCCCCAAATTACATTGGACTCATTCCCAGGACATGTAATGTTCAGTCCTGGGCTAATGACTGGTTTAAATTTCAATAACCCACAGTTCGTTAGGATCAGAAATATATTTAACCATGGTAGAGATGGGATTCCCCCTTTTCCAACAGCGAATGGCCTTTTTTTATCTCTGCTAGACTTGCTAGTATATAAAATACCAGAGTTTAAAAGTTAAAGTTATGTAGGTGCTGGTTAATGTTTTAAAATATTTTGTATTGGGCTGCTGCCTACAGCTGTAACTACAACTGAGGCCCCAGTGAAGAGCTCTTGCAGGAGCACGTGGTCACAGATGTTCCCCACCATGGGCATTTTCTGCTCAAAAGAGGGAAAGAAGAGAAGAGAGTTGGTGAAATTGAGTGAACTCTAGTCCTGAAAAAGGTTAGTACCAAGCTGCAATTCAACGCCACGACCCAGCTCCTGATCTGCCTCATGAAAGCCTCAACTCCCCAGCTAAAAATAGCAGTTTTAACTGCATTTTCTAGTTGAAGCTGGGGCATGTGAATTTGTGATCTTTAGTCAATATGAATTTATAGGCACTGAGAAAAGTGACTCCAGCAAAGAGCTGAAAAATCCTGCAGCATGGGTAAACCAGCTTATTTGTGTCATGATGTAAAACACCTGCTGGTGTGAAATGGCCTGAAGATTTTACTGCTGCAGCATGGTCAACTTAATGCATGAACTCATATGTGACTTTTGTGCTCATCTTATTCCCACCAGCACCCAATATTTCATTTACTTGCTCTGTTGAAAAGATATCAGTGCTGGTATGTTTTTTCATTTAATCTTCACAGTGTACCTGCCACTAGTATTGAATTGGTGCCTCCTACTGAGATGTGCCTGCCATGGTGTAAATAATCTCTACCAAATGATATGTCTACACTTTGGGTGCAAGGTGGGTTTAGAGGACAGAGAGCAGAACACAACTCACCACAAGAAAAGAAGAGTAAAATGGTTGTTTAATCACTATGAGTTGAGGAAAAACTACCAAACCATATTCTTCAGTATAGCATGGCTATTTTCTTCATTAAAGCAAGGGAGAAAACAGCTTGATTGGCCCATGAGAGGATCCCCCATGTATCATAGGTGTAAATGGTGATGAAAGGAAGGCCTCCTGCTCTATGGCCTTTCACTGCTTTGGAAAGATGGATTTAAACAAATTTTTGCTGTGGTCACCTCTGGCCGTGGTGTCAAACTACACCATCTTAAAAAACACAGGGGGTTGAGACCATTTCTGCAATGGTTGCAGCAAGTTCAAAATAGTGAAGTGACCTTCACAACACATTGATGCAGAAGTCTTTGGCCCCTGCTTTTGACAAATCAGCAGCATCTCAGAATTTTTCTTAGCAAGCAGAAATGAGACCAGCTTCTTAAAACTATTAGATAGCAACGAAGTATTCAGCTTTGCATCCAGATATTTCTCCTTCATAATAATAGATGTTTACATGTAGCTGGTTTTTTGCTTCATGCTTTCATGACTTTGTTTTCAGCAAATCATTAAAAGAGTGATGACTTACTGCAGTGCTTTTTAAAATCTAGTCACAAACCACAATCGCTAACAGGAAATGGAATGTTTACTTGAGTTTATTATACAAGGGTCTGGATATGAGCTGTGGGATTTTTACACCTCATAGCAACGGTATTACAATTTATTTACATCTTCATGTTGGCAGCTGCACAAACTCTTATGAAATAGGACAATCACACCTTAGGGAACAGTAATTATAGGCAGAGGTATAAATAGTATAAAGAAGTGCATGCATTTGGCACTTAAGTAGAAGAGAATAGAAACTATTCTGGCAAATCTTCAAAAACACGGACTCTCGTTCATTATGAGGGCATGAACTAATTAAAAAGAACTTGTCAGAATCAGCTGCATGAATAAATTCTAGTCAATTCTGGCACAGTTCAGCTCCAAACTCACGAAGAGCAAAGTTGTTTTAGTGATGTCATAATTTGGACATTCAGAGTATGATATCATTTTTGACAGAATTAATGCAGAATTAATACCATATGTATAAGCACTAATAGGTATTGAATTGAACACCCAGTGATAAGTCTATGTTGGTTTCCAAAGTAACAGTCTGTTTTTTTTCTTCAGAATGCTTACATTAATATAATGTCAGAAGGCAAATTTAAAATACATTTCAACACTTTTATAAGAAAGCATTTAAGTTTTACATCTTTACCTCTATTTCAAAAGATGTTTAATAAGAAAACTTCAGTTAAACTTCAGTTCAATTTTTAATAGTAGCAATAGTGTCATAAGAGAAGAATTTTAAGGCAATTGTAAAAATTGTCACCATTTGATCGCTGGGTGGTGAATTCCTCTGAGGGTTAGTGGCTGCATTTATAAATAATTTATACATAAATACATATATATATAATGTATAATATAATATCATATCATATATTTATTCTTATGTGAGGAATCCCAAAGTTAAAATGTAGTTGCATTTTGCAGTTTTTTAGTTCCTAGTTACTGTCAGCGACCAGGTGTTACTCTTTCTCGAGTGTTTTGGCTCCCATCTCCTTTCTTTCCCAGCCCTGATACATTAAATTCTTTCACTGTTATCCATGATGGTTCTTAAGGTCTTCCTCTTCAGTTTTTCTTCCCCTCAGGATATAGTTATAGTTTGAGGATTTATGGCTGAATCAGGCTGAGCTAAAGAGCTGGTGAACAGAGGTAGTGTAGGGATATGTCAAAGTTCGCTGATGGAGCTAAACATAAAAATTTAAAGCAAAGCTGACCCTGGGGTGAGAGAAGCTCTCTTGACACAGAGTATGAGTGTACTAAGCTCAGGAAAGAAATTTAACAGCAACAATGTAGTGGGAAGAGTCGCATGTGAGGAAACTGCCTCCATTCTACATTTACAGGGGAGGGATTTGAATTAGGTGTTGAAAAGAAGAAAAAGATTATGGAGTTAAAAGTATATGAGAAAGCTCCATACTCAGCAGTAATAGGAAGAGTAAACAAATTGCTGATAATTAGAAAAGATAGAGAAGCAAAGAAGAACTCTCCTTTTGTCCATGTGCATCCCTGGTCTCCCTAGTGAGGATGTAGAAAGGTTAAAGATAGAGAGAATGACAAAACAGATATTGAAAAGTAAGGAACAGCTTCTATGTCAAGAATAATTAAGTAGACTAGGACCCCTTATCCTAGAAAAGAGGCAACTGAAGTACAGTGATTGCAGACAATACCAACTGAGCATATTACCAAGGCACTCCCAGAATAAGTGAATTAAACATTATCATATAAAAATCCCACATCCAATTCAAAACAATAGGGAAGGAATAACGTAAATTAATTTTCTTTGGGGTGTAATTTTATGGCAGAATTCATTGCCATTGTTTAGGTGTGTCAGAAAATTATTCAAGTTAGTTTTAATGCTACACACTGGATGTAGGTCTTAGTGAGTACTGCGTCTTGTTAATGGTCTTGCTTTGTGTCTGTAAGTTATTGTCCAGGCTCTTCTGACAAGCAGGGAAATTGCAAATCAGTATGCCTTCTATTTATTCATGTACTGAACAGCACTTCAATGTGCCTGAGAGAAGGTGGGCATGGTCAGGAGCAGACAGAAGGACAAATTTTGAGTGAATGGGGAAATAGGAAGGTTTATCATATGCAATGACTGTGTTCTGTTTAGGCACTAAGATGGATACAGATTCAGGGCTGATTTACTGACAAGCAATCTCTCCCACACCACCCTGCACTGCTAGAAGTGCAGAGCTTGCCCTTCTGATCACAGCCAGAATCTTAAAGAAAGTCGAAAGATGCACTAAAGGTATTTATTTACTGGCTCAGCTGAGTGCTTACTGCCAGTAGTCTGGCCCAGTGCTTGATAGAAACATTTGTAGTTGTCCATGTTTTTTAATGGGTGCAGTATGTTCTGGAGAAATATGGGGTTTTGTTTTCAGAAAAGATCATTGCAAATGAAGGCAAGATAAGGAGAGTATCTGAAGTCCCTTTCCATTTTCTTGCCAATGATTAAAAGGCTAACTGAAGTCAAGATTATTTTCAACTTCCTATAATACACCTCCTGATTTTCTTTGACTCTTTTCCAAGTTCTGTGGTTTTAAACAAAGAACAAGTAACTATCTGGAAAGCAAACCAGTGTTCATTGCACTTGCACCTGCCTTGGATTCCACCCTTCTGTTTTCATATCAGCCCTCTGGGTTTCTGATAAATTAATAACATGTTCCAGGCTACCTTTTCATCGTCTAGCCACAAAAACACAGATCTGCATGGGAGGTTTCACAGAATGCATTAAGTATGCAGGAGTCCTTTATTGCTTAAGTAAGAAAAGCAAACTATCATTTACAGGGAAATCAGAGCATCAAAGGCGGAAGCAGAAAGATTTAATTATACAGTAGCTGCATATTTGTTGCATCTAGTGGAAGGATTTCATTTTAGTTCAATCTTAAAGATTTTAGATACTGCAATATTCAAGGAAAACAGGCAAGGACAGTGAGGAATAAGCATGGTTTCTTTCTATTTCAACAACACCAAACCAAACTCCTATTTCTTTAGTCCATCCTGTCTTAATTTATGCACTTTAAAATTGAATGGTTCTCAAAAAAACTGTAACTCCTTCCACTTCTAGTGATATGGGTAATTTTGATTGAGTATATAATGTCCTGAGTGACTTTATTTCTCATTTCATAGGATTTCTCCCAAGCATAAACATCAATATGACTACAAGTCTCATATTTCTGTTTCCCTCGCTATGATACTTTCCACACCCAAATTTTCAGTAGTCCTGCTTTTTTTCCCCCCGGCATATTGCCTAAATGGGAAAATTTTTATGAAGAGGAATGTTTTACATTTGCTCTTAAGCTAGCAAAGTCTGGGCTTGTTTTGCCTTGGGGAAAGGAATGGGATGGTCAGAGCTATGTGTACTCTGTATCTGTGTACAGATACACTGCAAGTATCTGTATCTGTGGGTGAAAGATGGTCTCAGTGAAGAAAAATTCTATACTCTTTTTGGGTTAGAGAATTTCGCCCATTACCATGAACAGAAAAACCCATGAAGGTTTTGAGGTAGCCAGGCCACAAAACAACAGTAACATCTTGTAATGAGTCACTTTGTGTGTTCATTAGCCATGAATCGGTGTGTGAGAGGGAGAGAGGACTTAATCCTTTTTTGGAGACATAGCCCTGCTGACTAGCATTGTAATGAAAAGTAACTGTATATTTCCCCATAGACTTGGTAACTGAAAGACAGTCCAGTCAGGGATTTTTAAACATGATATTCAAATATGATTTCATATTTTATTTGATATGTGTTCCCATTTGCGGCTCTGAAGTCCAGGCTGATATCCCGCTTGGGCTTTATGTAACAAACTCTTCTTGTGTGTTTCTTGCTCTGCTTATACATTGCTTGAACTCCCCTGAAGTTCCACTACTATCAACTTATGAAAAAGATATTATTAGACATGAAGGACCTGGCTGAAATGTCATGGTTTAAATGCAGCTGGTTTAATTTGCACTGAGCATTGTGAAAGGTGATTCCTCATGCTCTGCAAATATACACCCCCCCACCCCCATTCCAAAATATGATTCCAGACTCCTGAACATGTGACTAGATATGGGATTCTTTCACTTTCATACACTTTCATATCACACTGACATTAGAGCATTACTGTCTTCCAGAAGTTCATGTACAAACAAAGGAGGTGCCAGTGACCACAGGCTTTTATACTGGTCCCTCTGAAGTCACCTGAACATTTGCCATAAGCAGAACCAGTGCCATTAGAATCCTGGAAAGAAGATAAGAGCAATGTAAATGTGTGAATAATTTTATTTATTATAATTAAAATTGAGAATTCTGTTCAGTGCTTCAGCAACATAAGCAACAGGTAATTGAAGATTTCATTTTCCCAGGGAAATAAAATATTTTTCCTGGCATCACATAATTTTCTTTCACACTTTTTACGATGTCCAATGTATTTTAGGAGGTTATTTGTTTTAGGAGGCCTGTCTTTTTTAGGATCCTTTTGATGTGTTTTGTTTAAAATATGTACTTTTAATGGGTTTAATATGCCAAGAGAATGTTAAAGGTACCAGTAGGGAAAAAAGTATAAACAGATAAATAAAGAATACAAATACTTAGAGTACATGGTTATCTTCAATGTCAATCCAACCCTGTTAATAAGGATCTCTTTGAAAAGACCATGTAACCTTCTTCTGACCTTTAAAAGAGAAATGCCCAAAATTTACTTAGTTGAGAATCATATGTTACTCCACGTGAGTAATTTAACATGCTGGCTAATAAACTTGAGCTGCATTTTATTTCAAGTTACATTTCAAGTTTGAGTCTGTTTAGGATTTCCAGACCTTTTGATACATAACAGCTCATTATAAATATTATGAGAGTTCTGCTCGATATTTCCATCTTTAAGAGGAAAACAATTTCAAGGCTGAGAAAAAAAATGTTAAGTACGACGTAGACTTACAAAACAGAAGGCTGACTTGGACATCAAGCATCCAGTCCCCTATATGCTAAGTAACCATAAAAGTCTCACTTCTGAATTGGTTAAACATCTTAAAAAAGAGAATTTTTTACTGCAAATGCTGTCTGTGTTTTAACACTTGTCCAGATCCTCTGGTGACATGTAGAGTCTGTCTTTTATTTCCCAGCTTAAATGAGCTGGTTAATAACAATTTTTATTTTTTTTTTCCGTAGGATGGTATTTACTTTAAGTGGTTCTTCAGCTGCTTTGGTGTTTACATCTTTTGGACTAAGAAATAGCATTTTTCCATGGTGCACTGGTATAGATGGCCTGCTTGAAGATTATTAACAGAAAGGAATCTTGGTTACAAACATGTTGCAAGAGAAAGAAGTGGGAACAGTGTCTTTTCAGATATAGTCAGGAAATAGATACTCTGGAGAAAGAGTCTCATTTGGTCCACAGAAAAAGCTATCCACCTGAGTTTTGTCAGATTATTGCAAAATATTTGTGTTTGTAGTGTGACATTCATACAAGAATGGACACCTCTCACTTTACTCTGCTCTCTCTGTTGGTTTGTTCCGTTCTTTTCTTTCATGGATTGTCATTTTTAAACAATTCTCTAAAATGTTGCTGCAGATTCTTGATTGTTTATTTGGTTTTTAATTTGAGTGTTGTATCATCCCAGCTGTCATCATTCTTTGATATGAATGTGATAGAATTTGAAATGTGCATTTTGCACTGCCTAGAGGTGACTCTAGCAATTGTAGCTTCAGAATGATCTTCCCAGAAAGATGACAGAGCTTGAACTTGACCAGGGTATTATTTGGGTATATATATTATTTAGGATATAATGATTTCAGGCCGTGGGTACTATAAGTAGCCCTTCCATACTTAAAATATATCAAACACAATGAACTAATTTACTATAAAGTAATTTCTCTGCAACTGGTTACTAACACAAGTTCTTCATCTTTGTTCCTGGCATTAACCAAGGAAATTTTATGGTGGTACCTTTCTTTTTTTGAGTAGGTTGTTAAACACAAAAAAGGACAGTTTGGAGTATTTTTTTTTTTTTAATTTGGTTGGTTAAAGACAAAAGATGATGAAGTAACAATTCAGCATGTCATTGTAAGCAGAAAAGTCACTATGTCAGAGGTACTTCTCACACCACATTACATCACCACTTGTGGGATCACAGCCTCTTTGTTTAGGTGCCTTTTAATGGCAGAGAAAAACAATTCTTTAACAAACGAAAACGTCCTGTTAACAGCTGAAGTCACAGCTCAGTTTGCCTCTTGGCTGGGATACACATTCCATCTGGAGCTCTATCAAGACAGTGCAGGGAGGTCTGGCAGCTGAATAATGAACTCTAAGTAAATAGGTCATTACAACACGTTGTTTCTGTGTTACTGGATTTCCACAATATGTCGGATTGGTTATGAGCTTGCAGCCTGGATTCTCATCTAAGTGGGGTAACTCTACCTCTGCTAAGTTCAGGTGGTAGAGATGTCAGTCTGAGCCATCAAGGACATTACTGTGTTCTTTTCTTGAGCACTGCCTTACTAGGTACAATAATACAACTGGTGGCATGTATTTAGAAATCTGCTTTAAGATAAAAAAAAACCCCTTGTACCCAAAAAACACTATGAAGGTAAATCTAAATTATAGTTTTTAAAGGCTTGTAGATTTATTAGAATCATTCAGCTCCACACAGAGACTACCATACCAGTGCACTGCTAACAGGTATTTCTTTAACATATATATATATACTCTGAACTGGATCTGAAACATTAAAAAATTATAAAACTCAGTACATATAAATCCATCAAATTTCTACTTCTTATTCATACACATGTGTATGAAAGAAAACTTTCTTCTGTTATCTATTATTATACTCTAGCTCATATGCTTGCATATAAATTCCATTAATTTTTGCTCCTGGTCTTTCCTGAGAACTCATTTCTTAGTGTGTAGCACACTGTATAGAGCATCTGGATTTTTTCAAAACTGCGGGCTAACAAACCTCTTGTTGTTAGTTGTCAAAATTACAATGGGAATTGTGCTTTGTACATCTTTTGTTTTACTTGAATAAACCTTTTAAAACACAGGATTGATTCCTCGCATCTCAGCTTGAATGACTGGTGCTTACTCAGACTTTCTGAATCCCTGGTTTGCACCTTCCATTTGGCCTCCTAATTACTAATCCCTCATTCTCATTTGAAATGGACTAAGAACCAGCAGATATGCCCAGTTATCATTTTTGGCTGATATATTTGAAGGTACTATGCATTTGAGGCTCATCTTTGCCACTTTGCCTTTGTTCTGCTCTGTGGCTTTGGTGCTTTACCCCCTTGGCTGCCATAATGAAGTGGAAAGAGACACGAACTGTGCTATAACCAATGGTGAAAACATATCTGAACTCAGTGTGCATTTTGCCATCTGCCAGAAGTCACTATTTTCATAACAGGAGAGATTTTTTCTTCTACTGTTGCAGTCTGAGACCCCTTTTGACGGTAAACATATTTCTTAGACTCCTTGCTTCACCATCCACCCACAGTCAACCTGCTTCTTCCCAAGTAACACTCGTTGCTTTTGGCTCTAATGGATTCCTCTCTCAGACTATAATACAAAAGACAAAAATGAATGAAATATAGGGACACAAACAACTTTTTATTTAATAGTGCTTTTAATTTTATTTCCTACTTAAGGTTGATTGCCAGGATTCTTCTATTAATATTTGGGCAATTTTAATCAAATTGCACTTCTCTGAAGACAAATATTTCAAACAAGTCTATGCTTTGTCTTTCTGGAAAAAAGGAGAAAAGTATGATCATTAGAATATCCCATATGTAGCAAGACATGTATAGACAGACAGCCATGTTCTGGACTAAATCCTACACAGATATAAACTCTACAATAAAAAATCCTCAGCCGTGAATCATTTACGACTGGATGCTTAGATTTTTAATTGGGTTTTTACACACTGTTTGTAAATATTTTTCTCATACTATCTTCTCTACAATGAGCCCTTCCCTCTCTTCGTACTTATCTGTTTCTCCACCAGTGTAGTCTTGGAGGAAAATCTGAGCCTGGATTTTATTTTATTTCCACTTAAATCCTTGAAATGTGGAATTCTTTACTTCAGGGGTTTAAGCTAGACCCTCAAGACTACCTTGGCAGACTTTTCTGGTTTTAGAGGATGGATTTTTCTGTTTTGTTTAAGAAGGTATCACAAGCAATGACTCTTTAGAACTTTCAGCATGCAGTAAAAAAATAAAGATGAGTAATATCTATTTAGCAAGTAATGATGGCTTAGCAATATTTACCACTCTGATTTAGCCTCTCTGGCTCCATTACTTAGGATATTTTCCGGAATTAAATTTTCCTCAGTACTATAGCCAGCAGCTGTCCACAGGAAAATAAAAAAGGTCTCAAATAGTCCAGAAATAATGATTTCATATTTCTAATAGGTTCCTTTAACTGCACAATCAAAACGGTCTCTTGTGCCCTCTAGCATGTGGTATGTCATAATAAAAAAGTTCAAGTCAAGCAGCCAGAGAAATACTGGCTGAACAAATTAAAACTTTTATCTTAATGGCTTTTCATGATGCTTCATTCATGCAAATGCAATAATTGATCAGTAGAAGGGTGAGAGTGTGTATCCTTCATCTCTGCAGCTTTGCTCTGAGCTGAAGTTGATAACCACATTGGGCCTGTTTAATGAAGCTGTTCATATGAAGTTTGTGGTTGCTTCCCAGCCCCAAAAGGATTGTGCTGTTTTTCCATTTATGTCTAAGTGTCACAATATTTTGTTTCTAAATGGTTAGGTTAGGTCATCTTGAGACCAGCTGTACTAAAGGATTTAAAGAAATACAAGAACATGTATACTTAATACATTTTTAGCTCTAATTTTTTCCCCTAGTATATTTAGTCTAAACTCACTAGGCAAACCTGTGCCTGGTAATTTCAGTGGAGTTGACTGTCAGTTTGCAATAGTTTTTTCCTGCAGAAACTTTGCATTATTTTAATGTTTTAAGATATTTGTTTCTATAGATCACTTTTATTTGTCCTTGTAGACAAAAAGAAATATTCTCCTCCTTTATTGTTTTAAGTGACATCAAAATATTTGTTAAAATTCTGCCAGTGCTGTTTGTGGCTTCTGAATTATTAATTTACTTATCAAAGTGGTTGGTTTTAATTTAATAGAGATTTCTTGAGATCCAAAGGTAAATTTTAAAGAAAGTATAAGCAAATAAATGAACAAGCTTATATTAACTCTTACAGATCAAGCAAGAGTTGATTTTTTTCCAAAGCTTTCATCAAAAATGTATGTAAGAAAAGAGTATATCAGCTACACGTGGACAGCTCAGATTTTAAGAAATACAAAAAACTTTATCAATATAAAGTAATGTTATTAATATAAAATCAGAACTATATTTCAATTGCACAAGAAGCAGCTTTTCAATTTCTTATGTTCTTTCAAGCCACTACTAGTCAAAGCTAGAATTTCTATATGCTGCTAAGATACACCATGAATTATCAAATATTTGCTATTAATTAAAATGTGCCAGTACTGATTGCCACCAAAAAATGACAAGTTATATCTCCTGTGCATTCTGAACTGCAATTCATCTAACAAAACTTATTCGGGAAAATGTACATTTCTTCTGGAGCAAAAATATATATCAGAGCAGATTAAAGATTTCTTTTTTCTAAGGAATTTGAGATATTAGGACTCGGGACTTCAATAGAAAGGAAGATTCCTTTGGCAACAGTAGTAGCTTTGAATCATGCTCCCACTTGAAAAATCCTTTAGCATTTATGTAAGAGAAAAGTATTTAAACCATTTAAGTAGTCATTTGAAAGCTTAAACATCCACTTTTTTTTCATTCAGCAAAGAACCTTGAAATTAATTAATTGTTTCCCTAGTTCACTGAACCAGATTTTAGTTTTCAGAAAAAACAGTAAATACATAGGGCACAGATTTTTTTCCACAGTATATAAAGTGCTTGATTATAAAAAGTCTTAAGGAAAAACAATTTAAAGAGACTTCACAAAGTTGTAACCAGTAATTCTCCTCAAATCAGGTGCTTAGTTTATAACAGTTTAAAGAAACACAAAGTTCAAAATTACAGTTAAACATTTTAGACTCTTTTACTAGATGTACCCCAGAAAACAGAGAGTGATGTTTAGCATCACTATGTAACTTTGATTTTTGTTTAAACTCATACAACATGAATTTCCTGATTTTGCTAGTCCCACTGTACCCAATAATATGGAAAATATTGCTCTCCCCAAACCTTAGATTTTTTTTCTCTTGTATAAAATTATGTTCTAACCCTCATGAGCATAGTAAGCTCAGCTGCAAAACCTTATAAATTTACTTTTTTACAGAAAAAAACGCTGGATTTTTTCTGTCAAATTATTGCTTTAAATGTGTGTGAAATGAGTTTTGGTCACTAAACTGAGAAAAATCCTATTCTTAGGCACTGTTTTGTAAGCCTATTAAAGGAAGAAACAATTATAACATTCCACAAATGTATAGGGTATATCTATATAGGATCTTCTCAATTTCATTTATGTATGTACTGGTGGAAGTGAATGTCTGTTCCTGTAAATGGCCAGAAAACAGGTATTTAGGTAGAGAGTTAAAATTTGCTTCATTGCAAAACAAGACTTGTATGTTGGAGAAATGTGTGCGATATCCTGGATGTTGTGCATAGAAGTCAGAGCGTGTTCAAATCCCAGGAAACTTTCTGCATCCAGAGCATGGGAACTGCCCAGCAGGGGCTGGGTGAGTGGCCCACATGGTCTCATTTCTGATGGTGTTCAGCTGCTGCAGAGGAGGGTGCAACAGACAGACATAAAACCTGGCCTGCTGTCACATAGTGCCTGACTCCTGCTTTACAATGGGAAACTGCAGATGGAATGGGTTTTCTATGATGGAACGTCCACCTCCGTTAAAATCATAATGACAACACTAAAAATATCCTGAAAATGTTTGTTAATCTTTTTCAGTTTAGAGGTATTAAATTTTATTCAGAAAAGTAGAAAATTTTGGAAAGAAGACACTTCTATTATTTTCTTCAGGAAATTTCTGCGGATGTCTCAATGGATATTTGTTCTTGTTTCCAGTTGAACACTATAATTTAATATTCTTATTATTCATATACTTTAACCTTGGTAAGCCAATGTCCTCTGTGATATTTTCTGGCAATCAAATGATACAATTGTGGATTTCTTGAAAAGGAATTTCTGTTATTCTGTGTGGTTTGTTCCAGTTTTTCAACTACCATTCTGCATTTAATTTGGAAAAAAAAAGAACAGCAGTTGCCCTGCAGTTTCTGCCCCATTCAAGTGCTCTGCTTTGTCAGACTATCTCTTCTTACCCTCACATCTCTTGAACTTTCTAGTTTTCCCCATTTCTTAACTTCCTTGAAACTTCACACTGCATTTACAGCCAGTGTGATGTAGGGACTGTTTCTGGGGTGAGACCTCACCTGACTTTTGCAATGCAGGAAATACTGAAAGTAAGGGCAGGTAATGGACGAGGACAGCGGGCATGGAAATTGGTGGACAGTAGCACCTATCAAGAGAAAATGTGCTAAATAGAAGAGTGAAAAGGCCAAGGAGGGGACAATGCAATGTGAACACACTGATCACTGCCTGCATTCTATTTCTGCCTGACAACACTGCATGCAATCCACTCACACAGGGAAGCAATAAAAAGAGTATCCTTACAATATTATGCCACCACATCACTTCCCTGCAGCTCTTTCAGCTTGAGTGCCCTCCCTGCTATAGAAACTCAGAAACAGCTGAGTACAGCAGGTACAGCAGGTACTCAAAGAGAAATAAGCTAACACGTTTCCTTTAAGAACATTCTCTATTCTCTTACAAAACATGGTTAAGTAGAAATACTGTTTTTAAATAAAAGGAATAAATTAAAAAAACCCAAACAAACAGAAACATAAAAAGAATAAAGTACCAAATTCTGAATGACTTTTTCCTGTCCTCACTCAGCTCTAAATAAATACGGAATGAGAAATGAAAGCTATATTTGTGCCACATATTCCATTTACTAAGAGGCAAGACAGTCATTCACAAGTTCCATTATGTGGTCATAAATTGTAGACGAGTTCCTTATGTTTGTCTTAATAAAAAAATGTCACTGTCTACTGATAAATTGAACAAACCCCACTAGATCCCATCCCTCAGGCCTCATGGCAGAAGGAAATGTACATTTGGAAGTTCAATTAAGCCAGTCTCCTAAACTGAACAGGGAGAAAACAACTGTTTAAGGTCCATTCCTGCAGTGACAAACATCATTCATTTCTAGGCCCAGATGTGCTATTTAGAAAGGCAACCACTATTACTAACAAACCTCTTCTGTGAGCATGCACGAATGACTCGAGCTCTTCCATCCCTCACAGCCAAGGTACAAAGCTCACAGCTGAGCACCAAGCCTGGTAGCTGTCTTCCTGGGCCTCCTTCACAGGTAACATTCTTTTGGATAATGGTCCCCTTTAACAAAATATTTTCGTATTACTAATCCTTTTAAAATTATACTCAACAACTCAGAACCACTACATAAAAATTCCAACTGCAGCCCTTGCTTTTGAAATTCTATGCCACGGTTTGTTTTTTAAGACAACACATAGCTGCTAAGAGATATAATAAATGAATATATTAAGCACTCTCTCACACACAGAATTAATTCAAATATAGAGTATCTTACAAGAAATACTCTTCATGTCCCTCTTTAGTCTATTGTTTTGTTAAATTGTTCTAGAAAATTAGTGGTTTGGCATTACTCTAAATTATTCACTGAATTTGCATTATGGGCAAGGTTTCAAAAAGCATGGCTCAAAGTAAAAGGTGAAAGTCCTTATTTCTGGAACTAAATGAATGCCCCAAGTTTAGAAATGACCTTATCATTAAAAAAAAGGAATTTCACTGCCATAGGAAGTGGCTCATTTCCCACATCGTGCTGGTGCTTAGGCTGATGTAAATGCTTTATGTGACCATTCTGACTATGTTATTGGCTTGGGAGAATTTTATTTTGGAGTTCAGTGTTTCAATTGTTTTTGCTGTGTCACCATGCAAAGAGTTACGCTGTCTCAAATGAGGCAGGAAACAAAAATGGACACAGGGAGAAGGATAAGCTGATATTGTTTAAGCTGATACTAGCCCAGAAAACACTTTTGTGAACGCGTTCATGTCAGCAAGGTGGTTCAGTGGATAGCTGAAAAGAATTTCTTACAAAAATCTAAAAAACTAGTGTTTTCACCTCTGAACAGCAGGAATTGTAAATGCTGTTTATTTTTGGTGAAGTCAGGAACCAAGCAAGCCTTGTTCCACAGCTCCAGCACAGGACTGGGGCAGGACTGGCTCTTCTCTTCTGAGGTCACAGCCACCATCAGGGCCAAACTCCTGGGGTGGGGCACAGTGAGGGCCCCCAACACTTTCCTCCAGAAACTGAGGAAGAAATGTAGATAAGATTCTCTCTTGACTCAAACAAGGCAAAATTTT
Source organism: Irena cyanogastra (assembly GCA_013397155.1). Classification (NCBI taxonomy): domain Eukaryota; kingdom Metazoa; phylum Chordata; class Aves; order Passeriformes; family Irenidae; genus Irena; species Irena cyanogastra. Next base: position 181,398 of record VWZV01011707.1, read on the forward strand.
AAGCTTAAAATTGAAATTTTAAAGTGATGTTTTGCTTGGGGTTTATCCCAAGTGAATGTCCCTGCTTGCACTTCCCCTTCCCCTGCCAGCCATTTTTCTGGTTGACTACAAAGCTGACAAACCAACAAAAGACCACAGGTATTCGCATGATGCTAAGTGGTATTTTGGGGAATCCAAGACCCTTTTTGAGTCGCCACAATTTGAATTTTAAGAATTTCATGCTTTAAGAAGAAAAAAAAGTTGTCTGTGGTTGCTCTTCCAATCCATCATGCTTATTTTTTTGTCTACTTGCTCCTTCTAGCACAGTACTAGAGAAAGATTGATCCATGAAAGCAACCATTGCTGGCATTTTTTATTACAATAAAGCATCTATTTCTGTTGTTAAGGGATAAAAAAATGAACAGCAAAGCAAAAATGTACCTTAGAGCTATTGAATATGAATGTATACATATTTTTTTTAAATTATAAGCTTGAAATGAATGTATGAACTTGTAAGAACTAAAGTTCCCACATGTTACTTTTTAAAAGCAATAGTTTTTATGTAGTTTTCTCTTTTAAAAATACATCATGTATAATTTATACAGCACTTTAAAAACCTAATTGTGGAAACTAATAACTAATCACAAAAAAAAATTGAATGCTGTGGCAAAATCCAATAAAATGAATTCTAATGGCTGGAGTTAGAAGTCATCAGATTATTGTTAGCATTAATATATATATATTACTTTTTACTAATACCTGTGAATGGTGGCTCAGTAGTGTGTCACTCAAATGGGACAATTCAATAATCACTGTCCATTCTGGTAACAGTGTCCAAGGCAAAAGACTGGTGGAGGAAGGAGGATGTGCAAGACAACAGTGAGACAGTACTGGTTAGCATCAGAGCAGCTTCAGTGCGTGAAAATCAGAACATTGCCAAGTCCTTTCCAGCTTCATATAGTGAAAGAGCACTTCAATAGCTGGATTCATACTTATGAAAAGTATGGTATGCCAAAGGAGATAGCGTGAATATATTTGCTGGAAAACTTAACAAATAGCTATGAAAAATCATATAGGGAAAAGCTTGAAAAATCTTTCAAAGTGAAGACGTATATTTTGTTTGATATAATCATAGGCAAGGTTTCAGTAGAAAAATAAATAGAATTCAGTGGAAGAATATAGATGGATTCATAGCACAGGAAAAGGACAATATCACTTCCAATATTAGTGTTTTTATCACTTACGTTACGGTGGAGCTTAGGAAACAAGCCATGTTCCTCTCATGAAGACACTCAAAGCAAGCATGTCATTCAAAAATACTTAAAACTTCTTTCAATATTTCTATATGTTTTATTCTTTGTATGCCTTTGGGGCAGGTTTCACTACAATAGCTTCAGTAGCTTCACTACAATATTAATTTAAATATAAAATTCATAGAAGAAGAATTTTGATAATTTGAAACTTTTTTTGGGATAAAAATATCCCTCAGTCTGGGGTGCTTTGAGACATGAAGCAAAATACTTTAACTTTGACACCACTATATTTGGGTTTTCCAACTCTGGAGAGTAACTCTTTTTAGGTGTTTTCTGTTTCATAAATATCAATGCTCACTTTGTGAACAGCATTGGCCCATTCTGACGTAAAGTAGACTTTTAAAAAATACCAAGTAGTCTGTAGAAATACCAAAATCTGAAGTTCCAAGAAAGAAGCTCTACCTCTCACATTATCTCTGTGTACCCTGTCACATGTTTAAGGTCCAACAATCCGAACTGAAGATGATATTTACAAATATTACCACTGTATATTTCCAGCTGAAAAATCCGACCTGATAATCTAGAATCCAACTGGATTGGGATTAATGTTAGATGAAACCATGCATTGTGTAGGAATTTTATGTGAAATAAACTGTCTTGCATAGCTTGTAGATTTATATATAAAGCTCAATTCATTTAAGGAGCACTTTATTCTTATCATCCATCAGCCAAAGTGAAGTTCTCACTGTAACTCCACTGTAGATTGTATTTAATATAAACTTCCTGAGTCAAATACCATTATTTCTAAAATAACTTGAGAAATCGTTTCCATATTTCCCAGAACGTCACTTTGGGATATTGGTCAGACTTTTAACCAGTATAAACCTGACAATTGTTTCTGTTCCAAATATGCACATATCTTGACCATCAAAAAACTTTGCAGATTTAGTATAAAAATTATTTTTTTGAAAAAGAGCCAAAAATGCAACATTACTTTAAATGAAAGAGTTATCTCTGAAGACTTCTCAGATTTGTATAGGGAAACTGCAATTTTTACTTATAGATGTATATAAAATCCCAAACCCCATTATTAAAGCCAAATATCCTGCAGCTCTAAATTACTGTTTTAGTGCGTGTGAATAACCTTGATTATGGAATAAAATGGAACTTTTATTATGCTAGTTCAATAATGGTGGACCAGATTAAAATGCCATTTTAGTACAGTGGTCATGAAAATGGGCCAGAGGTGGCCTTTCTAAAATTCAGGTTGAACTGATGCTGAAGAGAAAGGGTGACACACCATACGGTCCCGAAGGAAGATATACATCGGAAATTTCACGTGGGGCTGCATGTCAGGTAATCCTTGGTCTCCCCTGCATGACTGGTTCCTGCATATTTCCATCCCAATTTCTAGTACTGTGCCATAATTACGTATCCATAGAACTCTACTAAAATAGAAGGAAAATGCATTTCTCCTCTCCAGTGATCTTTTGGCTGTCACAGTTGGATTTTCTCTGCTCTCTCCCATCTGCAATGATGCCCTGAAAGAGTAGAACTGCAGAATTATGGGAAAATGAGAGGAACCCATAACCCCAGAACTCTTTACAACCTGATACAAATTGGGTCCTGGACAAACTTTTAGAAGCACAAGCGTAAGTCAACTTACTTTCCTTTCTTTCAATATCTTCACTGAATTAAAGGTCTGGCCTCATCAATAAGAGCTGCTGGGTAAGGTTAAAAAATTTCCCAGATGATGTGAATTAAATTCTCCAGAAGATCTATGGAGTTTTTGTTACAGGTCCATAAAAGTAGCACTAGACTATCACAACTAAAAATATATCAATAACTTCCTATATATTTATTTATTTATATAATACATGTTATATATAGTATAAGCATGATATACAAACATATATGTGATATGTATATAAATATATATAATTTTATAGTGTACAGACAGGAGAAAACAATGTTCAAATAAATACTACCTATTCCATCAAAGAGATAATACAAAACCTAATTATTAAACATCAGCATATACTTCAATCAAAACACTAAAGTAAGCTTGTTGTAGTTACTTCAACTCTTCCTACAGATCCCAGACATTGAATGCAACTTCCTCTAATAAAGACTGTCAACAGAACATTTTGCTATGACAGGGCTGAGTTGGACAATCCCTCACATCCTACAAATCTTAAAAGAAATGTACATATGCGCATTCTGAAAATACTTGCTTCATAGGAAAGAAATATCCTTGGATTACAAATATTGATTTTTTTTGAATTTTTGATTTTTCCACAGGTCTTTATTTGGAAAATATGGCTGAGGTTATGGAAAATACAACCTAGCTGCTTCAGTGATGGAAGATTTAGATATCTTGAAATAAATAAATTGTATGTTGGAAGAACGGTGATTTCTTTAGCTACATGGTTCCCATTATATTTTATTCCTCTCAATATGTTCACTAAAATTCCTGTATAACACTGAGCATTTGGCATTGTGTGTAGCAGGTGTCTTTCTTAAAACTTGTTGGTTTTAGGCTTCACTCTTGGATGAGTTTTAATTCTTTCTCAGAGGTGAGCAAAGCATTTGAGTACACATGTATTTTTTTAAGAAAAGAAGCACCTGAAGGAAATGGGACTCTGATGCTTGAGGATGAGCATGTCTTATACATGTTTGGCCTTGCCACTGTTTGGAAAGGTCCTGAGGGCAAAGGGTATTGCCAGGCACTGTGTGAAAAGCGCTGTGATCCGACACGATAAGGAAAAAGAGGCAGTAGTAATCAGATACCAACAGGCAGCGCTGAAATGAGATTCCTTTTATGCTCTGCTCCATGTATGGGCACATTACAGCCAAACCCTCTTGTTAGAAGTTTGAAACCTAAAACTAGACCCTAACCATCTGCCCTGAGATTCTAGAGAAGCAGAGTTCACAGCCATGCCCCCCATGGCCATTTTCTTTTGCCTGTTCCAAGGTGCAGCTTCTTTTGCTGTTTTCCATGCTAGAGTATTACTAACTGGTGTTAGCATACCCTCTAGTGATTTCTACTTTCTGGCAATTTTTATATAAATAAAATAAAATAAAATTTAGCATATTAATTTACATTTCAACTGAAAAATTTGGTTTTATGCATTTTTATTTGGAAAAGTCAGTCTCACCTTTAATTCAGTGCCAGCCTCTGTGTGTTTATGCGTGCTCATGTACACATGAAGAGACTTACTTTTTGAATATATTTTTAAATTAATTGATCAGAAATGCTAGAAACATTCGTCTAGCTGGGTGCCATTTGCTTCTCAGAACCAGACCATTCCTTTGGATGATAATTATAGTCCTCAGATACTGAACTATGGAAAAACATAGTATTTTCCACATCAGCATCTGCCTTCATGGCAGTGTTTGCAAATATTCATGCTTGTGGTTTAGAGATTGCCTTCCGAGTGTCATGCAGTTTGATTACTGTGAACTTTCTAAATAATTTCTACCTCTTTCTTATTTTTACCTTCTCTAGTTTCTTTGCTCTCTTCATAAAATAATAATAATATTGATTTTATAGTAATATATGTAGAAATTTTTGGCAATCCCTTTTACATTAAAGCAAAGGTGGTGGTGCATCCTGATATTTCCAGCATAACTTCTTTGTCTTTAACTTACTGGTACAGATTAATAGTGAATTAGACAAAATGATTTATTGGTATGTGAAGAAACAGAAAATTGCCTGATGGTGTTATATTTACTTCCATGAAACACAGAGTACACACATTTTATGTTAGAAATCTGACACAACCTTTTGACCAACTCAGGTAAGGAGGAACCTTTGTAAAACTAGACTGAGTCAGATGAATACACTGTGACCCAAGGTGATTTTGTTAGCTCAGTTAGACAAACCTTTCAACCATTCAGACTCCATGATTTTTAGAACTTAGTATTAACTGAAGAGAGTATGAAGATTAATTCTCCTAATTTTCAGGTCATTCTGGAAAGAAAAAAAAAAGGTTTCTACTTTTTTTTTTCTTTTTCTTTTTTTCTTTTTGTAAATTCAGGTATTTTGCCAAGTATAGACTGAAAGTTCAAATAGTAATATTATATACAAAACAAAGGGTAGAATCTCCATGCTTCATTTGACATAAGACTATTGTCTCAGGAACACTTTTTGAAGTGTAGATTGGTTGGTCTCTTCCATCTTTCATTTATACTTTTAACTGCATGGCTATGGGTGACAAATTAAGTGAACTGAAATTTTGGATTGGAAAAGTCAAGCTGGAAATGAAGTCTGTAGATTGACTGTAAGGAATATAAGGTATTATTGGCCCTTGATGGGAATGTGCACATGTACAGCAGGTGCAGTGATGTCTGTTGCTCCTGGATACAAAAAAAAAACCCGTAAAATGAGAAAGCCCACAGCCAGTATAATCTCACTCATTCTAGAAGAGCTAAAACTTTGTTTTTCCATAAAGCAAATGAGATATAGTAGACTTCAAATTGCCAAATTCTCTAGCCAAGGAAAGCAGAGATCTATCCCTTGTTGCTGAGACCACCTACTTGGTTTCTCCTCCCAACAAAGAATAAATGCAGCCTGTATGCAGTAATTATTGGATGGCCAGATTTTATTCTGGTTTTCAAGGTCATTATGATGCAGTAAAGCTGCAAGCAGGCAGTTTAGTCTGAAGTCACAAAAACATCACCTGTAAGTACCATCTGAAAAAGAGATGTATCACAATAGCTAACACTAATGGTTTGCAGTGTAATTGCTTAACTTTTCTTTGGGAATGTTACCTTAGGGTACATTGAAATAACCTGCTCAAGGGTTAGGGGAAGGAGGTCTTCTCACTGATGGAACTGACAGAGTTTTTTTAATAAATAATCTAATTTTTATTTCTGTAGAGTGATTAAATATTATCATGTCATTTGTGTGAAGGAGAGAAAGATGTGTATTCAATGCCAGTGTTGGTTAACTGTTAATCAAGTAACTGAAACACAGTTTTGATCTATTTAAATAGAACCTTTCCTGCTAATATTCTGGATGTAAGAAATATGATTCCTTTTGCCTTCAACTGGTCTTATGGCTGTATCAACAGGGATATTACTGCAAAAAAGTTTGTTATTTTTCCCAGTACTTTAGGTTTTTTTTTCATTAATGTGTGATTTCCATTCTGGACCACATTTAAAAAAACACAAGTTGTTCTAGATTTCTCTTCTTTGTATGTTTGTTAAACAATAAACACTCTATGATGTGCAGTGGCACAATGTTGGTCTCTGTAGGGATGATTTAAAAGCCCCAACCACTTTAGTCATTGCAGAGAATTTGACAAAAATAGTGAAAAGAAAGGGAGAACAAAAGAGAAAAAGTGATATAGCAACCAAAAAATGGAAGTGTTTTATTTTGCAAAAACATTCAACCAAAAATCCTGTGGCAACTAAATCTTGCAGAAAAATATGTATTTTGAGAAATTTCCAGTGCAAAATGAAGCTTAAAATGTTTAAAAATTGATTTCAATTAGCCTTAAACCAGCTAGGAACAACCTTGATGACATTTAAATTTCTGAAACCAGAAGTTACAGAATGTCTGCTGGAGTTAACACTCCTCAGACATTACAAATGAGCATTTACACTGTCAGACAGTTCCCTGCTAGCCTTCACATTCAGATTTATTCTTTTGCACATTTTTTTTCCCTATCAGAGAACATTTAAATTATGCAACATTTCACTCAGAGGATAACAATAATTTCAGTCAGTGAAAAGTGGGGCTTGTTGAAATCCTGCTCCTGCCGCTGTAGCTGTGGGCACTTTTGAAGTTTGTTAACATTTTTCTGTAGCTGATGGCTGATCTCTGAGCTGATTTTAAAGGATAACAGAAGGCAAAAAGTACCAACCAGCACAGCTACAGAAATCTGAACAAAACCTTGTTTTATCACTTGCAACACATATGTTTTCCTGCCTATCTTATAATTTGCATAATTCAACACCAAGAGCAGTTGGTTATATTACACACATAATCTGTTCTTGGAAATATAATAAAATTACAGTTGCCCAGCTGTGGGAACACCACAGCTTTTGCCAGAGAATGGAGAACATACTCTGAGTATCTGTGGCCTATGAGTAGGAAACTAATCCCTAAATTAACATCACAGGCAATTTAAGAACAAATGCTATTTGCAGTGTACTTTTTTTAAAACCTTAGAGAGCAGATAAAGCAAGATTTTTTTGTTTCGCTTAAATTTTCTTTATTTCTTTACCACTCCTTTCTTTACAAAAGATTATTTATTTCCTTTGAATTTTTTATTTTGCTTCTTTTTGTTTGCTTTTCTTGCTATTTCTATTTAATAAAATAATTTCTTTCTCCCTTTAGGGGAAGTTTTAATATTTTGCATCCACGAAATAAACTCGTTAAACAATTGCAGAGTATTTACTAGGAAACACAATTCCTTTAATATTGCTTTTTTTTAATTTCAATCAATTTTGATTGCTTTTTAAAAAAAATTAAATACCGATTCATGCATTTTATGTTTAAATTTAAGGTCTTCAGTACAAGCGGCTACTTATTAGCTTTATCTTTTTATTTTTCATCTTTCACTTTACTTTTTTCTCGTGTTAGCTTGGCTTAAAGGGAATCTTTATTTCCGCAGCAGCGCCGGCTGCCTCCCTTTCCCGTCAGCGGGAATGAAGCAGTGGGTGCGAGCGGCAGGAGCTGGCAGTTGTTTATTCCATGGCCAGCGCTATCTCAGGAGGCAGCTGCCTGGAGAGGCCGTGCTCACAGTAGCCAGGGAAGGCAGCAGTGGCTCATGGCTCAGCACCCCACTTATCAAACCTGCCCAAAGGGGGCCATCCCTCCCTGCAAAGCCAAAGCTTCCCCTCGCACAGGCTTTGAGGCCAGAACGAGCTGCCTCCCGTTACACGAGTGAAATAGCCAAGTGTCCTTGTTTGCTGATGCTTCCAGAGACTGTGGGCTGGCAAAGATCCACTACAGTCATTATTTTATTTAATCATTTTATCAGAGTCAAGGGCCGCATGCGGCAGTTCCAGGTAGGGCAGGAAGTTTGGGAAGCGATGCTGCCAGCTGTGTGTCTGTGTTTTGGGGCTCTCCCAGACCGACCACCCCGGCTGAGGGACCTGGGTAGAAACACGAGACTTCTGCAGGGAGGATGTTCAGACCAGGATCCAGACTCTGCAGCATGGGGCTGGAGGGGAGGGATCCTTTCCTGTTAAAAACACTTTACTTCTCTCTCAGTCTTACAGATTACCTGTAGCTGCTCAACTTTATCAAAGGAATTCTGGCCCCAAACATACTTTATCCAGCAGCTCTCCAGGGATTGCAGCTTTGACCCAAAAGAGCTATTACCTTCCTCAGACCTTTCCTGGTTATCCAGAATGCAGAAAACTCCCTAGTCATTTCTTTTGAGAGTGAATCAAACTCTTTTCTCCCCAAACATTCCACAGCATCAATGGGGAGTTCCCCAATGGGAAGAACCAAATGCAATATTTGAAAGCTGCAATAGAGCTTCCAGTTCCTGTTAGCACTCTGAAAATGCATGGCTCTACCAAGCACCTCATGGTAAAGCGGATGAATATAGCTGAGAACTTGGAAATATACGGGACATGAAGGATAGCAATCTATGGTTGTGTTATTTTCAGAATAAAAATGTTGCTTTATTTTCTTTTTATTTATTTGTTTCACATAGTACAGCAGGTACAAGGTGGAATTTTCTAAAGGATGTTCCAGACATAAGTAGTAAAGTGCTACAAAAATGTCACAGGTATGATTATTGAATACAGGGTATTTATATAGTAAACAAGGAAAGACAACAAAAATTTGGAATAATTAAAAAAAAACCAACAAGAATTTCAAGACCATATTAAATCTCAGGTTTCTGGATTTAACTCAATTTGTAAATGGGAAGGAATTGGCATTAGATTATTTCACAGCTGCCTTTGTACTTCTGCCAGGTTCCTCTAAAACAAATTGCAAGGCAAAGTTTAGCAGATCTTAGGACTGCTGTTCTCTCTTCCCATTTTCTATTGATTTATAGTTTTCCAAGACTCTATTTTGCATATGTGATTACATGTTGGTTTTTTTTCTTTAACGCAGAACAGAGTTTCCCTCTTGCAAAGCACTTTGGGAGTCTTCTTGGGAAGCTAGCAGGAGGAATTTTAATGTGATATAATATTTTAAATATTGTATGGAATTAGGAAGCAACACAAACAATGTCATTATACATAACTTTGAGTCTGCAATTTTTTCTGTATGGTTTCATGCATATAAATGGAATACCCTAGGTCTGGTCATGTGTTAACATCTCACATTTCCTTTCCTGCCACAAATATTGCTTATTATAATAGTTTGAACTGAAATATGTATTTTTATTGCTGTTATTAAAGTAAAAACACACAAATACGTGTTTGTTTCCCAATATTACCTATGTCTGTTTTACAGTCTGATAAAACTTTTGGATGACAGAGCACTGAATAAATGTAGCTCTGTACAGCGTGTTTGCTTAAATATTTAACTTGTGAAATTTAATAAAACAACAATTTAAACAGATAAGCATTAGTCAAATACAAAAACTATTACAAACATTCACATAATTAAAAATTAAAATTCTCAGCCATTATCAGATGTAGGAAAACCACATAAGAATCCATAAAAAAGTTTTCAAGCTCCAATAAGTTAGGTATAATAGACCTTTTTTGTCAAACACAAAAATAAATATTATTGATTTTATGAATAAATACATTTTCTTAAATGATTTAGAAAGCTCTGTTTATTCATATACAGACAGTGTTTAGAATATGTAGTAGCCAGTATGTCTGCAGATATATTTATGTTGGACTGTTTAGATTGGCTTCACCTCTGTAATAATTTATAACAGTTTCAATGTAAACCTGCCATTGAGCAGGTCATAAAGGTCCTGCATTTTAACCATCATAATTTCAGATAAACCCACAAAACTATTTCTTACAGGAAAGGTCTAGTTAATCCTTGAATATCTTTGGGATGGAATTTGTTTTTTTATTTAGGAAAATTTAAAGAGCAATAAAGGCTGCATTTTAACAGTGTTTGATATTCCAGTACTGGTGATAATTTAAAATATATACATTTTGTTTTGTTTTACAGCAGTAACTTTTCATTGACACTTATTAATACAAAAATTTTGCCCTCCAATTGATTTCAAGTCCTGCTCAAAAAAGAAAGCTACTGTTCTTTTTCAAATGTTTCATTGTACACCAGAAATGCTAACATAAATACAGTAGTGTTTTTCCAGGCTAAATGAAGATAGATAAATGCCATTTGTTTTTCACATGATAGAAGTTTCTAAAAGGCATGCATTCTGAAAGTATGAGAATTATTTATTTAATTTCTAAATTTAAGAAGTGCCATCTTTTATCAAAATGAACAGTTTTTAACAAAATTGTACGAACATACTTATGTTCAATGAAATGTTTTTGAATACTAAAAGCTAAACTTTTTTAAAAAGCTAAACTTTTTTAAAAAGCTGACACCTTCATTTTAGTAAATATACTTCCATGACTGGTAGTAGAGCATGGGGCCTATAGGAAACCACTTGCTCTAAGCTTGTGCTGTCTTCTACGAGAAATTAAATGAATCTCAAGCTTATTTTGTGTAAACGCACAAAGCTCAGGTGATTTTATCTTTTCATGCAGGTTTGTCCTTTTGCTCAGCACTTGCCTGTTTCCAACTCCTCTTGACTAAGGCAGCCCAGGGTTTATGGGATGAGCACAAAGGGTGCCTTCAGGATGGCTGCAAGAAATTGGGCAGAGCTTTCCCAGTTAAAGGATGAAGTTGCAAGCCTGTGGCATGTTTCCTAGTGGAAGATTGCATAAAGCTCTGTCCAAACAGTGTGACTGTTAATTTCTTACTATTTCTTACATGAATAATTATGGAATCACAGAATCATAGAAAGATTTGAGTTGGAAAAGACCTTAAAGATCTAGTTGCAATCCCCCTACCATGGGCAGGGATTCCACCCTCTAGATCAGGCTGCCCATGGTCTCATCCAACTTGGCCTTGATATTTCTGCTAGACTTTGTCTGCTGTCATTCCTTCAGCCTCTGATGTCCAACATGCCAGCTAAGTGATGGTTGATTGACTACACTCAGGAATAGTGGGAATTATGTGAGTAAGGGAGGACATTTTCTCCAGGGAAGTTTTATATGTACTACATTACTTAGGATCAAAATTAAGAGTGTTCTTTGGATACTTTGATGGTTGAATTTTAAAATCTCTAGGTGTGAGACAAAACACTGAACAGTACCTTAAACACTGTAATGTCTTTTAAATCTATTTTGCTAGATTTAAAATAAATTGGACTCTCTTGGCAAACAGTGTAGACTGTGTAGTACTGGTCACAGTGCTTCCTTTACTACCAGATGGATGAGCTCTTGGGATTTTCAAATGTGTGGACATAATATCAGTGCCATTATACCACTGATTTTCAAACCAAATTGGTGAGCTTTCTAAAGTCTTTTTGTGCTAGTATAAATGCCCTGATGACTAAATGTAAAGAAACATAGTTTCACATTTTTCTTTCTATAGTTTTCCATTCATTCCCTGGTAATCCTGTTTGTGGCCCAGAAGTCCCTTTGATATGAAGCGATGTTCAGCCATGGAAGAGAGATCTGGTGGTATGAACCAGTGTTTTGTATGGTTTCCTATATTTGAAATATGAGGAACATTATGACTTCTCTCTGATAGAAATTTAGGAGAGATTTCAGTGGCCTTGGGTAGTGGATGCTTATTTTGTAAGCATACCTCAGCCATCGGAGAGGTAAAGCGCATTATTATTGAAAGCCTGCTTTCCTCAAAAGTGGGAAAACAGAAGCTACATTCAGAGGTATGTATATCTTTCTACAGGTACATTAATATATTTATATACTGATATGGACTCTGGTCCAAATAATGTGGATGACATTTCCTGTGCAGATGACATTTCCATATTGCATCTGTACATGAAAGGTTAATTTGTATAATCTGTTTTCAAATGCACATAAATTCGATAAATGTGGCTTCCTTTCCACAATTTTACTGAATCTATTTATGTATCCTACACTGCATTTCTAATGTGTTTATGAAGATATGGCTGGTGTATCACACAAATGTGGTTTTTTGTGGTGCAGTCAGAAAGAGAAGTGATAGAGATTGGGCAAAGCAACTTGCTGTTGCCTTGCACAATTGAGTGAAGAGCCATTCCTGACAATGTTTGTACAACAGTTACTTAGTGTTTCATGGATGGAAATGTCATATTTACAGCCAGGGCAGAATGTGAGTGGGGGAAGGACCCATTTCTATCTACCCTACGTGTGTGACTGGATTTCCAGTATTTACTGTCTGACCAGATGTCCTGGTCAAAACTGAAGATTGGAATGTTGTATTTTAAAAATACCTTGAGTAGTTCATCTTTTCCCCAGAAGCTTACTTATTCTGTAAATTAGAATGATCAAGAGTTGTTTAATTATTATAATTATTATTATAATTAATTATTATGGTCAGATTCTTCTGACTGGCACAGTCTTCCTTCTGCTTCTGTCTCAGCTTCTGTAGTGGCAAGCTTTTCAGGTGGGCAAACCAATTGTTACTTCTCTTCCATTCCCTCACTTCTGATCACTGAGGACTGCCAGGTTTTATGCTTATACTTTGGCTTGCCTGACAACTTCCAATAAGAGCTGGAATTACACAGTCATGTTCCAGACTGTGGTTTGATGGTGAGGATGGAGATGCCAGGCTCATTAATGAAGATTTTCCCTTCTTCACAGACATTTGAGTGATCCCAACCAGCTACCATAGGGGGAGTTTCCTATTTTTTTTCTGGTGCCACAGTTTTATTAGCTTTGCTTATAGAAATATAGCAAAAACAGAAAAGGCCACATTGGCTTTGCTCTGTAAATATTTAAGTATAGACTATGTGGACACATGGCAGGTATAAACCAGATTCAAGTGATCTCCAGGTTGGTAATGGTCTGCTAATCTAATCCAAGTGTTACTGAATGTGGTTTGTGGTGCCTTTGAATTTATGTATAGTCATGGCATGCTGAATCTTTCACTGCACTATTTTCCTACTTATACTGTAAAATAAATTCACACTTGGCATAACAGAAATGCTTGGCAGGAAGGCTTTTATATTCACAGTACATGAGACAATGACTAATACCTTGTTTAATTGTCTCACAGCATTAGCAAGGAAGCTGAATCATATGCACTCCCTCCAACCACACACGCACAAAGGGGCAGACTAGCTCAGCCTGTTACACTTCACTGTCTTTCCCCTACTACCTACAGCTGGCCCCTTGCAGAGCTATTAAATTAGATTTTCTGATATGCTTTTTCCCCCCCCATCATTCTCTCAAGCTTTTTGCCAGTCTGTCCCTCTCTGACTTTTGAATTTCTTTTGCGTGTAGCACTGTGCTTCCTTGACTGAGATTGTATCAAATTCTCTTCTGTGTAAATTGGCACAGCTATGCAGCACTTGGAGGCGCACTGCCAGTTTACACTGAGAATCTATCCCTAAACAATTATACTCAGCAGTATCAAAAATACACTTTCATAAACAGAAAATGTAGGAGGACATTTGAGCCCAAATCCCATTTCCTTCAGATTCTTAAATTGGAGAAACTAGCAGGAAACAAGGACATAGAAAGGAAGATGGGGGAAGAACTCAGGGCACAGTCAGCCTGTTCTCTCAGTAATCAGCACAAGAAATAACAATATAAATCCCTTGCTGTCAGTTACATCAGCAAGAAATAAACAGGGATGAGTAGATCAGATGGTACTTAAAATAAAAGTATTATCTCTGAGTTTTTCTCTATTTCTCAACTTGGTTGTAAATCCTGAAACCTTGCAGATACTGTGCTTGACAGAGAAGTAAACACTGATATGGGCATTTTACCATTATTCTGCAAAAAAAGGAACAAAAATGTCAGCAACTGCATTATTTTGCAGCTGGCACAACATTCTTGAAGATGGTGGAGCAGGATAGAAGAAGCCACGAAACAGGTCTCTGTGTGAATCCATTAAATGGAGGTTATGACATCTGACCTTTTGTTTGAGTATCCTGGATTTGCTGGTTTGCAAAGCCCTGGCTATGGAGGACATACTGTAGAACAGCTCTATTTCTCTGATCACCAGTCAAATTCTGCTCATCTCAGTCATGCTAATTGCCCTCCTAACTTCAGCAGCTATATCAGCACGGTTATTGTGAGAAAGCTTTGGTTTCAGCTCTGACTGGGTCTTGAGCAAAACTCGACTTTTGTAGCCAGGGAACAGGAAATGGTTCTGTGCAAATATTTACCAGTGCTAGTAACTATGAATTTCACATTTACAATTACGCTGATGTCTGCCTAGGGCAGAATGAATCATGCCTTTTCCTAACAGAATGATTTATCCTATAAATATTTGTTGTAAAAGCAGGACGCACTATGCAAGGCAGCAAAAAATATAATTTCATTACTTTAATAGAAGAAGTGCTCTAATTGACTTTAGACCTTGATTATACTATAAGAACCATCAGAAACCCTGTCACCCAATTTACACTATGTCTGCTGGATAATGTTTAAATAAGGCTGTAACTCAAAGAAATGCTTCCCCTTGTTAAAGTGTCAATAAAGTCCTTATTGTTTAAGGAAATTCCAGGTAGAATGTCTTGAGCTTCATCTGCAACTATTTCCTATTTAAAAAAGAAAAGAAAGAAAAAGAAGAAAAAAAAGAAGGTCCTGGCTGTCTTACATTTTTCCTTTCTTCCTATAATATTCTGCACTAATCTAAATTGTACCTGGCAGATTGTTGTGTGTGCCTGTGTACTTTTGCATGCTACAGATCCTAACATCACAACACAGCCAGGTTCTTATGGATGTGACCTTGAGTTTGCCCTATCTTCACCTTTTGCTGTTGCTGACAGATTTTTTCTCTTTAATCTTTAGCTAGTTATTCATTCCCAGTTCTGTGGCCATCCCGAGGTACAAAGAGACCACAACATATACTTTCGTTCTGGCTTCATTTTTATTCAGATTTATTTTCTACTGAGGAAAAACCACATAATAAAGAACAAAGATGGGAGTGGCAGAAGAATGATAACCTACGTGATCCAGTAGACAGCAAACTGAGAGAGAACTAAACATACCTAACTCTAAATGTATATTCTCCCTTCCAAAAATAGCTGTAAGATTAACAACGCACACTTACAGATGTCTTCTCTGCTATCTTGTAGTGAAAATTATCAGAACTGTATTTTGACACAACAATTCAGAACAATATCAGAACAATTTTGACACAATTCTTTCTAGAAATTGAATTATGCACTTGTACACTCTGCTTTCCTTACCTCTGTCATGGAGATAAAGCTGTCATTAGTTTTAATTCTGCAATCCCAGTACCTGCCAGATTGAGAAGTGGGAGGAATGCCAAACCATGGGTTCTGCAGCAGCCAAGATGAGCCAAGAGAGCTGAGCTTTTCCTGTGAACATTCCTTTGGAAAAGACAAAATCCTTCCCCCAGTGTGCGGAGTCTGAACGGAATCTGGACTCTGTAGATATGTAAAGTGAGGAGGAAAATGACTAATGCATTCAGATCTGCACCTCAGTGAAAAGTAACAGCACGTATATGAGCTGGGTTTTGAAATCAGGTGGGTAAAGAAGAGTGTCACCTGCCATGAGTGAGAATCCCTCACATGAAACTGATACTCTGGTGAAATCAGCTGAAGAAAGGAATTTAGGACACAATCATGAAGTCAGCACTCCAGGTCAATTATAGGGGCAATTGAGGAGGCAAGCAGCCACCTCAGGAAGGGACTGTGTTGCCATGAGGTCAAATACATTAGCCCTGTGCAAAAGGTAGCAGAATTACTGCACATTTCTTTGCTTGTGAAATAATCCTACAACTTCATTTTCTCATGGGTTAGTTCTCATGGGCTTCGTAAACCAACCAACTTCAATGTCTAATTGTAGGATTAACTTTTCAATTCCTTATCTTACTCCATATTTTCATATTGTTTATTTCTGTGTTTTATTTACTTTTAAAAATTTCAGTCTGGGATGAATTTCAGGAGAAAACTTTTTCCAAAATTTTGCAGTTTACTTAGTTTCCTGTTTCTGACTAGATCTATGCATGAAGGTCTATGAAAGCAATTCTGATGTTATGCATGTGAAATTTAGGAAAATTAGAAATTTAGGCTTGTAGTTAAATTGACACAATGAACGCACAGAGCATTAAGGTGAATATTTCATGGTCAAGACTCTGAGTCACATGCACTGAGCTTAATCTGACAAAATATGGTTGTTACTAGTTGTAATTTTCCTGAGCTAGTATAATAAAAATACAATGGCTGAAGTGCAGGAATGCAGGCACATCTTGCAGAGAAAGTCACCTCCAAGCTGTTAGCTTTCTACTGTCAGAATTGTCCTGAAACCCTCAGGAGGGTTCTGCCTGACCTGGCTAATCAGCAGTGCTGGCACCTTGACTTGTGTTGGCACAGATACTGAAGAAAGTAGTAAAGGAGATGGGAATATCTAGGAAAAAGAAGGAAAAGACCTTTCAAGAAATAAAATCAGCATTTTGCATGAAATTCTATCAATTGCACAACTTTTCTATATCCATGAGGGTAGATGTAAAAGCAGACATACAATTCATGAGTGAAAGTGCTTCCATTAGTAATGCAAATGAATAAGCTATAAGCAAAATATTTGTGAGGCCTTCAGGCAAAACAGTAACAAGTATCAAGTCAGTGCTTTTTATTCATTAAAGTAAAATATATTAATTCCCCCTTCCTGCTGTGTTTCTTGCCTGCAGGATGGAGTGTGATGAAGGAGTCTTTTGGAACACAGGTTCATTTATGCAGCTCTGGTCTGTGTGAGTCAGACAAGTGGGAGACTTACAGCAAAACAAGATCTCCAGGTATATATGGTTTTGGAAATATTCTATTCTACTTGGTTAGAATCAGTACCAACCAAATGAGAAAGCTATGGACGACCAGTGAGCAGTTCCTGACCTGCTATCCAAGAGGCAAATCCCCTTCTCTCTGGTAAGTCTTGAATCAATGAAAATTTTTTATTGTTTTATGTCATGTTAAGAAAAAATTAACCTGTTCTCATATAAATCAGGTCAAAAACACAGTCTCAAGTTTTGAATGTTCACCTCTGTTTGTTTGTTTTCCTTATATTTGTTTGTGGCAAGAGTAATGGAGTCTTCTAGACTATCAGCAGTCTGACACTATAATTAACATGTCATACTCATTTCATAGCCAGTATCTCTATTTTAATTTCTTTTTTTTTGTTCTGAACAAGAAAGGAAATATTCCTGGACTTGCTTTCTTGTCTGGCATACAGGCTAGAGAAGAAATGCTCTGGTTTTCAATTTTCTCTCTGTTACTTTAAGGGGCAAACGTAAACGCATGTCCAAAACACTTTACTGCTTGTAAAGTCCTTCTGTATTTTAATGTGCCTCAGTATGACAAAATAAGAGGATATCTTAAAGTTTAGTAAGTCTCCTTTTCCTGTGTACTTTAATTTATTTTTCAGGCTTTTCAAAATGACTGTGTGGCACTCTATACATTGTAATAAAAAAACCCTCTAGAAATGCTAGTCATGTCTCAAGTGAGAATAATTGGCCCTGACAGAGAGGAAAGTAGTAATTGGAATGAGAGTTGTTTAAATAACAGTTTAAATTTTCTTTCCTTACTTTCTCGATTATGTGCACTATAAAGCAGGATTTCTTTGCCTTGGGTGTTTCACAGAGTCGTTTCTGTATGCAGCATGTCCACAAGTATAACTCAAGTAATAAGCCTGGCTATAATTTGGACTAGACTTTGAGTTTAGCTCCCTTACATACAAATACACTATTCAATTGGTATTAACACTCAATCATCAAAATATCCAGTTGGCTGTAGCAGGACAGGCTAATTGCATCCTCTAATTCTTCTAAGTTATCATTATTTCTTCATTCTGAATGGTTAAATGGAAATTCAGATGCAAAATGGAGGAAAAGCATGCTTAAAAACTTGAGTTATGAATATACTTCATGTTCTGCTAAACACTCTCCTACTGTTAGTATCCATGGAAGAGTAAAGTTACTGTCTCTTAGCCTTTCCTCTATGTGATCTCTGATTTTTTTTTTTTTTAATATAGGTTTTCTCGGAGCTATGCAGAGCAGGTGTTTTAAAAAGCCTTGGAGTATGTCAAAGTTTATGACAGTAACATGACTGAGATTATTTTCCTATTGAGTACATCTGTCTCCAGCAGTGGATGCAGCCCCCATCTAAATAGTAGTGAGTGTCCGTGTGGTCACATCTGCCCTACTTCAAAATATTTATGGCAAACATAAATCAAGGCAGGGATGGATTTGAGAACCTGGAAGGATCAAGTGGCATCTGCAATGGAACAACTGAAATCTAAACGTGCCTTAATTTGCAGAATAATGTGTGAAGAATATTGTACGAGCTTGGTAATTCCCTACTGCAGCTTTAATGGGCTCAGCCAGAGTGCATTAGCCCTGTTAATCTCAGGGATCACTAGTCTTTCCAACAATCTTTGATGTTTGTCCTCTGACCTTTATCTAAAACGTTTAAAGTGTCTTAGATGAGTTGAGTTTGGTATTTGTTTTCCACTTCTGTTCCTTTTTTCCTTTTTTGTTTGTTTGTTTTTTTAAACTTTTTTTTTGTTGCTGGTGTGCTGGTTGTTCTTTTTTTAAAAAGGAAACAAACTCACAGGTGAAATTTGACTTAATTACTGTGAGTGATAAACTTCTACTGAACTCAGGATCAAAGAATTTAACTCTTCTTAAGCAGTGGCCCCTCCACTTTTGAATAGTGGATCTTAAGTGTCTGAAATTCTGAATTATTCAGAATCATTTGAACTCTTAATACTGTCTGAGCTGTAAAATGGAGACCAACAATTATAATAGTTTATAATTCATGAGGCCATTTTTTGTTACACCCATTTGAGTAAGAAAATCTGGACTCTTAGCAGATGCATTCTCTTTTCATGTCTGCATGAAAAATAAACTAACCAGGAATTTAATAATACAGAAATAAAAAGATGAGATCAGTTTCTTCAGCTCATCAATATTTACACTTTTCTCTCTACACATTTCATAATATAGATGATGTGGCATCAGCTACAGGTGTTTTCCACCTGAATTTTTTTACTGTTTGCAAATATATTCACTATTTTTTAAAATAATGAGCTACATAAGATATATTTATACATGGAAATTACTAAACTCTGTTTGAATGTAACAATTCTGAATAAGATTGAAGTTAACAATAGGCAGAATGTGGAGATTTTGTGGAAATTTCTGACTTCAGTAGCAAATGAAAATTTTGGCCTTTAAAAACTTTTCAGTTTCATTTTAATTTCTCTTCAGGAATATTAGTGAAATGCCTTACAAGAGGTTTCATTAAGCTGCTGGTATCTTCTTCTCTCTAATGAACCAGACCTCTTCTGCTGAATGTCCATGAGACACCAGTGGCTTTTGGTGCGTTGCGCAGTCTGTGCCCAGATCCTCACCCAGTGCAAGACAAGCACAAGAAGCACTCTGACTATATTTGCTGTGAGCATCAGCCTCTCAAGAACATCATGATACTTTTTATGCAGGAGCTGGCAGTAGTTTTAAGCGAATTTGGAAACCAAAGAGCCTAAATGCACAAGGAAAAATTGGGGTTGCATCAGACTGATTCCAGTCTGGCTTCAATATGCCTGGCCCTTCAGTATTGCAGATCAAGAGTTCAAGTATAAAATGACACTATGTTTTAAATAGGTAGTTTCAGTGTAAGCAGCAGCTGTAAGTGCAAAAAGCAATGATATTGCCATCACACCCCTAACAGTCAAAACTGTTTGGAAATCTCATTTGTTTTTCATTAGTTACCGCAACAGTTTGAATAAAATCCTGTTCAATCTCAGCAAAGAGTACTTTGGAAATGTTAGTCTGTTATTCTTTAAACAAAGTTCAACAGCTATTAACAGAGTACTTGTTTATGATCTTCTATAAATATTATGTTTCTGTACTTCTTTGAAAATGTGGACTTTTTAATTTCATTTTTATTTTAGTAAAAACTGTAAAATTATGACTCACCAGCTGCAGAGTGCCAAGACAGGATATTTCCCAATATATGGGGCAAACAACATTTTTATGTATTTTTGTTACCAATCATATAAAACCCAGCTTATTTTTATAAATGGCTTCATAGTCCTGCATCATAAAAGTTGCATATAATTTTATCCCAGTTTTCAGGGGTTTTGGTGCCCATTACCTAGGAAATGTAAACTCTTGCGTTCCTGAGCAAAGTCGACATTTCGGTGATCAGCAAAGCCCACCCATTTTCATGCAGAGGTGGCCACCTTTCTTCTACTCAGCCAAGATCTCACAATCCAGACAGAACGTTGAACTGGACAGAAAAAAGGAGCAATGCTGCTATGAGGTCGCAGTACAACAGCTTAAAAGGAAATTGCAAAATTAGCAAGGGGTGAGTGGTGATATTTTTTCCTAATTCCTGAGGTGCATGTGCTTGAGGCACAGCCACACTGATATCACCACTTACCTGCAAGCCATCTAGAAAAAGTCATAACTGGAATTAATGAAGGGAGCAAGCTTCCATTACATTACGATGGCTATAAAGCCTGCTGCAATAATACCTAAGTGGTTTTACCTCCAGAGCACTGAATGTGCTCGACCAAAAGGACTTCTATTGAGCTATTTGTATAATTAACATGGAGACGTTAGTGAGTAGTTTAATCCCCAGATGTATATTTTATAATAGCTTAACATTCTCCCTTATGGCTGCTGCTATTAAAAGCAGTAGATTTGAAACTTAAATTCTAATTGATTGAGTTGTGGCACTGCTTTTACTTGTATCTAAATCTTCCAGTGGCTTTTCTCAAAACTGAGTTAAGGTTTAGGACATACTAATGGATTCTAGTTTCACATAACACCTTCCTTTTTATCACTACTTGAAATGTTTTCTTTTTAAACTAGAGCTAGATCCATGCCTATTAATTGGAAAAAAAAAAAAAAACCAACAGAAAAACCCAAAAAACCCTCATGTAAGATTTTGTCTCAAAGAACAAGCAATTAGTTTAAAATTTGAAACTGAGTTTATGGTTTTTTTTCCCAAGTGGTTTTAAGGCATAATATGAAAACCCCAAATCTAACCTGAGTAGAAGGCAAATTAAATTACTAGGAAGTTTTTTCTTAAATGCTAAGAGCCTGAGGAATAAACAGGAAAAGCTGTAAGAGTAGTAAACAAACTCAGAGGAGAGGAGGTTAAGTAACTAAGCAAAGCATGAATGTGGAATTTATGTTGGGGCAAAGAAAGGAGAGGAGGTTGAGTAACTAAGCAAAGCATGAATGTGGAATTTATGTTGGGGCAAAGAAAGGAGGCTTATTTTAAAGGCTGATTGACTTTTTATTATCTGTTGTAGGAAAATCCTTCCGTGGGTCTGAAGAGGAGGCATTTAAGGAAAAAGAGGCTTTCAAATACGGTCACATGTGCAACAGCAACACATGCAGAAGAGGAATACATCTTTAGCAGGCAATTAGCAGGGGCCAATAAGTTGCAAAGAGAAAAAAAATTGGAAATTTAGCTTGGGTCTTAGCCAAAGGGAACCAAGCTATGGGAAGGTAGGATGACTGCTAAAGACTTAAGGTTTGTAAGAGCCAGTATCAGATCAAAGGGACATAAGGACTAGGAAAATGTCAGGATCTTGGATAGTCTTTACTAACAAAGGAGAGTGGATTAGACTTGAAGACCCTTGACACTAAGTCACAAAAGTTTATGAGAGGAAAGACTAAGATCAACATTACTTGTGACCTCTGTCTGTTGTTCCTTAGCTTTGCACCTCCATAAGATGCTGACTCCTTCTCCTTGGTGGTATCTCAGGTACTGTGTGCTTTTCTTGGGTCCCCCAAGCTGAACAAGCCCAACTCTCAGGTCAAGTGCTCCTGCTCCAGCCCCCTCCCATCGTGGTTGTCTTTTCCTGAAGGCATTCTAGGGATTCTTTTCTTGTGTTAGGAAAGCCATTACTGAAAGTAGCACTGAGGCACAACGCGATGAGCACTGACTGAACAGGGGTAATCCTTTTGCTCCCTGTGACCCTGTTGATAGAGTCTTGTGTTTTTTGGCATTGCTGCTGTTGTATATCTGCTGCCCTTCAGGACTCCCAGTTTGTTGTTTTTTGTTGTTTTTATTTTTTAACAGGACTGCTCACCAGCCAGTCACACCTTAGCCTGTCCTGGTGCAGGGATGCAAATCCCTCTCGTGCAGGATGTTGTGTTTGTCCTGGTTGAATTTTATGAAGTTCTTGTCTTGAAGCCATTCCTCTAGCCTGGCTGGGTCCCTCTGAGCAGCAGCACTGCCTCTGAGCATGTTGCCTGCTCATGCCTCCATCTGCTGATGTCTAAGGGCACATTCAGCCTCCTCCTGCTCATCAGCACTGAGATTCAGTGGGGGAAATGATGAGGCAGAGAGCACTGCACACACAGCAGTTGAGAGACTGGAACCATACTTTTAAGATATTTTAGATAAAATATGTTCGAAAAAGCAGCTTTATCCTGAAATCTAAAATTACATTTGATGTGAGAAGCTTCTAAAGCCCCACATTCAGTGGAACTATGTAGTGTGCTGGCTACAAGTATCAGGATAAAAAAAGTTAATTTACTTCTGAGACAAAAATAATTCTGTCACTTTCAGGATACAGTATTCACCTCAATCTGTTAAATCTGTCATAAACTATCTTTTCAAACAGTAACAGAGTATTGCTGTATTTGGCAGCCCTTCTCCTGTGATGCTGGGTTGTCATTCTCGGGCCAGGTATGACAGGGTCACAGGCTTTGTGAAGTACAGAAGTTATGATTCTGCCTTTTTTCTTTTGCAGAGATTAAGACAAAACAGAAAAAAACAAAGCAGGATGTGAAAGGAATGAAGTTTAGATACAAAACCAAAATGAAATTAAAAGACCTCTTTGCACTTCATGAGGTGACTCTTTGCAGGCTCTCAGTAATTTATGGTTATTCCATAGTACTTTATAAGATTAGTTCAATTTTCAATAGGTTGCAGTGCTTGACTCTCACTCTGGATAATCTGACAGCCAGCTCTGGGACTAATCTTGGTGTGACAACAAATTAAATAGTCCTTTTCTTTCACTGTTCTTTTTTTCCCCCCCTTTTTTCTGTTGGGTTAAGTTGCAGTGTTGTCTTCTTAATGGTGCTCAAGATTAAAGATTACTTCCTGGTTACATGATGTTACTGGAGTTTTTTACTATTTTTTTCCCAGCTTCACTTTATCTATTGCACACTCCTATAGTAATTTTTCTCAAAAGTGAGTTTCCAAAGTAAAAATAAGATTTGAACTAGTGGGAGCATGTAAAATCTGTTCACAACTAATTTTTTGAATTCAAAAGCAGATTTTTATTGAGGTAGCTTGAATTTATCATTCAGACTTTGGGCAACAGTTGAAATCAGGTCAGGTGAAATTCACAGTGCATTGGCAAGGAGATTCATACCTCAAAAACACTTAAAGTCACACAGAATAAAGGGTTTAATTTTAATGACCTTTATATCAGACCAGGTTATAACAACTATGTTCCACCAAGTGATTGAACCCTGCTATGTCATTCAATACAAAACACATCACAAAACATGGAAAAAAAATGTCTCATGAAACAATCAGCTAAAAATAACAGTTCGTAGCTGAAATCAGACAGGAAAAAATAGCACTTCAACACAAAATTTATAAATTAAGGATTAAAATTATGAGTGAATCTTGCAGGCAACATACATAGGATGCTAGGAGTTTCTTTATGTGTTAATATTCAATTCAGGTACCATTCCCTTGAAGACCCTTCATGTAGCTCCCTCTTACTTTGCACAACCTGAAGTATCTATCAATAGGGAGCCTTGAGTCCTGCTTTTCTGAGAGAATCTTGAACTGTCACTTTGGAAAGCCAAGAGTTTCTCACTGTCCATTTTAAGCATATTCTGTATTAATAGTTTTCTTTCTCTCACCTTGCTTGCCACAGCCCCCATTACACAGACATATTAGAATGGCTGCTGGGTCTGGTGGCTGCTGAGGCACTTTGCTCTCCACACGTGTTGTATGAGGAAGTGTAAATATGTCTCTTTGGTGAGAGAGTGCCTGAGGCTTTCTTGCAAAGCTCAGTATCCCTCTGTCTAAATCCCTGTTCTCAACCTAATGCTTTCCCTTGCCCTTGCTTTTATAAATGACTTTTAAATCTCACTACAGTCATCTAGCAATAAATGCTGAATGGTACACATACGGTAGACCTCTCGTTTTTGTTTTTCTGCTTAGTATTTGCTGAATACTTGAGGTATGTATGGTTTAAGAGATTTTTATTGTGTGTGGCATAATTTAAGCAGTGGTGGTAGTTTTCAAGCTGTTAGAGAAGGACGTTCTGTTTGATCAAGAACATCTGTTTGTTCACCAGCTGTGCAGCTGTGGTCATCCAGAAACCCTGGTTCAACTCATCTTCCTACAATTAAAAATGGAGAATCAGAAAGGCAAAGGAAGTACAGCCTGCTTGGAGAAGATACTAGGTGTTCTAAAAAGATTTTCTTTCCTAAGATGAGGAAAATTTTGTCATCGTTCTAGACATTGCCCTGCTGCTTTGTGATTGGAGGCTAAATCTTGCCATAAATTGAGAAAAATGTGGGCTGTTTTGTGCAGGCATACTTACCTGTCTAAATAATATCTCTAGGCTCAAGGAAGTGACATGTTGGTGGTTCTATCTCAGACTATACAAACCAAACAATTTCCAGTGGAAAATCCATGTTCATGAATGGTGGCTGTTATTCTGACTGAGGAGCCTCTGCCTCCAATTATTTCTCCAGCTTAGTCAGAAAAGCATTTCTTTCTCAGACCTGTGAGCTGCACCCATGATACAGCAAATGCCTTAGGAACAAGCCTCTATGCACTTGTTTAAAAAGTCAAATTTTAAAAGTGGAATTCCTCCCAGAGGACAGCCTTAATCTGTGAGTTAATGGTTATTCTGAGGGTGTTGTTTCTATTCATCTATGAGTTATGCATGCTTTACTCATCATTCTAGTTATACCTGGGTGGTCTGGAGGAAGGTTTAAAAAATCTCATGTATCCATTTGAATATTGATGTAGCATTTAACTTTTAAGTCAAAACTTTAGTTAGGACTCCACAGCTGAAATATCAGCAGATCAGTAGTAGTTATTTGCACAGCTCTGTTTCTGAAGAGGTGGAATTATGCTTGGAAATTATTTCTGGCTAAATCCTGCTCTAAGTTGACACCTGATCTGTGAAACAATGAAGACCTGCCTTCATAGACTTGTCAATTTATTTACTTGCCATTATTTTATTCTTCTCAGCCTTAATTTTTGTCCTTTCTCAACAGTTTCTTATTCACTACTAGATATGTAGGTCTATATAGATATATATACATATGTATTCAATACATATACATATAGATCTATACTTTTTATTAAACATAAAAATAATTTGCTATCCCTGTTTTCTTAGATGAAAATGCACACAAGAAAGAACAAATTATTAGAAACCAGGGTATGTTTTCATTCTCTGCAATGACATAAATAATGCTGCCCTGTAGATATTCCATGAGGGCTTACCACAGCTTGATTCTAGAAGTCTAACTTTGTCCCAGGTGATATTCCACAGCAAATACTTCCCTAGAAATCAGAGGGAAATTAGAATAAAATATCTGTAATATTAGAAAAGAAACAAAAGAAGAAACTATAATTTTTCTCCTGCAGTTGCATGACTCTATCCTTTCTGCTGGAGCTTTGAATGCTTTTTCAAGAAAGATGTCTTTTCACTTGGTCTCTTTCAACATCACACTCCATTAGAAGACCTCACAGCCCTATTTTGTTTTAACAATTAGTCAGAATAAATGATCAACAGAGTGAAATACTAAGACAGTGTTTAAGACCACGTTAGATGCAGCTTAGAGCAACCTGGTCTAGTGGGAGGTGTCGCTGCCCATGGCAGGGACATTGGAACTAGAGGACTCTTCCAATACAAAACACTCCGTGATTTTATGACTAGAGATAGGAAACATGGAAGGAATTGGGAATGCTTTAAAATGGGAAGATAAAACTGAGGATAGATAGAAAGGAGCATTGGAATAAAAATAACAGCTATAAAGAGGAAGTGGTTAAAGTCTACTGCATGTT
Organism: Irena cyanogastra; assembly: GCA_013397155.1. Classification (NCBI taxonomy): domain Eukaryota; kingdom Metazoa; phylum Chordata; class Aves; order Passeriformes; family Irenidae; genus Irena; species Irena cyanogastra. Next base: position 207,796 of record VWZV01011707.1, read on the forward strand.
TGATGTGGGTAAGACAAAAAACACACTGATATTACAACACAGCCTTAGGATATATATAAAGAAAAACTTGTCACTGGTAAAGACATTGAAATACTGAAAAATGTTGCTTAGGAGATAAAAAAATGCCAATTAATAGTTTTTCTGAAAGAGTAGATAAACATCTGCCAGAAAATGGCACAGGTACAATTGATATTGCTTCCTGAAATCTCTTTCAGGTCTTTTATAAGATTTCAGATTATATAGTTAATATTGGCTGTGTGACCTCACAGCCTCTAAAACCTTTAAAAAAACCTCTAAAACCTTTTGGTTTTAGAAGAGCCAGTGCTGAGAGTTATATGACTGAATCAAGCATGAGGATAACCTCCTATGTTGAGCAGAAACTACACAAGTTTTCCTTTTCTGCTTTCAGTGACTTATCTTAGGTTTTAGAAAATATAATTATGCATGCTGATCATTTGTTTCCTGGAAAGCATATTTCTGCTACTGGATCAAAGGTGACTCAGCAGCACACATCTGGTTTCAAAGTACTCATGCAAAACAAAGTGACCACATAACAATCCATCTTAGGGCATGCAAAGTCATGCAAGCTGATTACAACCCTAAGATCCCTAATTTTTTGAATGACATTTACTTTGCTTTTCCCAATACTCACAGGAGAGTGTGATTGAGAAGTATTTTGATGACACAAAAAAGAGGAAGAAAAGGAAAATAGGCATTTTCCTGTTCTATCCTGAATATTTTTTCTTATAAAGAGGGAATTTCATTTATGTAAAATGCTAGAATGAAATGTTATTTTCATGGGAAAGCTTCTGAGAAAGAACTGTCCCTTAATATGGAATACGTGTGACTTCATGCATATTATTTCAGAAATATTCAATTTTCCAAAGTCCACATTTCAAAAATGATAGCAGTCTGAAGAGTATCTCAGTAACAAGAGCATAATGAAGTTCTGTGTTTATTGTATTCTCATACTTTCTCTATCAAATGTGTTAAGTTTCACTTGGCACATTTCTGTGAATTTAGCCTCAAACCAAAGAGTTAAATTTGCAGGGCTGACTCAGACACACAGAGTCAAAGGAGATGAAAAGCAGGATCAGCTCATGCTCAGGCAGATTGCTCAGGGCTGTATCAGATGGGTCTTGAAAACTCCTAAAGGTAGAGACTACACAGCTTCTCTGAGCAACCTTCTCCACTACTTAGCTGCACTCATCCAGTTTTTCATCAAGTCTGAACCTGTCCTCATTCAGTTTATTACCTCTGCTTGTTCCCCAGCCAGCTCCATCTCCCTGAAACCTCCCTGTGGGCACTGCTAGGGGCTGCTGTTGGGACTGCCTGGCACTGCCCCTTCTCCATGCTGGACAGCCCTGTCTCTCCAACCTCTCCTGCAGCAAGTGTCCACCATCATGGCTCTCTTCTGCTGAATGTTTCCTAGGCTATCAATATTTGTCTTGCTTGAGGAGGCCCAAAACTGCATGCAGCATCCAGATGCAATCCCATGTGTAATGAGTGAAAAGGTTTTTGGCAGAGTAAGCCCAGTAGTGGTAACAGGTAGACAAAATAGGAAGAAAAATATTTTATCATTGAAATAAATCACCTGACACTGACTAGGTGTAATAATGGTGTGTGTTCAAGCAAAATAAGAGAACATCCCACTGCATGTTTGATTTGCTTTATGCCAGGCTGGATGTGGGTTGTTTCTTTCCTTTAGCTGGTATGTTTTAATGATGATCATAATACCTTGTCCTCTGAAGTACTGCCATGTGGAGAAGGTTAGAAGGGCTGTTTGAAGTCAAAACTGATGTTATTGTGGTATATCTTAGCTAGAAGTCTTGTAGCCATTCCCAAGAACCAATCAGTCAAAGCCCTAGTGAGTTCCTCAAAATTGGAATAGTTAAAATTAAGCTTGTACTTGGTCAGACACTTCTATTTTAGAACTTAAATCATAGAAATTGTGAAAATATATCTATGTATTCAGACACAAAACCTATCATGTTTTTTCTTTTTCTTTTTACTTTTTATTTTAGTCTGGACCTATCTCTGGAGCACTGTGGTTCAGAAGAATACCTGAAAGTGGAAAGAATGTACATTATGACTAGGGTCTTTCGAGACAAATTCAGTGGTAATGATTCATTTCTAAAGAAACAAGTTATCACTGTGGGGAACAGTAAATACTTGAGAACACTGAGAAAGAGAGGAAGTTGAAAGCAGAAATTATAACCAGTTTGCTTCAGTATACTTACTGTGATTCAGACATATCAAGTGGTTGCTTAATTTAAGAGGGGAAGGCTCTCTGCTTTTGAATCTTGGCTTAAGAGCTTTAGCCCTTGCTGAAAGAAGCGTGAAACAGCTGTATGACAGGTCGAGACGTGATTGCATTTATCTGTCCTGTTTTCATGTAGGAACACAAAGGGCACAGTTGCTCAGACTTTCAGCATGTGGCTGAGAGGCTGAAGCAAAACCAGGAGCACTTGTAAGGGCAGATTTGTTTTGTTCATGAAGCTTGGACAGGCAGTGAGATGCTTACCTTGCCATAACAAACCAAGCTCGATGTTTGTCTTTGAATAGAAAGGTTATCAGTGCTACTGTCTGTGCAAAAGTTAAAAACTGTTTTTTAAAACACTGTTCCAAATTGTCATTTAAAATATACCCTATAGGTAATGAGGGCTTCACTAGCAGGCAGTGGTCATTACCAGCTAATCCATCTTGTCTACGTGCCAGCCAGCCAGGGAGCAGCACCAAGGACTGAAGCAGTTCTATTCCTTCCTTGCCTGACTGTAAGGGTTTATGGGATGGGAAGACGTAAGTAAGGATCTTTGCCTTGCATTTCACTTTAACCACAGAGTGTGTTCTATTGCTTTGTTCAGTCATATTTTGAAATACTCTAGAGACAGGGCTACAGCCAGAAATCCAAGCCTAGCAGGTGGCTACTCCACAGCCTCTTAGACATTACTGTAATTTTTTTATTTTCTAGATTTTCAAGACTTTTTGAATTCTCTGCAGGTTTCATTAGACCTGATTGTCCTCTTCTTTCACTTGTCACTGTGGTTGAAGATCAATCCCTTTGTAACGTAAATATGTCAACTGTACACTTAAACATCAATATTTAAATCAGAAAATAATAAATCACGCCAAAACATCTCTAAAAGACTATGAATATGTACACTGCTTATACATCAATGGTTGTTATGTCTTGCCTCCCCATTCACAGTGTCAGAAGGCCATTTCAGCCAATACTTCTAGTCTGTGAACTGTAGACATTTCTCTAAAGATGGTCTTTCAAGAAATATTAAGTATTAAAAGGTTAAAAACTAAGAAAACAGTAGCAAAAGAGAGAAAAAAAGTTCTCCCATCAGGCCAATTGATTCTAAGGGCAGGGTCACTGAATGTAGTATTATTTCTCCTGGTCATGTTTCTTTCCTACCAGAGCTCCAAAGTAAGCTGACTGTGTAAGCAGGATTGAAATACACAACCCCCTTGTGACTGGAAGCAGTAAAGCATTCTCCACTTGCGGTTTTCTTCAAATGAGCCTGCATGGAATATGTGTTTGAAAACAGTGAAACTCTTTATTAATCAAGTACTTCACTTGCCATGCCAGCATAAAGTTTCATTTATGTCAAAACTCCCTTAAAAATGGTTTGGAGTGGTGTCTTGTACGCAGACCTTCAACAGAAGAAATATTTTTGGAATTGTAAATACAATAATCTAGGCAAATATTTGCACCTTTTGAGAAGCTGCTGCAAGATCTTTGACCATAAGCTAGAATTCCAAGATTTTACTTTGGTTTCCTACTGTATGGAAATAAGGAGATTATATAACACTGTATCTAATATACAGTCAGACAAGTTATCCTAATTATTAGAAGAGGGCTTTTACTATCCATATTGTAACCATGTTGCAATAAATGAGATAACACCCGTAAGATGTGGTATCTAAAAGGAAATCCAGATTTTAGTGTCTGCACAATGTTATTTTTGAGTGTCTGAGGCATTGCCTAGCTGAGAATTCTATCTGAAACTATGGATAACTACATAGATAGCTTTATAAAGACTTTTTCCTGAAATAGAGACCCCTTAACTGCTGAATTAGCAATATCCATTCACAATATCCCGTTGTTTTTTTATTTGTTTGTTTGTTTTGGTGAATCCATGGGAGAAGCTGAAGAGGGCACAAGGAGAGTGCCATGCCTATCCAGCACAAGTACACATGGCAAGGAGAAAAGCCTGGAGAAGAAAGGATTTAACATCTTTTCAAACAAATTTTCATTAAAGAGATGCCTGATCTCATTGCCTCCTATTTTTTTCCTAACTGGAAACAAGCTGAATTACCTTGTAGATTTGGCTGAGCACTAGGATTAGAAATGTTATCAGCCCTATTGACAGATAAATCCAATGGACTGACTAGCCTGGAGTCTGTTCTCACTAACATCACCTTCATGCTCAGTGTTTGCAGTGGAATGTTGAGTTGTGGAGTTGCCCTCCCCTGTAGGACACCAAGGATTGAAATATACTTCAGATCATTTCAGACACACTGCTTCTTATCCAAAACACAGGAACAGTGGGGCATGTGTGTCCCCCCTAAGTCACAAAAGACTTGAGAAGCTGTGGGAAGCTCAGCTCCATGGAGATGGAAAGGTGCAAAAGTGCCTTCAGTTCTCTGTGCACACATAATTTCATAGTGTCCTCAGCTTGTTCTTTGTAAATATTCCATTGAAGCACCATGGCTTATGTCTTTTTTAAAATAGTGCTTAGCTGGCATAAGGACAGCAAAGTACAGCCTTGTGTTATACATATTTACTTGCATGAACTATTTTCTTTTTTCCACTGGCTTAAGAAAGATCAGCCAATGCCCATTCACTCACTAGAAAAGACCCACTGATCCTTTGACAGGTACAGCAGAAGTTATTTTTCATCGTGGCATGAATAGTTTGTTTTGTTTTACAAAAAACCACTTCACACCAAAGCAGAGGCAGGAATTATCATTCTTCCTATGCTTGTACAGGTGCACTCTCTGAATTAGGCACACAGCCTCCGGTGGGCTCCTAATGGGGTGATGACACTAACACTGCAACAATAGAAGGGGCCTCCAGGGATGCAGGCTCTGGGAGGGCAGTCCAGGTAGGAATGTGCTTTTTAAGAGGACTACAACTTAAAGCATTCCATGAAGCTGACAACTCTTTATACTACCTCTGTAGACTTCTCACTGCACAAATAAACACAAGTACAGTAAGCCATATCAGACTGAGGGATTTAAATCTCAGTAACTTGTGTGGGAAGAGCTTGCAAGAAGTCAGTTTTCAACACAGTTCACCACAAGGTGTGTGCTGAGACATCCAGTCCACAACGCAGATCTTCAGCTCTTGTCCTGTATCACTGATTCTTTTGTGGTTTTTGTCTATACATCTTTATAGCTATTTATTTATTGAAAAAGGGATCTGGGCTCTACACACAAACTGTGTGTTTATGTGTGCGTGTGCTTGAACAGGGTCGAGTACAGCCATGTGAAAGAAGGAGTCATGGCAAAACTGTTTATTGCGACGTGTGAATGAAAGAGCTGGAGTATAAATAGCTGTGTGAGTGGCAGGGGCAATGAAGCCTGGTTTCCTGCAGAGTTCATGCTGAAGGCTGAGATCCCGTGCGGATTCACCGCTGTCTAGCAAACGGCGAGGATAACATTGTGCTCTGTGAGTGGGATCAATATGCTCTCTCTTCTATTCAGAAGCTTGTTTAACAACCTTTCAGGAACTGGAAAGCTTGGAGAAGAGAACCCCTCTGATGTATTTATATGGCTGCTGCATTCAAATGTGTCTAGAAGGAGGCCAGTAGCACCAATACCACATATACCTCATATGTTTAGGAAACCAAAACAAATTAATATCACAAAATACCAAAGTAATAATGAAAATGAGAGTCCCTGTTAGAATATCTGAAACTACATTGTTCAATGCTGACATTTGGGGCTCATTGCTTGTTCACTGTTTCTGTTTGTATGGCTGTAGAACCAGGGGCCATGGCTGCTGCCAAGCTGATTGTTGCGCTGAAATGCCTCTCGAAGGTCGGTTATTATTCATGTCTTCAGCCCATTCAGCAGCCTGTTAAGCAAGGTACATCTACTTCAATGTAACTGTGTGGCCCATTGACTTCTGTAGAGCCACCAACATGCTTGAGTTGCAGACTTGTTTCACTAACTTGTGGAATTGCAGCCTTAAATAAAAAGTACATGCTAGAAGTACACCCATTGTGTCCATTCAAGATGCAGGGACATTTGGAACAATTTCAGGTTTTTCAGTGAACATAAGGATTCATACTTGTAGGATCAATCTTTCCTCTGGAGATTTTTACCTCTGCAGAACCCCCTGTAGGTTTGAAAGCATTGAAGAAAAGTCTTCTACCACATATTTCTGCTATGGATTTTAGGCAAGTGGATGGAAGCTGCCATTTACTGGTATGACCATGTTCAAGTAGTGTTTCCCAGGCCCTGGTTCTTTGGGCAACATTTTGCCTAGTGTCAGCTACCAGAAAGACCTAGTTTCAAAATAGTGCAGAAGGCATCAGCATTTTCCTCTGCAGCTTCTACATTGCATTTCCACCAATATGTGAGGCTAGAGCCCATAAATCATACCTTATGACAATTTGGTCTCCTCTGCTTTTAGTTGCAGTCCCGACTCAGTTAGCAGTAAGTACTGTGGGTTGTGTTGTTGTGTGTCTTGCAGCACTGAGGCGTTTTCCTGAAGAAAAGGTAGGTGTGAGATGTGATGGTCCCCAGTGGAATATCATCCAAAGTAAATATCTTTATTTCTTGCTGCAAAGATGTGTGGGTAGGAACTTTTCGTTCCATATGTATCTGCCTAGTTCCTGCATTTTCCTCTCTCTTCTTAATCCTTAATATCTTTAGTTACTGCAGAGAAGATAATTTTATTGTTGTGGGTGAATGCCATTAGAGTGATGTGTTGAAAACATGATTTGAGAGGAAGTTGCTTGCAGTAGTTTGTAGAAGAATTATTTGAAAGGTTAAGAAAAAGGTTTACAACTAATCAGCGCAGCTCAGCAGATCACTGAAATGCTATTTTGTTTATCTGAGCTGATAGTCAGATGTCTGCAGCTAGCTTACACTTTCACAGTGGTTAAGTGTTATGATTTGAAGCATGCAGCAGAGCTTTTTGCTGACAGGGTACGGCTGTTTGTGAGATAGTGGGAAAGCAGTGTCACAAGAGAGACTGTTTCAGAGCTATCCAGCATTTTGGCCAGTTGTGGCACCATTTTATGGAGCATTCATGAGCTCCTGTCCTGGAATAGTCTGCATTCCCCGAGATGAAATGACAGTGCAGGGTCTTCAGTCTGTGCCTACTCAAGACACAGAGCATTACCCATTGCTGCTTGTGCTGCTGCTTGTGCTGCACAGCCACCTTAGTGCAAACTGTCCTTTTGTCACTCACAAAGCAGTGAGTGGTCACCACAATTGCTGCCACTCAGCACGTTGTAAAAATTAGAGTGCTGCTGCTAGGATGTCAATAGAATTTAAATGTCATCTCTTAAAAGCCCAGATGTACCTTTTGAAAGAAAGCAGCACGATGACCTTGCTTTTCTGGATCATCCCAAACTTGGTTCTGTCTAAAATTAACAAGGCTTGTTTTTGTACATGACTTCTCTCTTGACAGCCCAGATGAGGCATCCCATGAAATGATATCAGTATTCTTGTGTTCCTTGCATGTTCCACATATCAGCTTAAAGTCAGTTATGTGGATTACTACATATCTTTAAGTGCATTTTACAAATAGTCATATCAGAAACTTCAGTGGTGCTCTTTATACTGATCAAGAAGTGCATTGTGCAATCAAGCATGGCAAATTCTCCATGAGCATCACACATGCCTGTCCTCACTATGGCAGACCACAAAGTAGCTGGGTTACACTCAGGTGAGGGTGCTCAGGCAGTGCCAATTGTGTTAGCAGCTGTGTCATTCCCTGACAAGGAATGATTCAAGGATAGATTTCGTTTTGAGGGTTCATTGTTACAATGGGTCTCCAGAAACATTTTGAGGAGAATAACTCTTTACTCCAAAAACCTTTTTTGGCACTCTGCCTGTGCTGTCTTACAGGGACAGATGGATGATGTTAGGGATATGCTCATATTCCCAATGGCCATAAATCCCTGAGAAGAATATTTTGAAAAAATGGAAAAACTGCAGATTTTATGGAATATTCATATGAATTATATATTTAATATACATGTATGCACATACAGAGAAAGAGATTAATATACTGTTCATTGACAGTTAACACTAATAAGCAAATAATGGAACACATATAAAATAGACCTCTTGATTCTCTGAACATTTTTCCAAATATATGTTAACTTTAGATATGTTTTAGAAGACTCTATTGGAGCAAAGCTCCTCCTGCACAAGGCCAAGTCTAATTCTAGGAGAAGAGTTGAGGAATTTCCTGCAGCTGAAAAGGTCCTAAATTTTTTACAACACAAGTTTGGGGGCCTATGTGTGAGTTATTCAAAGGTGTCTGGGTGATTTTGGATCATATATTCACTGAAAGTCACCGGGAATTTTGCTCCTAAAATGCCTTTGCACTTTTAAAAATTTTGCCATATATCTAACTCTACATTTAGAGTTAAATTTTATATTTAGATTTAGAGTTAAGTTTTAAATTAACTGTAAGCTGTAGTGTATGCTTTGTAAAACTGAGATTATGGTGTCACACTTGTTTTCTCTTTATCCTACTTACTGAATATGTTCAAAGATGTCTTTTTAAATTGCTTGTCCTAGAAGCTCATGCTGAAATCTGAAAATCAGCAAATTTTCTTTGTCTCAGCCACCACTAAAAAAGTGCATATGTCATAAGGTAAAGGTTTTGATGATGGTATAGTCAATTCAAGATAGGATCCACATGGAATGACTTCCATATCTCTCATCTGTAAGATACAGCAATGGAGAGATATGACAGAGTTCAGCAGAATTGCAGAAGTACAATTTACAAATCCAAAATCTTAAACCAGGGAAAAGTGTCCTTTACACACAGGAGTATACTTAGCCACATGACATTATGGTGGTCAAGACCATAAGTGAACTTAAAAAGGGGTTAGAACATTATGGAGAGGGGATTATTTGTTACTGGTGTATGCATTGAACCATCTAGAAATTGGCGTCCAAGTAAGATCCAGAGCTATGTTTTGTTGGAAGCCAGGAAAAGAAATGGTGGAGAGGACCACCTTATACAAATAAGCTCTTAATACTTCTCTCTATGAAGTATCAAAATAGAGAGATTAGATTCAGTATGGTAGTCCTTAAGTGAATATTTTTTGTTCCATAGGTATTAAAATGTAACGGAAGTGCATTCCCATTTTTCAGAGATTTTTTGATAAGTTTCTCCATTCCAACAGCTTGTCCTCTTTGTAAAGGCATGGGAAGTCCATTATAGAGGCACTAGGATCACATTATGCCATCCTTGAGTTCCTTAATGGGTGTGCATTTAATTCATTAAAGGCATCTGTTCAGTACATTTGAGACAAATCTTCTGGAAATTATTGTACATTTGTACACTTACACAGACAAAGTTTAAATAACGTGTGTTTGAGAAATGTCTGTTTCGAATGAAGTCTAGCCATCACAGAGCATTACAACTCATTTTGAGTTAGGTATGTCTTTCACCCCCATGAATACACCTTCATGAATATACCTTCTGCCACACAAACTGACTTTACTTGAATGTGAGCTCCCTGACTTGAAGTGAATTAATACTATTTTGTGTTGTTATGAAAGGAAGGCCTCTTTTGTAGTCATTTGTGCAATTGCTGATTTTTTCAGCTACTCCTACACATAAACTATACTTTAGTACCTATGTAATCTACACTGCAGTGGTTTTCATTGAGAAGATGGAAATTACATGAGACGTTAGCTTTTCTCCTTGGTTTGAGAAATTAAGGCAGTTTTTTTTTTCCACTAGACTCTATAATTGATTTACGTATTCCTATTTCTCTATATCCAGGCACAGAGCTTATGAATGGATATACAGAAGGTAGGTGCACTTTGCATGTTTCTCCTTCCAGGCAAAAGATTTCCTTCCGAGCTCTCAGACAGACCCAAACAGAGTTTAAATGCTGCCTGTGGAGTACATCTGCATGGAACTTTAGGTGCGTAATCTGCCTGGCATTCGGTCATCTGAAGTTTTAAAACACTTGGCTCTTAACGTTTTGGCTCAGAAGGAGGGATTTCGATCCCTACACATTTTATAACAGGACTTCAAATACGGTCTAGGGAAAATTAAAATGTTACCCATATATGGAAGAAAGTTGTCAGTCTTGAAGCATGTTCTAGATGGTTGCTTTGCAATGTCCAGGGAAAAGAGCTGGGAGTAGCTCATTTTATAGCTAAAATTAAAAATGTGGGGATTTTCTAATATGAACAGCCCACTGAAAACATAGCCAAGTATTCTTTTTGATAATATTACTTCTCAGTCTATTTCCAGTTGCCTAAGACCAAGCATTTAGACAATGATGCCTGTCTTGCAGGAAAATAATTGAATGTATCAAACTTAAATTGAGAATTTTCAGTAGGAAAGAGGTAGCAGAATTTAATGCTGTGCATAATGCATTTTTGTCATCTCAAATATACCAAGTCAGAAAAAAACTTCCCTCTCCCCCATTTTAAAAATATTTTCATGTAGAAAATATCTATTTTCTGTTATTTCACTTAATTTGCAACATTAATTAAAATGTGATCTTTTCTGCTTATGCAGGTATGGACTTAATGGAGACCAAACCATAAGTGACTTGATGGACTGTCTGGGTCAACCTGTCATAGAAAGGTCCTTTTGAATTAGAGTATTAACACAAACATTTTGAAATGTTGGCCTGAATTATGTGTAGGAAGGAACAGCCTGGCTGAATGTTTGAACATATTTGAACACATCAGCTTCTGATAATGCACATTATGTCATACTGCCTAAATGAACAGCAAGAGTCACTTTCCACCCACCCCTATTATTGTTATTAGCTGATTTATCAGATTTTACTTGTGCATCAAGTAATACTTTGTTGACTTATTTCTGTTCCAATAATAAGCAAAATTCATCCTGTGGTCCAGAGTTCCCAGCTGTATAAAGATTGTTAGATGACTTTATTCACAGAAATTGTTGAATATAATTAGATACATTAGATATTTCAGGCTACAAAAAGTACACTCTCTCTAGCTGAGCTTTAGATCAGAAACAGTCTCTACCAAATTTGCACTTAAAATTATGGTTTATTTTTAACAGAGATGTTAATACACCAGATCAATATAAGCAATAAATGACCTATCTTTTCTTCTGACTGATCAGAAGAAAAGACTAGCAGCAGTATAGTTTTGTTGTGGAACAAATTGAAGTTTTTATCCTTATAGCAGTTTAAATAACACACATGAGGAGGGTACTGCTTTTCAATCTGTTTGTCGATTTTAGTGTTTGTACTGTGCCCATCAGAACCGTGTAAAAAGTGTCTCCAGGGTAAGTGCCTAAAAGCATTTAAGATCCAAACTCAGGAAATGAAAGACCAAACTCCCCCACTGAGATGGAGCCACTAATTTCAGTATGATTTTCTCCAGAAACTACCTGCAATGTGAATAATAAGCCTATGAAAATCAAGGTATTGACACTTCTCAAATAGGCTGCAGAAGAGGTTCATTTTGTCATTTGAAAAGGACCAGAGTGGTCTGACTGTCCCCTGGACCTGGCAGCCCGATGGAAGCAAGGCAGGGGCTCACACAGGGTAGTAGAGGCACCACCCAAAAAGCAATTTTGATTGACAGGGTGAATTTCTGTGCTAACATTTACCTTTTCACTCCATCTCTCCTAGAAGACTGGCTAATCCTGCATATTCTTAAAACTGAAGTATTAATCATAGAAATCAGGAGCAATATTTTCTAGGTGAGAAGCAATGGAAATTTCATGCGCTTGTTGCTTTGCATGCATATTCAGCCAATAACAAAGACGAACTATTAATCATATGAAAAAAATTCCTCCACTTTCTTTCATTACAACCCATAATTAACAGCTTCCATCATCTAGCATTAGTTGTTACTGAGTGATCAACACTTACTACTGTCTGTTATAATATTTACTTAGTGATGGTAAACATCAAGTTTCATAAATTTTATTCAATTGCATCTTGGATGAATCTGGCACAAAATACTGCAACAAACAAAATCTGGGCTTTCATAAGTTGTGGATGTTACATCCAAAACTTCTCATTATACCTGGCAGTAGCTTGGCATAACATAACTAGGATGGCTTTATTGTAGCATTAGGCAAGCTCAGAAATAGTTTGTGGAAGGATGATTTAGAGCTGCTGTCTGAGTGAGATCAGAAAATATATGAATCCCTCACAGAGTGTGAAAAAACAAACAAAAAAACCTCACAATTTTTTATTTTTAAGATCAAACTAAAAAAAAAAAAGTATAAGCATTAACCCCCTCAACAATATACCATAAGTCCTTTGAAATTACCCACCTTTGTGTTATGTTTACTTGTTCTTTTTGTCATGATTCAAGCAATTCAATGCATGTGAACGTGTTGTTTTAAGTATACTAGTTTGTTTTAAAAAATTACTTCTCATTATGAAACACCTCAAATAATTTTCAAATCATACTTTTCAAAAAGTCCAAAGCATTACCATTTATTCGACTCTTAGCACTTGCACTTAAAAAATATTTATCTAGACCTAACAATACAATCTCCTGATTGTATTTCATGTTTCTTGTGAAGAGCCTGTTTTGTTAACTTCAAATTTTTTGGGGACGCTTGATTTTATTGCTTTTCTCTGGACATTTTATTGCCGACCATGATGTTAGAGTTTAGCCAATTTGTCTTACTGTGCTGGGCACTCAAACAGGAGGTGCTTGCAGTACACAAGCAACAGGAGAATACAGGCATGTGTTTATTAAAAATGCAGACACATCATAGCAGGAAGTCATGCACTCCAAAGTGCTTAATGACTGTATACACTGGAACATCCCAGTATGATTTATCATTGCAGTATGATTCAATGAATTACTTAATGACTTAGAGACAAGGACTGCAGTCCTGAATCAAAAAAACCTGTAACTTAATTAATGGAAATTTTCTCAGTCTGGGATCACAGCACTTTCATCTGTGAAAATGAGAAAGAAAAGTATTTCATAGGCTTCAACCTTTGTATTCAGAAGAGAGTGAAAACTGAAACTATATTCCTTTTGTAAACCTTCAGCAAGAAAAACGAATCAGATAGCAAGAGGTGTTCAGTCTTTAACTAGAGGGAAAGGACAGATTCTGGCGCTTAGGACAGTAAGCTTGATTCATTTCACTCTAATTGGATGGACTGTGTTAAATATATAACTCTGTTTAAAGAAAATTAATATTTAAATCCAAATTGTTCCCTTGTAAAAAGCAGTGAACAAATTATTAAAAGGTAGAGAATACGTTTTACATATTTCCTCTTAAAAAAAAAAAAAAGGATAGTAATAAAGATAAAAATGCAGTAAAATTCCTCCAAAGCAGTCTCGTTAACAGAGCAACGTTTCCCTCTGGTGGTCACCCAGAAGCAGCCAGGTTTTCCGCGTTTCCATGGCAGAGCTGGGATGTGCAGCCGGCTTTCTCAGAGAGCCCAGGAGCCGTGGCTCTGGCTGCGGGCAGGACACCCGGCTGGAGCTGCTGGGCAGCTGCGGGAGGAGAGGGCCGTGCCTAGAGGGACAGGTGCAGAGCTGCACAGGAATAGGAGCACCTTCTGCCATAACCGCTGCATACATCCGGCCTCTAATTTTCATTTTATATATATGCGTATGCATATCTCCATTGTCAAAGTCGTATTTTTTCTTTTTCAATTGTTCAAGCCATTGAAGAGAAAATATTCTGCTTTGAAACATTTTTGTACAGACTAGAAGGGGCAGAGAAGGACCTGGTCACGTTGTAAGAGCACTCAGGAGCAGGGGAAGCCGAAACCCAAGACAGGCACCTGGAAGTCACAGGTCACGCAATGAAGCCATCTCAGCCCAGCACAGCCGTGGGGGAGCGGGCTAGCAGCAAGTTCTAATTGTGATGAGCCCATACGGAACGTTTTAGAGGTGTTAAGTTCCTAATTAGAGCTATCGGGCCTCAGCATGCTGTGTTGCACAGATGTACTGCTGCTGCTCAGAGCAAAATTGGAGCTAGGTAATGTGGGCGGTCATGAGAAAAAGTGGAATTGATTGAAAACATTTACAAATACCAGACAGCGGGGTCAAGGAGGGGCTGTGCCAAAGTAGGGAGGTTTCTTGTGTCCTTTCAACTTATTTCTCTCCAGTTCTCCATTTCATTTAGAAAACTGTTGCACTTCTGAACCTTTGGCCCTATGCAATGTTCAGAATGCTGAGTTTTATTCAGCTCTGAATTTTAAGCTGAGAAGATTTTGAGTGCAAATAAGATGTGCTAATTTCTGAGAGGTTTTTTTTGTTCATGAAGTGGTAGGAAATGGTTGGAGAGAGGGTGGAAGAATGTTCATGCTAGCAAAGACACAGATAAATGCTCACACATTCCTGTTCTGATGGGGAAAGGAAGAGCAGGGTAGAGATTAAAGGAGTAGAGGAACACAGAGGAGGAGGAAGGAGATGAAAGGAGCCCATAGAGGATGATAGAAAAAGGAGAGAAACGTTTCAAGCTTGGATATCTTTAACTTTGTAATGAATCTAAAATATTTGGCAAATGTGCTATGCCAGAGTTTTAGCGAAGCTTTCAGACCCTCCAAAACTGATATACAGACACACTTCAGCTAATAAAATACACTCAGCAGTAGTGAGCAAAGGCTGAGTGACTGTAACATGACACAAGGAAAGAAGAAATTGCAAATACATTTTATCAGACATAGTTCTACAAATATTTTTTCAGGCTTTTGGCTGTTTATGAATTAAGAGTTAGACAAGAGCAAACAAGTTAAACTACAATCTGTCCCCTTGTTGTAGACCTTGGCACTGGTCATTAGGAGAAGTTAAGCAATATCTGATCAAACTGAATCCTCCCTGGGAATAAACAAGCAACATTGCTTTAAAAATTGAAAATTAAACATGATGAATTATTTCTTAAATAGCTACAGTTCTCAGCTAGACAAATCGAAGACACAAAAGCTGGTTCCAGATCCTGTAGGGAAGTTAGTTTAGCCAATTCTAGAGCTAAGCCAGGTGGGGTCTCTGTGAAGTTCACTGGTGAATCTACCAATCACTGGCTTTTGGGTGTATTTTGTGTATACAATTGGTCATGGAAGAGAGTAGATAAATATATGATTTTCTTTCTCAGTGATGCATGGTGGCATTTTTATACACTCTCTTAGACACTGTAATTAAAAACTACTTTCTGTTAAATACTGCCATATACTTGTTTCATAGACCATTGCCTAATCTGAGGATCCTAAACTGTATTTTTTCCCTCTATTCCTCTTACTCAAATATAAGACACCATAAATCTGTCATCTTCCACACAGTCAGAACTCGTAGCATTTAGAGCCGCATGTGCTTTTCCATATTTTTGAACAGCAACATGATGGCAACATGATGGCTGAGGTTATGAGATTAACTGCTCATCAGCTGACCAGCACCAGAGTATGCTTGGTCTGCTCTCTCCAAGCACTGGGAAATCTACTGTAGTTTTGAAGGGTTAATCATGGTAGCCTGCAGTCCATAAAGGAAAGATATGTCCTGTAGACAGTGTCTGAGCCTCTCCTCTCCTCTCCTTCCGACCTTTCAATCTTTTGAAGACCTATCAGTCATTAAATGGAGTTCTCAGTTTGTCCTCAAAATTCAAGCTTGTTTAACAAATATTGGATTTGTTGAAGATCTCCAGAATACAGCACTTATTTTGTTTGCAAATTATTAGGATTGTACTGATTGCTCAGTCTAAGATTACTATTTTGAGTGCATGTAATATAAATGTGAATGTTTCTATCCCTGTGAAGATAATGGCTTTAAGCAGCTTACATGCTTATTGTTTACAAGAGTTTAAAACCCAGAAAAAAACCTGAAACCTTTCCAGATTTTTCTTTCCCTTGTTAATGAATTTAATTTTTTCAGATTCACCATGTTGATTCCTGCCGTATAAGTAAGTTGCTCTTCAAGAGCTTTGTTCCCTTTAGATCTGCAAGACAAAGATGACACCATGTATATCTTATGCTGGAAAAACACAGTGAAAGAATGCAGAAATGTGTGCCCATCTGGCTGCTTGTCCACTTGAGCACAGGCTATAGGGGTCACTGAGACCCCTCAGAGTGCTATTGATACTGGACCCTGACAGGAAACACTTCAGCTGCTCCCCACAGGACAGAGGTGAATACACTCAGAGGTGTGTTACATCTTCAAACACTGGAGCTGGTGACAAACCAAAGGAAACTTCTAGCTGCTTCTAAATGCTCTTCCTCCTGGTAACATGCTAAATGGCTCCTGTCCCCTCCTGATAATCTTTGGCTAGGGTAAATAAATATCTGTCAGAGGCTTTCTTGCCTCACTAACATCACCCGTATGAAGGACAAACTATAGTACAAACTGGGGGAAAAATTTTTAAAAATATTGAAGTCATGATGAAGGACAAAAGTTACCCTGAGGGTTGAGAAAAAGCATTTGTAACTCCACAACTCTTTGAACTCTAATTCCTTAGATTCATTTGAGTGATAAGGAAGCAATTACAGAAATAAGAGAATGGGAGATGCTGTCCATGAGAATGCAAAGGTTTCCCAAAGGTTTTCCCAGTTTTACACTGTCACGACTGTGAACTCAGATAGATCTCACATAGGAGGTCAATTACCCACGCACTGCCAATAAATGCCCTGAGGTTTTGGTATCCAGACTGCCAGGTATGGTCTGTAAGTAATGCACATATTCATAAAACTACAAATAAAATGCTCTACACACACAATAATTTAAAGAGACAAAGATGCCAAGGCAAAAGGCTGTTGTTGAGTAATTGGTTTGGTTTTGATTTTAATGTTAGTCCTTCCAAAAGGCAAGGTCCTTAAGAACTCCTTATGAACATTACTCCTTATTACTCCTTATGAACATATTCTGTCCCTGCCTGCCTCAAAACGCCTTATCCTTTCTTTTTTCTCTTTTCTGATCCTACACTATTTTCATATCTTTTTCTTATAAATCCCTATGATCTACATAGGTGTATAAAAAGGTATGTATATGCCTCTGCTGTTGAAGTATTGTTGTGAAAATTTAAAAAAAGTCAAGTTCTTGAAGCAAAGATATTTCATAAGTATAATTCTTATCATTTTAACTAGATCATCTCGTCTAGATGTGGTGCTTAGGGACATGGTTTAGTGTTGGAGTTGGCAGTGTCAGGTTAATTGTTGGACCCGATGATTTTAAAGGCCTTTTTCAACCTGAATGATTCTATGACTATAGATTGGGATCATTAAAGAAGCAACAAAGTTATATGACAAATATGAGAGGATTTTGAACTTGCTTTTTGCCTCCTTAGCTGAAACCCAAAACGTTTCCACCAGTGAACAAAACAGAAAATCTGTCATGATATATGAGTACTGTCACAGAGATGGGCCCTGGCTTAGATTAGTCTTGAAGAAAATGGATTTCTAGGCGCTGCTGAGTTGGTGCAGTGGGCTAAGAAATCCTGGACTGAGACCAATGGTGATCCACAGAAGACTGGACAGACTGGGGGAACCCTGTCACCTCCTGCCTGGGGAGTACAGGAGCTCCTTTTTAGGTGATCATCAGCTGCCTGATGATTTTAGGTTGTGCCAGATAGGAGCAGGCAGCTTGAACAACTTTGATCTTGAGAAGAAAGAAAAATAAGGCAGCAAAGAATAGGACTCCAAAATGAATCAACTCAATAATCCTTATTTTTCATGATACAGTAACTAGCCAGCAGAAAAAGTGGGGGCAGCAAAAAGAGCCTGGATAAATTAAAATGACTGACACAAAAGTATGCTACAGCTACATTAGAAAGTAACTTGGAATAACAGTACAAGAACTAGAAAAGGAAAAATATAGACTGCATAGTAGAAGAAACATTCTTCTTTCCAAGATATTTAGCTGTGAAAGTTGTTTATGTAAAATAAAAAAAAAATTGCAAATTATGCAGATATTTTTAAAATGTTGGGGGGAAAAGTACATGGTCAAGGAGTTAAGGTCAACACATTTTTTTCACTGTATACAAGGAAGTATCTGCTCTTTAAACTTAGTTTTGACATGAAAATTGATGTCTACCAGGTATTTCGAGATCTGTGTATAATTTTTACATTTAAGTCATTGAGGCTTCATTAGTGCAAATGGAGAAAAAAGGGATTTTTTTTTCTTCTGTTTTAAGTGTTAATGCTATTTTTAAAAGCATTATATCCTAAGGTCATCTGAATGCTCTAAACAATTTTCTGCTGTAAATTTTTGTATGGGCTTAGATTTAGGATAAAATTCTAATACTATTATTGCAGGAAGCAACTTTTTATCCGTAAACAAATATATTGCAAATTTCATCCTGACCTACATCTCTAAGGCCTAAAAATGAAAGACTTTAGTTCTGCATACCAAATATATAGGTGCAGTTATGGTTGCAATTTTTTAAAACTTATTGTCCATGTAACTGCACAGTATTTATATATGTTATTACAGTAAATCACATATTGTTCAGTCTTACAGAATGTCTTAAGCCTCTCTCTGCAGCCATTCAGCATAAAACAGGTATCTGAAAGTTAATATGCATAATAAACTAGAATAAAAGTTGAACACAGGTATTAGAGTTATCTCGTTTGACTTAAAAAAAATTAATGAAATGAAAAGGAGCAGCATAGAAGAGCAATGTTGTTTCTGTGATAAGTTATATCCCGCTCAGGTTGCTGCACGTCACTAAGAATACCACAGACAGCTTAGTGGTTTGTTGAGACAAACTTCTCTGGCAAAGGTGATCTTGTATTCCAATCACCCCTTGTCAAAAAGACATAAAAAGAAGATTAGCATACAGCCAGCAGGGCTCGTGCAGTGGATTCTCTTGGCTCATCTTGAAGTGCTCCAGTGAGGTCTGGCTTGTTTTTTACTGTTCAGGATCATTTCTTTTGCCACTCATGGAAGTCTCAATGATTTAAAAATAATAATAGCACAAATAGAACACATGACCTCTAACCCACTGCTCTTTGATTAAGTCTCATTTTATAACAAAACTATGACTAATGTCTCTTCCTTTGCCTTCAATAAACTATCATATAATCTGTCTATTATTCTTAATATCCTCTTGCCCCAATAAGACATTTGTGTTTTGTTTGGATTCCCCTGAATGGGGTGAATATTATATCTATAACCTACTGGAAAGCATTTCTTCTTAGACATATTGGCAGGGCTAATTTTGTTTTTACAGGTGTTTGTACTTGGAAAGGGGTTAGCCACAGTCTTGAAGGCTCTACCGCACTGGTACATCACAGGAGCACAGTGTGCTGTGGGTCCTTGAGCTGTTAACGGGAGGCAGGCAGGGAAGGTTAAATTAATCATTTATGCTTTATTTATACTTTCTCTTACTTGTGGAGTCAGACAAGCGGATGCCAGTTTTCCTCAGCTAAGGACTGTCAGTGTGACATGATGTTTGATATCTGGCAAAGCAGAATTTATGTGATTTATATTGTAAATCAAAAAAAGGAAGAAATACATAGGAATCGCTGCAGTGCTGCAGTTTTGTCTGTCAGCTGGACAAGCTAAATAAATCCCCTTAGCTTGTCTTGAGAAATTTTGCTGTGATTCAAATAGATGTATCATCTTAATTATGTTTCTTTTTTATCTTTGCTAAGATTTCTCTTTTCATTTTACTAAGAAAATTTGGTTGTGACTCAATTTAGTAGATTTTTTGTGAGGTAATCTGAGGGAGATTTTTCTGGAGTGGCTGTTGCTAAATTGGATTCAAGCTAAAAAGAAAGAGAAGACAAAAATTGACTTGTGTTTCCCCCACATCCTCCTTTTCTTTGGGGGATTTAAACATGCAATTCCAAAATTTAAATTAACATAATTTAAAGAATATGTGCCTATTCAGAAAAAAAAGTCCCACAAACTTATAAAAAAAATGGTCACATTCCATCAAAAGAAATAGCCTTAGTGTTTTGCTGAATTGGATTTAAACACATAGTTAAGTGCCTGCAGCATGGTCCTAGGCTGTTTCCTCCTGAAAACCCTGTACTCAGGTTAACTGAGCACCAAAAAAACTTGTCATGTAGAAAAGATTCACGAAACCCTCCTGGATGAACCAGCTATCAGTCCAGCTTACTGCAACTGTACAGAAAACAGTTACTAGAAGCAGAAGGAGAGCAGAAACAAGCTAAGGAATCAATAGGCTCAGCCACAACATCAAGTTCAAAAAGGAAGTATTTGCATATCTCCTGCTAATGTTTTTCTCACCAGAGTTTCTTTAACAGGGAATTTCCAATGACTTATTTTGTCTTTTACTGACAACAGTGCAGTCAGCCATGGGCAGGTACCAGGCAGGGTGGGTCTGCCCATGGAAGATGACAATCCTGCGCCAGAGGTGCCCTTTCTGATCTCAGTGCAAAGCACAAACCGCAGCCCGGCAGTGCAACAGCACTGCTGAACCAGGGATATTAATCCCAGCAGTGCTAAGCATCACTCCCAAAACAGATCTACAAGCCACTGTGGATCCTGCTTTTCTTGGCAGTGCTTTGAATAAGGTAGAAAGGACACAGTTTATTAGTAAAATCATTGCTGTGGCAGAAGGATGGTTTATTATCATAACTTAATTCTTTTTGGGAGGGATTGGTTCTTTCTTTTGATACATCCATTGCCTACCTCGAGTATCCGATCTGCCAAGTCATTAGATTTGCATATCAATTCCCTTCTTCTTTGGCATGATACAACAGTAGAAAAACTTCATTTCTGCCTAGTGATCGCATGTTAGAGCACAAACCGACTGTATTTGCAATTATGACTATAGTTTGAGGCTAGATCTGGTTTGTTGCATGAACTCAGGAGCCAGTAAATGCTGAAGTAGTCATGTATATACCAGTGTGACTTATTTGCACAAATGTTATGAGGCCATAAAGGGCATTTGAGGAGATAAAATTCCACCACACACCACCAAATATATGTGTTCTACATGACACTGCTAAGAAAAATAAATGAATGATGCTAAGAGATTTAAGTTTGCCACCAAGGACATTTTCTAAGAGATGCTGAATCAAAATCATGGAATAATATTTCAAGTTAAATAATATTTCAAGGTAAATGATACACCAGGTTTTCGGACCTTAAAATGAGTATAGATGAGGAATGCAAAAAGTCTTCTCATGTGTCTTTTCACTTTGGCTTGGTCAGCAAAATTCTATTTTAGGCCATTAAACACAACGATCTGATATGTATTACCCAAAAACATGCTGAATTTGAGGGACGTAGGTGGGAAAAAATAATCTGTATGCATAATAACTTTTATGACACTCTTTCCTTATTTCTCTGCTCCTAGCTATGTGTAGAAGCAGCATACTGCAAAGTGTGTTTCGAAATGGCTGCATCCATGCTCTTATACCCAAAAGCATATTTTTTCTAGATGAGAAAACCAATTTTTAATGTTCCGGTTTAACTTCCTTTCAACATACATAAGTGAAACCTCTCTCAAAATGTCCAAATTTATAGCAACTACAGTTAATATTTTTCTACATAACCCCCTGCCTGCAGGTTTCTACTGCTGATATACAGCAGCTAAAGGACAAGGCTACCTAGTGTTTTCTTAAAGAAGTTTTACAGGGAACAAGAGATCTCTGTGCCTCTTAAAGCTGTTTCATCCTTGTGCTTGGTGAGTTTTCTGTGTTACTCTGAAATGCAATCTCAGGATTTCACTGGTTTTGGTGAAATTGGTGCAACTGTTGTGTGTACCTTCACTACGATCGGCTTGCTCATGCCCTACAAGAGCCATCGATATTTTAAAAGCAAACAAACAAGGGGATCAGGAACCCAAAACTCCAGTAACATCTGCAACACACATGCAGCCTTATTCTATAGATCTCTTTTGATCCTATTTCCTGGATGCTCATCTGCAGCACCATTCCCATTCCTCTGTTGTCACTGGGTGGTCAGACACAGATCCTGAATGGGTTAATACTTTGGCACCTAACCCACACGTGAAATTTGTTCATCTCAAATTTTGCTCTGCAGTACAAATCATCAGCCTCGTGTTCTTGAAGAACATTTGGGTTTGGTTTTTATCCTGTATAACCTAACAAAGTAACAGAGAAACATCCACCAGGTAAGGGTGGTGTTTTGTTTGTAAAATCAACTCTTCAATATGATTATTCAAGAAGCTTTGACTCTCAAAGTGTGTCAGTCCCTCCTAGAGAAGGTGGAGGGGTCTCCTGGAGAAACAGTCTGTGATCAGGTGTTGATAAAACACAGGATAACTGTGAGCTGCCATTTTCTGACTTTCAAGTAGCACTTGATTCTTTCAGCTAAAAGTTTTGCACCTTCTAAAATAGGTTTCAGCTCAGTGGGTAATTTTGGTGTGTTTTCTGATATTTTCTGTTTATTTGTTTGTTTTGCTGGTTTTTCACTTTAATTTCCTAGGTTTGTGGTGTTTGAGACTTTTTTAAAAGAAGACACAGAGCTACAATTATGACATGATCTTCAGCTACAACACTGATTTATGCCATTTGCACTACAAAGCATATTGGCACATCAGTTTGCAACACATGATCATTATGCTTAGAGTAGAAATGATTCACTGGGGGTTTGTACAGTTTGAGTGGCTGAAAATGAAATAGTTATGCTTTTTTTTCTCTCCTGAAAATTCAAAATATAAGCAGGAAAATTGAAAATTTTTAAAAAATCTTTCACTGCACACAGGCTTAGAAGGAATTTTGTCTGGTAAAGAGAAGACAAATTTAATCTAAGTTTAATCTCTAAGTTTAATTTCAGGCAAATAGCAAGAAGGAAAGACGATGACACCTCTTGAAAAATATTGGCAAATATCTGACAATGGCAAGTAGCAAGCAAATTAAAAGGTCAGGTCTTTATAATAATCAGTGATGTGAATTATGCTCTTGAAACCTTCTTTGAAATTCTACATGTTGAAATGATGCACAGGGAAATTCCTACATTCAAATGACAAGAAATGAGAGGGGACTAAATGAGATAGGCAAAATATCCTAATAAGCTTAAAAAAATAGTCATGTTTTCCTGTGAAGTTCTCTTGGGGACTCTGAGCAAATCACAAAGGAGAAAAGAGGATTATAGTCTAGAAATATGAAGCAGCTTCCTAAGACTTTCAGGCTTCCTTTGATGCCATGACTTGAAGAATAACAATAGAGCATCCCATGCATAACAAGAGATGAAAGTATTCCTGTATGTCCCTCTGAAGAGTTAGTATTTTACCCACTGTCTGGGCATTATTAGGAATGTTTATTTTAGTGCCAGTGATATGTTTGACCCTGCATTAGACAAAAGACTAAAAGGAAAAACCTACATAATTTGCATTTTAAAAATATACTTTTAGATCTGTGAAAAATAGAGATAAAGGGATATTATAGATTCAGGAATTATGTGAAGCTGCAACTAAATCTCTCAGTCTCTTTATAGCAGAAAACAAGTTGTTCAGATAGGTCTGAACATGAGATAAGTATCTTATAAGATCATTTCTCATTGAACTACATGATGCAGTTCACTTCTTGCTGTATCCTGTGGTCTCACATAAAATGCAAAGCATAACAGCCCTATAGTACAACTGCTCTGCTGTTCACAATGTCCCAGACTACTTCTTTCAAAAACAACACTCAGCTTAGGGGGTCTACCAAATCAGAAATTAATTTAGTGCCCTCTCAAAATTTTAATAATATCTGCCGCCCTCACCTCCGGCTGCTCCACTGGGTCTGGTGGAATAACGCCGGATCTGAGCTCTCCGGAGTTAAAGCCTCCTATTGTCCCAGTGAAAGTTATATACCCAGTGTGACTTTGTGGTACGTATAAAAGCCCACAGGCTGGCCAAAACAAACTCACTAGATGTGAATCAGCATTTCAATGTGGAAGAATTATGATTCATTATATTTAAGGCCAAGATATGAAAAGAGATACTTGGCTAAAAAAGTAGTTAAGAAACTGTCAGCATATCCATTAGGAGGTCCTGCTATCAATTCTTAGTAGTAAACGGATGTTAAACCCTTCAGCAAAAGAGTAAGCAGGTACCTGTGGATGATAGCTGTTTTTACAGCTTCAGCAAAATTTATCAACCACTTTTCATTTCAAAAAATGAATAGTTTTGTTCTTTATTAAATAGGAGCAGGAAAACCACCACATAAAAACAATAAACTCTTGATTTTTTTTCCATCTGCAATGAAATTGTTCACAGTTACGGAGTTACACCAATTAAAAATAAATTGTTTCTCTTTAGGTGCCTGAATGCCAGCTCTCACACTGAAAAACTTGCCATCTTTCTTCATCCTAAGGAATGCTTTAAAATCTCTGAAATCAGTTAACTGTAACAGAAACTTATGCTGCTCCTCAATGCCAGTAGTAGTAACAACCAAATTTCTGTAAAATGTGCTGGTTTAAGCTCCTGTGGTCCAGGGACAAAATAAGTGTGAGAAGGAATATGGACATGTTCCTAATGAGACAGTGACAATCTGTGGGTCAGAGGACTGCTGGCACAGTGTCCCTCTGCTGCGTGACGAAGTCCAGCTGTGGCAGGGAGCCACCAGTGAGAGGTCAGACGCAGGCAGTGGAGTGAGACACAAGAAAGGTGAAAGCTGCCAAATGGCCTCTGTGTCTTATCCTAGCAGAATGCTCCATGTATGCCTGGGAAGCCACCTGTGCCTCAGCCCTGTGGCTGCACAGAGGCTTGGGTGGTAGAGGAGGTGGGATTTCTTTGCTCATGTGGTAGAGATGTGAGTTCTGTTGCAGAACTGTCAGGGTGATGATGGCCAGAGAATCTCCAAGCCTACACTTCTCTCTGCTCAGTCCCCACTCACCCCAGACCAAGAACGTGAGCCATTTATTGGAAAAACAATAAGTATCTGTCATTGCAGATTGGTGCCTTACAGCAGGACTTGCAGGCAAAGGAGAATTATTTATGAGGAGTTATGTTGCCTTGGGTAGGACTTGTCCCTTCCTTTCTATCTAGGTTCAAAAATCTTTCAGCTACAGACCAATTCACATTGGCATCAGTGGAGTTGAAAATTAATTATGTCCATGGTAAGAAAATGTAAAACTAGTGGGAAGATAACCAGTAAAGTTGTTTTCTGAGTGGCCTTGGGGAAAACAGTGGGAAGGTGCTGATGAGGGGAGGGAGCTTTTCAAGACTCCAAAGGACATCAAAACCCCTAATTAACTTTAAAGTCAATAGCCCTGCTAGTACTACTGAAAAAGCAAATTATCCAAACAGATTGTCAGGTACTTGCCATTAATTTTTTTAGGGCACAGAAAGTTTAATGCTGGGGTAGATGTGCTTCAGGAAATTCTTACATCAGGCACACCTTTAATTTATTAATAGAAATTAGTAGTTACTTTCTTGGAATAAGGAGTGTAATAAAGTCTGATTTCTGCCTATAATGGGCATGGTGGGCCTTTGTAGCCTGGGCCAGGCTCAGCTTCTAATGCTCTTGAGCTGAGGATAAGCTTGAGCTCAGAGTTTCTGTGAGGCCTTGTAGGCACTGGGGAGAGAAACACTGGGAAACGGTTTCTCTTCTCTCCTCACTCTGAGTGAGGGAAATGAGGACACAGTAAAATATGTCCAAAGGACATCATAAATAAGAATTTAAAATGGTTATGAAAACTGAAACTGCCTCCTTCCTAGCTTCACTAAGCAGTCATTTCCTATGCCATCTTCCTTTTGAGATTAGATACTTTCATTAAAAAATACTATTTTACTATACTGAAGGTCAGTAGTGGAGGAAGATCTTAATCTGTCTCCTATAACTTTTCTTGCTGAGAGCTGTTCCAGTTTGTGAAATCAGTTTCCCACAGCATGGGGCTTAAATGGGAAGAGGACAGAGTGTGTGCCTTCTGAAATTAAGAAGCCCCTGTGATGCTGTTAATCAGTAACTATTTTTGCTGCATACAAGCATTATATTTAGTCACTCAGCTTTGAACATTAGGGATGAACAATACAATGCAAGATTAAAACAGTTTAGCTTTACAGCTATTCCATCATTTTTCATAATACTGTTGCCAGCTGAAGGGTGTTACAGAGGCTCCATCTCTGATCTCATGTGAAGCAGGAAAAAGCTGAGCTTTTGGAAAACTTTGCCTTACTTCTCTTAGCTTTCTAATACTGTTTTGAAGTGCATTAGTATAACAGATACACCTTTTTCAGTACATCTCCAGTTTTGGAATTCTTACCTAAAATTCCCCAAAATATTCAGTTAGAAATTCCAGACAAATTTCGTGATATTCCTCAAAACATACCTGAGTTCAGACACAGTAAAGCATGCACCTGGTATGAGAGTAAATCCTCAGGAAAAGCTGTAGCTCAGTGGGGCTGTATGTGTGCACCTGGGGTCTATGAATGTGTTTGCCTTAAATAGCTCTTGTCAATTATAGAAGCCCTGGATTGAAAGTGCCAGTCTCTAGGGCCATCAAATGCTTCTGACACATTATCAAATTAATGACACACAACTAATGATGATGGGAGAAATATGTTCCTAGTATTCCCACTGGGAATTTCCATGGGCTGCCAAGATCTGACAGATATAAATTGACTTTAATAAAAGTCACAACAGGAGAGCTGAGACCTTAATTATCAACATGCCAATACTCAGTGAGTTTGAAAGATTTTGGACTGCATACAATTATTTTTAGTGTTCCTATTTTTAAAAAATAGAAAAAAGGAAGGGGAAGGCACTAAGATAGAAAGAGAGATTATGGGAAAAGGAAGACAAATGAACATGTTTATGCTTTTACATAGATTTTTTAAAATAAATGTCTGAAGGAAAAGAAGATGACCTCTTGTGTGATGACTTTTTTATATTTTCGTTTAGGTTTCTCCCATCATCAGGTTGCCTGTTCTCAGTTTGTGTTCCCTGCAGAGGAAGGCCAGGCTTCCTGGAGCGTTTGAAAAGTAGCTGCCAGAAATCCAGTCCCAAAAACATGTTTCTCATGACTAGTGAGGTAAAGAACCTTAGGGACAAAATACTGCAAGAAAGGGTTAAAATAATTTTTCAGTACTGCATCTGCAGTATGGCAAATGCACCAGAAATGACCCAAGGAAGGAACTTCTTTTACAGAGTTAGTTTTTTAACTTGCTGCAGTTTTTTTAAAAATTTCTGAATTGTAGAATCAGGCTGTCTGAGTTACACTAATTCTGACTTAATAGGGTGGTACAGTGCTAGGAAATCTGTCTCTGTGGCTGGTAGGATCATTTTCCAAATCCTTAGGTGGTTTTGTGGGCACAAAAAATCTTATCTTGGTGCAGATGTCTAGTATGGTGTGATCCTGCTTCTTCAACACATTTTTTTAGCTAATACAACCACATAGAAACAACACTGAGATTTACGTTTTTAAATAAATTAATTCATTTTAGAATAAGTGGGTTTCAAAAGGGATAACAGAACTATAGCATATGTCTAGTGAGACCTGGGAAAATATTTATTGAGACAGAAGAGATGGTGGTGACAGTCAGTCATCACTCTGAACAGCTTCCACGCCATAGTCACAAAAAATATATATAAAAGAGAACCATGAATATAGAAACTATAATTAAACAGCACACTACAGACTTTTTTTGCATTTTGTCATTTGCAACCTACATATGTAATTACACGACTATATCATAATCAGTAAAAACACTTGTGTACGTAATTCGTATTAACCATTCATGATAACTATATTGATATGCCTGAAAGGATGGAAAGATACTGCTGAAGGAATCTGGAGATTCAAAATGGTGTGGACAAACACTAAAATTAACATTCCTTAAAAAGGATGTTCTCTAGCAATTAAGCATGTGAACTCCATTTGCATTCACTAAGCTATCTCTGAACACGTATGTAAAAATTTCCATTTAAAGAGGCTTTAAATTGCCTGCTGCTTGTGTTGTAAAACAATGACACATTTTGGCCATGTCTTAGTGCCAAAAGTATGGATTTGTGTTTGGATATTCCTTTTTCTAGCTAGAAAAAGGAATTGTACATTGCTGAATTGCTGCATCTATGCTGGCTTCTGGTAGTCATCTTCCCCTGCTAATTTAAAGGTTCAAGCACATCTAGGAGTTGTCATATTAAAGAGAGATTTTTTTCAAGACAACTCCAGAATTTTCTTGATGAAGAGAAAAGTAAATCTGTATGTCATCAACCCAGAACTGCAATTTAATAAATGCTTTTCCCCAGAGGCAAGGTGCACATGCTAAAAAATATACAAAGTACCAACCAAACTCATTCAAGTCCCTTTGGGATTTCAAAAAGTGTAAAGTGTAAAAGCAAAGCAAGGACCCTGCTTGTATCAAAAACTGTCTTGAAATAAAGACCAGTTTTAAAAAAGGCTTATAAGAGAGGAACTAATATTTTCCTTTGTTTATACCATCATGATGTGCCTCTGCCCCCTCTCCTCCCCACCTCTGCTTTCAGTCTGAGAGCAGTTCATACTTGTTATTGACAATGAGAGAGATACTCTTTTAGGCTTTTCTTCAGAGGAGCACTGAAAATCAGCCACTGATATGTTTATTTGAGAGCTGAGGCTTGAGCAGAGAAAATAAACATTGTCAATATGTTTGGTGTTAAGGTGAATGGCATCAGGTCCTGCCAGTTTGACTTGTAAAGTCTCAGCAACTGCATTGCTGTGTGCTGGTGTTTCAGCAATCCATAGACCGGCCTCTAAAAGGAAGGGAAAAGTACATGATGTTTGTACAGCTGAAAACAAGATGAAAAACCACAGGCCCCGTCTCACACTCCATTAGACCCTAAAGTCCATGGAGTACTGCACTCAACACATAAACACTCAGTTTGTGGAAAACTTTTTCAATGTGTGAAAGAAGGGAACAAAGCCCGGAGTCAGAACAATGAACATCTATGTATGCAGTGAGCAACCAGTGCAAAATGCAATGGCAATGCTCAGTTAAACAAACAGCTGATACAGAAACACATTAGTCACATTAATAACTCCCAATAAGGTCTCTTGGGAATGTGTCTTGATATTCCAAGTGCGCTGTGATGTGTGCGGTCTATAGATAAAGTGGTTATTCTTTACTTCTCACTTTTTATGAGTGGAAATAAGAAATAATGCCTCTGGTGTATGCTGGCAGAGACCTTGGCATAGGCAATAGGAGGACCTGGTTTGTATGTCCTGTACTGACTGCAATATTTTGTGAAAGTATATTAAGGGGAAAAAAAAACCCATTCAACCTTGCTATACAGTTGTGTGTATTGCAGCTCTACCCCAAACTGTCTTCATTCTGCTACCTAGTATAACAAAATAGTACTCTGCTGTGTCATTCCTTTGCAATAGGAAACACAGAATGTAGGGAAAATAATAAACAGGGGTGTTACATTCAGTTGTAAAAAACTCTTCCTATTTTGAAAAGAGCAGTAAGAACTTTTACTATATTTTTCTTTGAATTCTTTGGGGCTATCTAGCTCCAAATTTCCAGAACCTGTACAGCCTGAGTCAGATGTCCATCAACACAATGATACTAAGAATTATGCTGTATGAAGCATGACCTTAGGACTAACAGGAAGGTGTCAGATGAGATGTTCACAGCGTTTGCAGCTGATGAGCAGTGTGAGCAAAACAGATTTCCTTCTACAGATTTAAGAAAATATTAAAAAACTTAGTTCTATTCAGGCATTGGGATTGTTTCAATATTGTATTTGCCAGTATCCCAGAGCACTGAATGCCTGCAAACAAATAAGATCTCATTCTCCCAGCCAGCATATTTATTTAGATAAGGAGGATCAGCTGTTTAACTCGCATGGTGAGATGGTGTCAGCAGAGAGTTTCATAATGCACAGCCCCTTGTTCAAGCACTGCACTCTGCCACTACTCTCTCACCCTTTAATCTATGTGTAAGAGTTAGAGCTGCAGCAAAGGCAGGGTGAAAGGGGCATGGCAAAAGGGAGAAAATATGCCTAAATCCTACCAGCTGCTTTGGAGAAAGAGAAGCTGAAGGTTAACAGGAGTAGACAGGCAGGAAGCAGCCACAGTTGGGAGGAATCTGAGAAAGAGAACTGAGGAAAAGATCACTTTGGGTTTCAGAATGCCTCTCTCTTACCCCATGGGGCTCCATTGATAACAATATAGCTTCTGATTAGTTTGTGGCCAATTAAAACCTCTACACGGAGAAAATGGCACTTCTACACCTGCCTGTATGTAGACAGGGAGGAAATTGAATTGTAGGTGCTGAGCTGAATGTCTGTTGAGATTTTTCAAATATCAGTGATTATTTTACTGGCATCTTGAGACAGTTTTTAAAAGCTGTACGGTAACCCTGTTTTAACAGAATAATTTCATGACTGTTTAAAGGTTTGCTATTTAAGAATTCAAGTTAGTTGATCTTCCAATTACTAGATCCAAATACCAGACCTTTAAAAAAATTTTCTGACTTCCAGAAGTACTGAAATACATCTCTTGCATCTTTGCAGGGTGCTGCCATGAGGTCTAAAAATCAAGCCGATTTTCAGTGATATGTATGTGTAGAGAAGGATTTAAACATTTTCTGACTGCAGAAAATCAAATGTGCTTCTCTGTCTCCTGCCCATGATCTTAATGCTTCTCTTCCAATTTCCATCAAGAAAGTCTGAATTAATTTTGGTTTAGACTTGATTCTGGAGGTGAGCTTGTCTACATGTCTCTCTTCAGTTTCACACATCATGAAAGTCAACATGTAAAAATGCACATTTTAAAAATCATATGCTTTTCCCTGGTTGAAAGCTCAGCTCAGGCTTCCATTAATGTAAAACAGACAAATATAAAAAACATTACTGTTGTGTCCCAATGCATTAATTTAAGATTGATATTATTGTAGCCTTTTTAGAACTATGTTTTTACAGGCAACTTTTTCAAGGGGTACTCCAGCGAGCCAACCCCAAGGAAAAACCTCAAAATGATTCAGGGATACTTCATCTTAAATAGTTCCTTAAATAGTTAAATCAGAAGTACAGACAAGACTGCACCAGGATTACTTTCCTCTATCTCACACATTTTTGAGGTAATAGCAGCAGGCTATGCACCCTGGACAGCCCCACACCTCAGCACATGGCACACAACTTCAGATTTTCATGCAGTCATCGCACTGGTGGGATGCAGCCCGACCCTCACATTGTCTCAGGGGCACCTCCTCCCTCATCCTGCCAAAAAATCAGGTAAGTGTGTGCAGGGCCACGTGGGCCCAGTGGAACCTAGAGCGAGGCTGTGGCCAGCTCTGGAGGGATCCTGCACAGAGCGAGGTCCTGCACACGGCAGTGGGGGAGGATCACTGCCTGGGGCACCCTGCATGTCCAGGCAGTGATGCTGCAGTGGGCCAGTGACCACTGCAGGTGACCCTGGCATCAGGAGTGGCCCTTACAGTGGACGAGGTCCAACATCCTCCCCTCCCACACTAAGCCTGTTCTGGTGTGGGGCTCTGCTTCACTATCGTACACAGCTGCTAATGTTTTGTGACTTGCAAATCTAATGATATAGTTTGCTTTGTTAATATTGCAGCAATTGCAATTATTACAGGGTTCCTAGCTGTCAGGTTTTCAGAGATATTTTGAAGCATGAGCATTTAATTCTTAAAGATAAAAAATTAAAAGTGAAGTTTATCTATTTTGATGCTTAAATCCCATGATTTAAAAACCAATCTCCCTATTCAAAGATGACTCCAGAAAAAAAGCATTATACATGTACTAACATGAGTAATATGACAAAGCTTTAAAATAGCCTTTAATATTTGCAATTCATTACGAAAAAGAAAAATTAACAGCTAACAACTGGAAGGTTTACCTTACTTTTCTAAGATAGTAAAGACCTTGAAATACAAATAAATATAAAATAAATATTATCTGAGATAATACAAATGACTTCATATCTCAATCTATATTCTTAAGTTTTGCAATTTAAGATATATATTTTTGTTTCATTCTCTTTGGAGAAAAAGGTAATGAGTGGCATTTGTTGAATAATGTTTAAACATTTTTGTAATGTACCTCCTTTCCACCCCTGCTCTTTCTTTCCCTGACAGTATTAGGTCTGTTATACAGAAATTCTCACATTCTCCAGATGGTAGCATAAATTTTCAGGTCAAGTGATATTAAAAATAGATGATAGCCCAGACCTCATGAGTCTCTACAGAAAGACTAAACAGTCACAATAGGGAATATCATTGTTTTGGTTTTCTTTATGAGGTTTTATGTACTCAGCTGTTTCTTCAACGTGCTCTCAGTGCAGCGAGACCCTGATCACTCTGAATTCCAGTTCCACCTCACTTCCTACCCTTTATACTTTCTAAGCCCCATGCCACACAAGTCAAGGGAAATATATCCACACAGCTGCACCATCAGCCCCTAATGTGCTCTGCACCGCCGATACTCCGGCTCTGCACTTCAGAGCATTTATAACCACAAATGAGCTCTTGAATAACCTGCTCTTACAGCTCCTTTGGAGGAACACAGCCCACTCCAGGGCATTTTGTCTTTTTGATTAATGGATAGGACCTCTCTAAAAAGTCTGCTGAAAATAAACTCTTTTAAGCACAGGAAGTTATGAAAGTGCATCATAATAAAATACATCTTTGAGTAATCATATTTTGTAGGCAGACAGTAGCTGCCAGCTAAGGGCTTGAGCTTGTCTCAGATGGTTTCCTAGCATGTCTGTGAGGGACTATTAAAAAACAAGGCAGCTTCAGGGTGGCACAGAGCCCCAGAAGCTATTTCATCTTTTATGTCTGGTTCTACTCGGGCCAGATCTTAAATAGATGTTTCTCACGTGGCCATGGGCATTTGCAGTTCAGAAAAATAGCTTTTCAACCATGAAGGCTGCTTTTCACACCCAAGTGGAGCTGGCAAATAGCCAAACCATCTGCATGGTTTGTATTTACACAGCAATAATATTTTGGGAGGAAAAGAAGCTCTGTGGCTTATCAGTTTCCTTTGACCTGTGTGGCTAGTACTTATATATTTTCTTGTCAATCCGCATTTGGGGATTTTTATTTTTGCTGCAAAAGACAAAAGATAATGAAGATAATAATTCTTCCCTAATGTCCCCTTCCAGTGGGATGGATATATTTTTAACAGGTAAACCTACCAACCCAACTCGCTAGGGCCATTCCAGGAGAAAAACACTACTGGGCAAAACACCAAAGTGAGCTCAGGAATTGCAGTGAGGAGCTACTGTTACAAAACAGAGACAGGCTACATCTACCATAGCAACTTTAGCCAGCAGGAGCAAATCTGGTGGGCAAAAGAATCTGTGCTTACAGATGGGTGTGCTTGACAACCATTCTGTTCTCGTTTCAGGGGTTTCCTTCAGCTTCAGGAAAGGCTCTGACCCCTGGAACAAAAGCTTGTGAGCATTTAGAGGTTTGATAGAGGTCTCAAGGTTTAATTCCATGTGAAAGGAATTCAGTTTGTGTGCTTTGAGGTTGCTCCACAATGTGACTCACGTGCAGTAAGTGAGGCCAGGCCTTTAGATGAGTCTCTTAAAAGAAAATTCTCCTGATCTAAACCACAACATTAATATAAGCATAGCCAGCATGTAACAGAACTGAAACAGAATTCCCTCCTGAGAAACTGCTTTTCAATTTTGATATTATATGCATCAATTTTAAAATCTCCATTCTGCAACTAAAGGTGCATGACTGAGAAGGCTTGGCTTCAAACACCACAGTGCATCCAAACTTTTCTCAGCAAGGGCAGATCTGCTCCATGAGAGCAGGGGACACCTGAGAAAAGGTACACACTATGGACCCCTACACAAGCTGTATAATTCCAGATCCATGAGTCACACCGTAATGCCAAAATGCTCTCTCAGGAAACGATGCTGTGCTCCCAGCCACAGGAATAGCTGCAGCTCTGCAGAACAGCAGTTCAAGGATTTTTCAGTATGTGCTCTGTAAGTTATGAGCAGACAACACCATGTTGCCTCTGCTGACCTACCTTGTATTTCCCTCAATTTAAAGCTATGCGAGTTGGTATTTTCCCTTATTCCTTTTTGCCAGGGAGCTTTTCTTTACTGTGGGCTGTCCCTAATCAGAGTGATGTTCTCAGTTGTCGGGGGCCTGCTCTGCTGCTCTTGTTTTTGATTGCTTCATCTGTAGCTACCCTCGGTTCCTGTTACCAGGCAGGGCTCTGGTGTGGGCACAGCAGCCCTTTGTACACGATGCAGTTATCTGCTGAAATCTGTGCTCTGCTCCTCTGTTGACACTTCCCCATGTTTGCTTGCTTTCCAAACTGCTACCAGACATCAGGTTGCTGGTTTTAAGTGTCTGTCAACAGTCATCACCAAATCCTTTCCCTGATCAGTGTTTTGCAGTCTGTGACTGGGGAACATACTTTCTACTCTTTTTGTCAACACTCCTCTTGTTATTTACTGTTTATTTAACAGCCTAGTAATCTCCCCTGTCTGTGCCTGCTTTTAATTCCAGATTTGAGTCATCTTCTTCTCAAGGGTAGAATCAACCCTTCCTGTCTCATAGCTTTCTTGTATGCCTACTAGTTCATCTGTTCTTCATTTTAGGACATACAGTGTAGGCTTAACATTAAAATTCAGTGTCAGTAAATATTATACAAATAACCTTCATCTTATCAATGCTGTTTTCAGCTAATTTTGAGTTTTTATCAACCCTCCAGAGTAGAATATTTCTATGCCCGCTGGTGCTACTTTTGCTGTGCAATCAAATGTATGAAATCACCTTCTGCATATTTGGTGCTTTAAGTGTTATCTCTTGCTCTTAAGTAACAGGATTAGCAAAGGAAAATAGCTCCAGGTGAGATCTATACATGGCTAGAGAAGAGGCATCTGAAAAACAGGGGTTTAATTCGTGTGGTGCTGGGGAAATAGAAATTTAGATGAGAGCCAGCAGCATCAGGAGGTTTCAAGACTCACCTAAGGTTGCTCATTACAGCTGCTTCCAGTTCTTTAGTAATTAAATTGTGCATGGATTAACAGTTTGGGACCAGTTTGAATCTGCTTCAGTAAATATCAGAACTGTTCACAAGGGGACATCAATATTTTCTCTATGAGAGAAAATTGTTTGTTGGAGGAAGATGGAAAATTGTAGCAGACATTTATCTAGAATGTATATGTCTTGATCATTTTGCTTGTTGCATGGAAAGGAATAAATTAGAATTGAACACATGGTAAATGAGCTATCTCAAAATTTTTCTGTTGGACTTTTCTCTTAATTACATCAGGAGTTTACTGCATGTTTTAGAACTTGGAGGAGTAATTGGAAGAAGAAAAATGCACGTATTCAGCTTTTAAATATGAATTGGGTCCAGTTTTGAAAACAGACTCCTTTATCATTATTAAACTCAATATTTAGAAAAACATAGTTTCTCTGCTAACCAGGCCTTATGTTTTTGTGATCTTCAGTTACATGATTTTGTTGCATAGAAGCAGAATTTTGTTTTGCAAAGGGGTTTGACATTTAGCTGTGTATTAAACTGGCAAAAAACCTGGAACATTTAACATTTTCTAGAAACCAGGCTTCTCAAATGTTTTCTTATTTTGGATTGATGGTTCTTCATTTGACAGAATGGAAACTTTTAATTTTCTTATGGTCTGTGTGGGCAGGATGTTGATCATATATTATATAAGTATGAGGTAAAATAAGAAAAAATAAATGAAAAATTATGTCAGAATAAAATTCAAAATATTAAATTGTGAATATAGCCTCAAAGCATGTTTTGAAATTGCCAAAAGTGCTGTTCTCTTTCTTGGAATGAAATTCCAGCAAAATAAACCGTTTCTGTCAAAACTGCATATTATGTATACAGGATTTGTAGCAAGAATTTTTGCTAATAAACCACAATTTTTAAATAATCTTATTTTGTACTGAACCTTAGGCAAAGAAGAATGGTGTGGTTTTTCAGACAGACCCTAAACACAACACCCTCCATTGCATCCTTTGCATGATTATTTCTTCTGATTGTGTTAGAATCCAAATTTTATAAAATGACCTAGTTTTTTCCCTGTGCTTGACAATTCAGTAAAACAGACTGGGTAAGATAGAGACATATAAAAGAGAAATAATCTGGTAAGGAATGCAGGAGAAACATTATTATGCAGAAGTTTGTGCTTTTAGATATCCACTTGAGCCTTTTCCTCTTTGTTTATGTATATCTCAACTCATTATCAATGCCACCTGCCACTTTCACACCTGATCCAAGCTCGTTTCCAGTCCCTTAAACATGGCCACGTTTTTCTTCTGAATTCACCAAGATCCACAACGTTATACGGCTGCTTAAATGTAAGCCTAAATACAGATATGAGGATTTTTCTTTAAGCTACACAGACTGCAATGAGGGGAAACAGAAGTCACACAGAGTTTAGGAAATACTTGCTGACTCTGATAGGTACAGCCCCATAGAGGACTTATGCCTTATGGCATGTTCCCAGTGAAGCCAGAGGAACTTCAAGAATGCTTTGAAAAATAGTAAAGGGTGAAAATAGTTGTATAAAGACATAACATGTTTTCCCTGTAATTGATTTTAGTTGTTTAGTAAATAATAAATTCAAGAATTCAAACCAGCTAGGAAAATTACAATAATCCAAAACCTGCAAAATAAATTCAAATCAGATCCTGGGGCGAAAGGATGACAGCAAAAAAGCAAAAGCAAAAAAAAAGCTCCTACACAGCTCCTTCAGAGTACGCCATGTGTGTTGCACTGTTTTGACAACGCATATCTGAAACCTGGGCTTCTTAAGGGACACCATGGTTTAGCTTGGAAATATCTCCACTTGGAGCTTCATTAGTCTAGTCCACCCTGGTTCCTTGATGACTTTTGAGGATGGGGGGGTTGAAGAGAAAGATTTAAGAGACTCCAGAGTGCAAACATCAGTTGTGGAATAGGACAGGACAAGATTAAGCACACTCACAACACCTGAAATATAACTGTGCACTAGGGAGTGACCAATCATTTAAATGGTTGCTCCCTATTAAATCCATCTGCACTTTTCTCAGCCTTCCTTAGCATTTTAAGAGCCTGGGCTGCCATGCTGAGGCAGCTATGAAGCATGCACACCTCCCTTTAATGACAGTGAAACACAGGACATGTATGATTCCACATGCACATGTCAGGAAAGGAAAGGAAAGGAAAGATAAAAGAGGAAAACAAGTATGTGGTACAAGCAAATACCACCTAAATATATCCACACAAAATGTTTCCATCTGCTATAAGTTTTGATATGATACTCTATATTTTGACTCCAGAGTGTGATGACTGTATAACTTTTCACATGAATTCCATTTTTTCCTGTCAAAGTACATTATTCTAAGGGTGACAATAACTTGGCTTCAAATGAGGTGAAACCATCACAGTGATAAATGAGTTACTTGAGGAGGGCGTTATACCCTGGGAATACACTTTGAAAGACCACACACCTCTGCTTAACTAAGCTTGTTAGCTTTAAAACACATTACAAATACTCCTTCTAATGCACATGGCAGTTTAGAGACCTGAGCACTTGACTTTTGAAAATATAGTGTACGTTGTATGGGGAGATTAGTCTTGGTGTTCACACTGGCCTTTTGTGCAAGTTGGCTGTTTAACAGATGAACACTGCCTTTGTCCCTTTCTTGTTGTATGAGTACTTTTTTAATATTTTAATTTTTTTCTTTTTTTTTTTTTTGTGTCAGATTCAAAAAAATACAGGTCAGGTTTTGACATGAAACTTCTAACTGCAGTCATCAGGGACCATCTCATTTACTTGCTGTGTAGTTCATGTTGCAATACAGGCGAAAAAAGTCATGCCAAATAGTATCAAATTTTTCAAAGCATTTCAAGAGATCACTGTAACTTTTAATGACACAAGCTGCTGAACTTCATGGGTCCTGTGATTATCTTGCTAAGACATTCTCATATTGTTCCCCTGACATTGTATGCAACATAATGGAAATTTGGAGAAAAAAGCCCTGGCATAACCCCTGGATGAACAGGAACATGATTGCCATCCACCATGGAAAATATGCATCATGCTGCAAGATTTACTTCTACTCTTCCACAGCATTTTTGTAATTGTTGAAGTAATGGCTCTGTAAATCTCTGAGAGTTACATCAAAAAATACCTGTGTGATGCTTTACTCCATTATAAGCTTCACACAATGACTTTAAATAAGCTAATAACACATCTAAAAGAAACATTTATTTTTTCTTAGCTTTCATTTTCTTCTTCAAGGGGTTGCCTGAGGGACAAGCAGACTTGATTTTTCTTATGGTTAGATGCTGACAGGATGGCAGAGATAGTATGTTCAGTAATGTACTTTCTCTAGTAGTGTTAGAAATACTAAGTTAAGCAACAGATTTGACTGAGATACCCAAATCCCTACTCCTAAAGCACAACCTCTGATAAATACATTTCTCCCATTCACTTAGTCTCCCTCTGTTTCCATGCCTTAGGAGAATGCTTTGGGGGCTAAGCAGACCTAAATATGATGCAAATGGAACCCAACTGTCAGGGGCAGATTTTCTGAGAAACTCAGTCTTCTGAGCTGCTCAAAAACTTTTTCAAGTATTAACTATCATGGAGTCTGTCAGCCTCTCAGGTGAATAATAATTCTCCATGGTGAATAACTAGGTTAGCTCAGTGCTGAGGCATTGGAGCTTGCTTAGTGCCAGCCAGTGTCAGCTCAGGGGACTCATCTGCGTGAGCAGTGGTGTTGGAACGCTGGATGCAATGGGAGCTGCTGTGGCACTCTGACTCTTGTGTAGTGGAGCTGCAAAGCCTATCCAGGAGCATTAGGAGTCAGATCTGGAGGCAGTAAATCATTGGAGATTTGTCTCTGTGTGGTCCCAAACCCCCCTTATCCTGGACGGTAGCAAACTGCTCGTATTTGGGATCAGGGCTCCCACTGCCAGGAAAGCTTTGAAGTTAAGGAGGAAAAGTTTTCACAGTGGGACATCTCCCTTCTGAATTGCAGCATGTCAACACTTTCAGAAGTGAATGCAAACCCTCTCCTCTGTGCAGGTCACCTTAAAGCCTCCCCACACCTTTTGACGGATATTTGGAAAACATTTGAAAGAAGGGAAAGGCAAAGAAACAGATTTCGTACAAAACCTTGGAGTGAAAGAGATCATCTTCACGTGTGTGTCTCTCTTCTTTTATTGTCCCTTTCTGACACCCTGGGGTCAGATTTGGAGTGCTCCAGAGAAGACTTGAGGAGCTCTGGCTAAGCTTGCCTGGCAGTGCAGCTTTCCCAGCCCCCCGGAGCCCTCAGCTGCAGGGGCAGCCTGGCTCCCTGTGTGCTCCTGCTGGAAGCCTCTGAATCAGTATCAGCAGCACCCACCACTGCTCCCACTGGGACAGGTTTGCTGGGCAAGTGGCAGAGCCCTGTGTGCTTGCAGGAGACAGGAGACACGAGACACATTGAGACAGCCAGGTGTGGGAAATCAGAGCTAGCCCAAATACTTGCTTCTCCTTGGACACAACCTATATATATCAAAAAATATAAAAGTCTACATGAAACATCTTTGTTGTTTGTTTATGAAGGATGGGGCCAGCCCATGGGGATGCATGCCAGATACAACACAGGCAGGTGCTGTGCAAACTTCCCACTGCAGCTCAGCCAGTGCCCCTCAGTCCAGGCTGGCTGTGGTCTCAGGCCCTCGTGATGGACGGAGTGGTGTTTTTATGAAGTGCTTGATGGTGCCTGCTGCCCGTTCCCACTTGCTGTAGGCCCGGAGAGCAGAACACTGAGCCATTCTGCCCCAAGTGTCTGCACTAACACCCATCAATTAGCACCTGCTTTCCAGGGCGGCCTCTCCCGAGCCCACGCAAGTGCTCCTGGCCGCTCACACCTGCTGAGGCAGCCCTGAGTGCCACACACAGGCCGCGGGTGAAGCTGGGCCGACAGCCGATTGTAAATCAAGCCCTTATTTTACCTAGTTTCATCCCACTCGCTGAAAAACAACTTTTGCATTGGCATGAGAACTGGGCTGATGGCCACCAATATTTGGAGTGAAAGTGGCATTCATAAAGCTCCTGGCTGGGAAAGGCAGCTCAGCGTCTCAGCCGGCGGCTGCGAGGGGAACGCTGCCTCCTGCCAGGGTGCGCTGGGCTCAGACGGGAGTAAAATCCAGAGCTGCTCTGCAACTGTTTGCTTTTAGAGTGTCAGGGGTTTTTTGTAAAAATATGACAGGTGAATTTTTTTTTTTAGGGAGCTGCCACCAATACTGACTGGAAAACATCCAGATGTTTTCAGGATGAGGACTTTTCCAGGAGTTAGCTCTCATGTTTTTTGCAACAGCAAGTGCCCAGGTGCAGCTGTGCCTAGAGCACTGATTCCTGATGACAGTGGTGTGAAAGGCGGCTTCTGCAGGGTTTCTGGAGCCTGTGATAGTCTACTGAAAAGCCTGAATTTCCTGGCACCCCTTTGCTGAGGTGGAGTCCAAGCTGGTACAGCTCTTGCAGAATCAGACCCAGAAGCTTCTATGCCTTTAACTTCAAAGCACTGCAACATCTGTTCAGTTAGCTCATCCAAAAGAAATGCAGTTCGTGTGCTCTGAGGTGCTCCACAACACGAATAGAAGTGCAGTTGAGTGGGCACAATCAAAAGATTACCTTGAGAAATGTTCATTCCTAACCTGACATAAACCACCTTTTGGAATATCCCCAAGGCTATTAGTAAGATTATCTTTCTATATTTAGTCCATGATGAGTACCCCCCATCTGTGCCTCAGCTTGGCCTTTTTGTGCTTTGAACATCTTAGGTTTTCTATTGTAGCTAAAAAATTTTAAAATATATCTATGTTGTTTCTTATTTTCCTTATTTTCCCTGTTTTCCCCTCTATAACACTTTTCCCCCCTCTTCCTTCCTGATCTTTAATGTAATATTTTGTTTATGATTGACCTTTCTAAGCATATAAGGGGTTTATACATACCCAATATAAGTAGTCTTAATACTAACTTCCTAGTATTCATCACAGCTGCTTTTTGGACATGCTGATTTTTTTACCTTATGCTTAAATAATTTGATTTTTGGACAGACTTGTAATTTCATTTGTTTATTTATTTATGCACTTGGACTGTTTATAAATGCAAAATACTATGCTGGCAGTAATAGACATGAAACTGATTTTGCAAGTATAGTTCAAGAGAAGGTTTGGAAATATTGAAAGAAGACGTACTTGCAACTGGTCAGGAAATAGACTTCTTTTTCCTCTTTCAGGGGAGAGTTAAAAACAATAAGGCTTTTTAATCATCTAAGTACTTTGGTTATGTTGGAAAAAGAAATCGCCTGAAAAGAAAATGTTAGCATTTATAGGTGTTGTTTTCATAAAGAACTACCTCAGTAATTTTGTCAAAATGGATGCTATTCATGGAGTTTTACAGTTCAGCAAAAAGCACCTTTCCATTAAAACCTCTGATGGAAATTCTTGGCCAACTTGAGTCAAAAAGTTCATCCTTTTTTAGCACTGCTGCCAACGTACTTCTTGGTCATTTTACAATTTGGTCATTAGATGGTGCTCAAGAGATTAAATTCATGCTTTAGATTGTGTTTCCAGTTTTTGTTTAAGAACCTGTAGGCTAGATGCAGATTCTGTTTCTTTCTTCAGAAAATATCTGTAATGTGTACCTCTGGACTAAGTAGTGGAAGATTTACTCTTCGTTTCAATGGCATCAAAGTCTTTACTGACTAAATGGTGTGATGGAGAACAGATACTGAGAACTACCACACTGTTAGACCCAAACTGAAAATACAGTCACTTTTGGCTATGTCAATTAATCAGTAAAATTGTCATATTAAAATTAGTGGGCTTTTGACAAGTATCTAGCAAGTGCTTTTGTTATGATGTGAGACACATCTGAAGCTTGCTTCTTTTGGTTAAGAGCATTTAAAGAAATTCAGTAAACAGGGCTTATGAAAATATTTCTGCTCTTTATAATGTGCATAAAGTTTTTTAATGATGAGAAAGTTTTCACTGTGAACCAATCATTTCCATGATGAATTTTAGTAGAAGTAAGGCTGGACAAAAAAAAAAAGTTATTTTTGAAAATTTATCATATTTCTAATTAACACTCCAAAGTGAATACACCACAAAGGTTGGTCCCTTCACATAATGTAACTAAGTACTGCTATGGGGTTTTAATGACTATAAATACTTGAGGGATGGTTGTTTTCACAGCATTTTCTCTCAGTGCTGCTCATAGCCATGTTACAGTGCGTTGCATGCAGACTTTTGATCTTGTTATGCCTCTGCTTTGAGCTGCAGATTCCCAAAGTGGGAGTGCACCATCTGCCACACAGACTCTGAAGGACAACGTAATACAGATGGAGAGTGCTGGAGTGGTACCACAAGGAACTGTGTGACCTCAAAATGTATTGACTCGGAGATATCAAGCAGGGAAATATATCCTGCTCATTTCTTCCTCACGTGTCTATTAAGCCATTTTGGCAAAAAAAGACATTTTTTCCACAGCATATTTTGTCATTGTTATGTTCTGAATGGTGTCCCTGAGGATAAAAGTCAAATGAACCTGTTATTTATTTCCCTTTGTGTGCCTGTGAAGTGTGAGCTCTAAGCTGTGCATTTGAGCAGTATAATTTAGAAAACAGCCCTATATGCATTTGTTAGTCATGAAGTTTGCTTGGTTTAGTTGAAAGTATAGGGCCTTCCACTGATGTACCAACAGAGATTTAATATTTAGCCAGGATTCTCACACAATTAATATTTTAGCATTTGACACTATCACCATTTTTCCAGGCTTCAAAAAAAAAAATTATATTTTTTCTTTCACCTGTTACATATTATAAACTTAAAATAATGTTGATGACAAAGTACTAATGGTGTAGTTGCAATTAAAAGATGTTGAGGGCATGTTGCCCATTGCCTTTTGTTAACATCAAAATCCATAATAGATCAAAAACTTATAGGTATAAGGAACTTCCATGTGACTAAACAAAGACTAGAAGGTACTTAGCACTTGATATAAGGATATTTTTCCCAGCTGACCACCTTAATTTGCTGGCAGAAAATGTTAACTAGTCTCATGTTAACTGTTGAACAAAAAGCTATACAGATAAAACCTCAAAATTATTGTTAAGGAAGAATAGTGCTCGTGTGTACTGATTAGGTGGAAGATATAGCTAACATCTTAATAGGAAAATATTCCATACTGCAGCTTATCCTGAAACTGCATATGAAGAAACCCAGTCAGTGCCTTCAGTAATTTGGC
Source organism: Irena cyanogastra (assembly GCA_013397155.1). Lineage (NCBI taxonomy): Eukaryota > Metazoa > Chordata > Aves > Passeriformes > Irenidae > Irena > Irena cyanogastra. The sequence goes on from VWZV01011707.1 coordinate 251,065, forward strand.
TTTTCTCTGTGATGGTGGTTGCAAATTTGATGTCAAAGAGATCGAAAACTACATAGCTTGCATTTTTATTATATTGTTTATTCCCACTTTATCCAAGGAATTTCTAGATAAAAATCAATGGGAGAATGTTTCCTTAACAGGGAAGTAGAACTAAGACCATGTTTGGGAGTGGGGGATAAAGGTTTGAAAGAAGTTTGTCAAAGTATATATCATGTCTATTCACAACAGTTATGATGAAAAGGTTTTCCAAACAAAGAAGACTTTGAAACATTTCCCAAATATATCTAGATTCTCAGCTAGATTCTCAGCTAATTTTATTTTCTTCTGGAAATTGATTATAAGAATGAATTTCATTTTCTACATTATTCTAGATAAAACTAATTGAGTTGTTTCATAACTTGGTGTTCAGTTTCTAGTGTTATTAGGGCTTAATCTACTAATAGACTTGAAATTTAGGACAAAAGCCTAAAAAAACCTACTCATGGTTTTGTTTAAGCCATGGCAAAGGGAAGCAGATGTATTGCATATTAGCTAGAACCTGCAGCTTCTCTTTATGTTCCACATCAGCTAGTGTGAACAGCTGCACTCAAGCCTGGCAACGACAAATACGAGTTACATTGACTCGTTCTCACTTGGAAATCAACATTTTTTAGCAAGTTAAATGTGAAATGCTTTTTCATCCTGATAAGCAGACATTTCCAGCTACTGGGGGTTTGTCACCCAGAGGTGTATGTCTATGCTGACATTTGAAGAGTTAACAACTACATAAATTGAGAATAAAATATGTAATTGAGTGCAGAAGACAGGTTTGGTATTTTCTTTCATACTCTTTCCCAGCAGTCTCCTTAGGTTTTAAAGACCAAAGGGTTCAATGAGGATCTATATAAGAGCTCTACAGATGAAGACACTTGTAGGGGAAGATTTTTGATTCATCTCATCTCACGGAAGTGTTGCAGGAAGCAAAGACTGCTTACTAAGAGACCTGTCCTGGTCCATCAGTCACTCCTGTTGCATCACATGAGCATGCCAGAAAAACTGATGGATCACTATTAAATAATAAAGGGAAATCAGGAGTTCTGGACTCATGTCCTTGGTGTTCACCCACAGCTTGTGTTCACCCTCTCCAAGTTCAGACCCCTGGCTGAAGTATCTGCTTCCCCAGTGCTGTCCATGCAGTTCAAAGGGACACTTAACTCCAGGTGGCAGTCCAAAGGACAGAGAATTAATATGGACACCCATATTAATTCAAAATAAATCAGTGCCTCTATCTTTTCATGGTGCAAGATGCCTGCTGTTGAAAACAATCATTTAGGGCCAAAATCTGCTGTCTACAATCAATTACACCAAGTATAATTTATTAAACTAAAGACTTAGGGAAAGGGCTATGTTTGATAGATCTAAGTGAAATGCCACAGTCCCAAAATACAAAAGAATAAGAAATTGCTAAAAAATATTGAAGACAAGGTGGCTGTTTATTTGTTTGTTTGTTTGGGTTTTTTTGTAGCCTTCACAAAAAAAATTAAAGCAAAAAGTTCTGAGTAGAAGTCAATGAGAGTTTTACCATAGCTGTTATTGTTGAAAAAGTGAGAGATATTTGTGTTGTCAGGTATGGATGTACCAGAAGGAGTTAAGAAACATTAAAGCCTTTTTTTCTTTCCTTATTTTTCCTCTTCTTCTGCATTTACACAACTAAATTAACACTGGGGGATAAAGACCATGACCCTGTCACCTTTGCAGCTACACTTGTGTAATAGCACAGCTGCATGTGACCTGGTGTTTCAAGGTAATTCATGCAAGTAATTAGAATATCATATTGACAGAACCTTTTTTTGTTGTTTTCTTTTTTACTTTTTTCTTTTTTTTCTTTTTTTCTTTTTTTTTTTTTCTTTCTTTCTTTTTATTTTTTTAAGGGTGAGTAAGGCACAGAAAAATTTGAGAAAGTCACATTACATAAATCACTAGGAACCAAAAACTCTCATTTGAGGATTTTGAATGAAATGTGGTGCCAAGGAAAAGAAATAATGGTGAGAACTTGCAATAAATAATTGAAAGTAGAAAGTTTTTTGGTAGTCTAGAAAGATAAAAAGTTGAGTAAATATAAAATAATGCTAAGGGGAATTTTGGAAAGTACAAACTGAATGCCTTACTGATGTGTGTGTAGTATATGGATGTTTTAAGATCAAGGTCATGCCAAGACAAATCCTGCCTTGAAAGCTTTTACATTTTTCACATCATGCGAGAACAATATTGGGTTCTACTGCCATAAAAATATTCCCGTTCTTACTTGCTGACATACAAACTCTCTTGTGGTTCTTATTCCTCCCTTACTGTAAAATGCACACAGGCAGCAGTGACCTTTCCTGGATGGAAACGCCGCTGACGTGGGTTAGCACACAGCAGCACCCACGGCCAATGAGCATTGGAGCAGACAGCACTGTCCATTCCACAGCTATCTACAGTGCTTTCAAGGTAAAACATTTCCAGGTGTGGATTCTTTTTAACAAGTGATAACTCAGAAGGAGTAAATTTCTCACAGTATTTCTCGGTAGACTATAACCAAATGTGTGTTCAGAGTAACCCAGCCCAAGTGAACTACCCTTAAAAGTGCAAGCCAAGCTGATCTAAATGCAGGGGATTTGGAACAGATGAAAGAAGGTTGTGAAAATAAGATCCTTTCAAGGGAAACAATCAAAATGCACACTGCCAATCAAAATACCCTGTCCTGATCCAAAACAAATTAAAAAAAACACCCAAATGAACACTGTACATTAAATCTTGTATAGCTCCATCAAGATATATTGTCTTAACTCGTTTTCTACATCCAGTCAGGGCAAGACTGGCAGCACAGATTTCTGGGTTAATTCTCAAGGAAGGAAAAATCCTTAATTTGAACTGGCACTTAGGATTGGCCCACAAAAATGCTTCTCTGTGGCATGTTGGAAATGAGGACAAGAAAACAATAGTTGGAAAGTGAGGGAAAAGAGCAGAAGGATCACTTTCAACTTTAGCGTTTAATGGCAGTTGGCAGTAAGGTCAGCATGGATGATATAACACCAAGTTAGCTTTTTCAGAGAAGGAAGCTGGAGGAGCTGTTCTGTTCCCCTTCAGGCACCTTTTGGGGATTTGCTTTTTAGGTGGTTCCAGCTGTACTACTTTGTCTCTTACAAGTTTCTGTTACCGATTTCACTTTACTGCTCCAGCGACCTTTTTTTTAAATTATTTTTTTACAGTCTGCCATTTATGATAATGAAATATTTCACTCTCTCCCCTCAAATTTTATAAATTCAGTTTTGCCTGTGAAGTGTGTAGCTCCTTTTAAAAAATAAAAACCACTTTTGCTCTTGTTTTGATACTCTTCATTAGCAATTTTAAAAAATGCTTCCAAAAAGTCTACTGATGCAACGTAAGTCTTCATTTTTATTTTTTCATTCAAAGAAGCAAAAGAAAAGTTCTACTTTTCTGGTGTGTATGAAACCTTTCTATATTCCATGCAAGGTGCCCCGATCACATTTTTGAAGTCTTTCACATATGAAAGAGAGAAACATTTTCTTCTTCTTCAGACTGAATTCTGACCTTGATTTTCGACAAATAAAGTACACATTGTTGACTCTGCTTCTGTTGACTCCCATATTCACACACTGGGATCTATTGATTTTCTGTAAATGACAGTGAAATGCATATATTGATCTGGTACACCTGGCAAGATGTAACTGGTGTTCTAGGAAGCAGAGCTGCCAAAATTATCAACATTTCTCAGAGTTAGTATCTACAAAGGAGTCTAGAGTTCTCTAATGAAATCTTGCTTGAGTACAGATAGGTGGAACAATTGAGTTTAATCTTGTCATTTCAGATTTCTCTCCAACATTGGAAAGCAGCTCTTCTAAAGTGACTGCTCCAGATCTGCCTCCTTTTCTGGTCCCCTACAAAAACTGCTCCAGAGGTATGGAAAAGCATATGTTCCCCATCTTGTCTGCTTAAGGAAAGCAATGAAGGAAGAGTTGCCTGTGTTGAGGGTGGGCTTGCTTTGTTTCATCTAGCCAGCAGCTTGTCCCACCTCAGCTTGCACTGACCACTGGTGACTCCTGGGGGCCTCCCCCCTTTTTTCGCTTCTCCTGCAGCTTTTTGATTCTGCTCAAAATTTTTACTGTTCTGATAATTGGAAGACAGATTTTAGGTTGCCTGGTGGTGTTGCCATAACTGTTAAAATGGATAGTTCAGAGTTTTAACAAGTGAATCCCTGAACAGTATTTTGAGAAGGGGCAAATTAATAATGCCTTTTCTTTCTTCTCTCTTTTTCCATACAAACTCCTACCAAGTTGACCCCGTAATTTCATCATGATATCAGTTCATAAATTATTATATTGTCATTCCAAATCCACTAGATCAGGATACTTTGGAAATATTTTCTTTGACATTATAGATTTTTGTATCAGGAAAAGCTTGTTAACACTCAGAGTAATTACCCACATCAAACAGGCTATCTGCAGGCAAGGAAAGACTATGATAATCAAAAGGAGTGAAAAATTAAGTGTGTCAAAATAGGTGAGGATAACATCAGATGATCATTCTCCTTGCTAAAGAGGCATTTGATGCAAATATTTAGCAAACATTTCTGTTTCATCTTGTATTTAGATTAGCACTTGCAATTATCTAGACACTGTTGCTTTTCTCTTGTGGCATTTTGAACTTTAGATTATTAATTATATTAGGTTAATTAGTAACAATTTAGATTCAAATAATGAAATCAAAGAATATTAAGCTATACATTATAAACTTGGTTCTCTATTTTTTAAGTACATAGGAACCTTATTGACACAAATCTCCTTTAGGCACAACAGAAAAAATTAACACATTGTAATACAAACATGTCTGTTACTCATTTAGTTATTGTTTTCAAGGGTGAATTAAAAGAACTGCAATATATTTTTTATGGAAATAACATCCTTGGAATATTTTCTTTATACGTATAAAGAATAAAATAAGTTATGTGAGAGATCTTTTAAAGGACGAACTATGCACATTCTAGTGCCTAACCCAGTAGACTAGTAAATATAACTCTGAATAATGAGACTTAGTATAAAACTAAACAAGATATAAAATGGCAAAACAAACTGAAAATTATTAATATTCTTAAAGTGATAATTTCTTTTTTGGCTTACAAAGTCTTTTTAATTTATTTTGAGTACTCTTCAAAGTACTCAAAATACTCTTAAAAGCTGGCAAATGGATCCCCAGTATTTTTTCACCATGTCGTGGATTGCAAGACTACAGTATATGGAGAACATTGGCATTGAAGAAAGCCATTGATCTTGGCCTGTAAATAAAAATGAGGGAAATAATAAAATGATGGGGAGTTAGGGAATATGGTGTGGCTTTGACTTTATTATTTTACAGGGTGATGCACAGAACAAAAAAAAAAAATTAGGCAGAGCTTTTGTGTCTGTGTGGTCCAGCTCTCAGCTGTGGTCTGAGTCAACTGATTTCATGGTGGAATAAGCTGTCTGTCTCATGTTCATGGAAGAAGAAAAAAGCCCAGCCGTGGAATATGGTACAACACTTTATTGTGACATCTCTCAGGCCACACTAACTGTGTTGCAAAGCATGTGAAGTAGCAGAAATTTCTTGCAATGAAAGGATATTTTGACTTGTGGAAGGTAAAAAATGTGGTTAAATTAGCTGAGAAGACCTGTTGGAATGAATGTTTTAGAGTATCTGTTTTCTTCTGACATTGAAGAAATTTCCAGACTCTACCCACTAAGCACAGACATACTCAGTGCTTTTGCAGGGATTGCTTCAATTCCATATGACGTGTTTAGGTTAAAAATACCAACCTGCAACATAACTTTGCTATCATTAACAGGAGTGCAACTTCCACTGAAGCCATCATGGCATATTACACTTGATGAAACATCTTTAGCCAGTTTCTGAGGTTCTGTCTTCATTCCTGATTGCTCCCCAACCAGGTCTACGTGCTTGGTTTGACACAAGAGATGTTTGGTAGTATGGGTTCCTCTCTCTAGGAACCCATGTGTGCATGCAAGCTGTTGTCAGGAATAGCCTTTGTCATCTCTTGCAAAGAGATGCCAACCACTTTGATCCTGCCTGAAAAATTAAAAATTATAGAGCTTGATGGAAAATCTGCTTGCTTCCTATATAATTTTCTGTGGTTTTGTCCCTTTAAAATAGTCTGAGCATGTAGCAATGCTCAGTATGACTTTTACAGTGATGGTCATGAAGGCTACCTCTGAGCCCTTTTCAGCCATTTATTTAGATAAAAGTTCCAACACTAATCACTGATTCTTAACAACACTTCTTGCTCTGATTTAACGTGTTGGATTTCAGAATATGCCTAGTTTACCAGCAATAAGAAACTGCAAGGTTCCTAGTCTGTCTGGATTCTCCCTGTATCTTTCTAGTTTTCTCCTATATATTAAAAATATATATATTCTTACTAAAAAGCAAGCAGTGTATATAGCTTCTTTAATAACTCTAGGGAATGCTGGTTATCAAGGATTCTCATTTTTTTTTTTTAGCCTGTCTCCAATATTCTGTTTCATATAGTTTTACAGCCACAGAGTTGGAAATCCAGAGGCGGTGTCTGAAAAAAAGTGATGAAAGCTTGGGCTTAAGATAAAAGCCAAAAATTAAACAAAAGCAATGGCTCCTTACCACAAGTAGTTTTTCAGCTTAGCAGTGAGGAGGTGCTGACCAGGGATCCTGCTTACCCAGCTCCTCGGGTTGCTCAGCAATTAGGTGGTTTGTACTGCGTGAGCCATCTGTGTCTGATCTCCCTAGGATTTCTTGCAGTACACAGTGTAGTAATATTTGGGAACCAACACAGGTTGGTGGTTCATTTCTGTGGCTACATAAAAGTTGGATCAAGCCTTTTCTGTGTTGTAAGCAAACATGAATCCAAATTCATTTTTGGTTATGGCCAAGATGAGTAAAAAGTCCCATGAAAGGAAAGCTTAGTGCTGCAGCAAAGTGAGATCTCAGCAAAAGATGGTACAGGCGGATAGGAAAGGTTGACGGGAATGTGACCTGGGAAAAATTAGCAGAGGTGGAATTGGAGGATGGCCCTGGGCTTTTGAAGGTGGAGTGTTGTAACTTTTGCTGGAATCATTCTCTTTTTTTAGCCTTTCTTTTTGCTCAGCAGTGAGTTCATCACCTCTCCACCTTGTGACGATAGGAAAAGAGGGTGCTGATGTACATTGCTGCCTACCTAGGTGCCAGCCTGTATCTCCAGCTTTGGGCCTCGTGCCACTGCTTTCCTCATCATCCTCTTCAGGCAGGTAGAGCCTCCTTTGAGCCAGTGGCTGTGGATGAGGTCTACACTTTTTTTCTTTGTTCCTCTGTTCTCTTCCTATCTAACTTGCAAATCTCGGTGGTGGCAGAAATTCTCAGTGGCAAAAAGTAAACCCCAGGATTTAAACTGTTCTGCTACTGCACAGAACTGATCTTACAGAAATGGCACAAGCATGGCTGCACTGAAATGCAATTCAGACTTAAATTCATATTTGCCTAGCTGCAATTGGCAAAAATACTACAGTAATGCAATACAATAGAATAGAGATAGATAGATAGATAGATAGATAGATAGATAGATAGATAGATAGGTGTTGATTCAGTCCCTTGCTTTCAAATAGTGCTTTGGTTTTCTTTTTAAGTAATGACATATAATTGTTGATAAATGGTTTTCTTTTTATTTTTCCCTTTTGAGTAGCACATCAGATATGTCAACTAATCTCCCACCACATGTCCAAAAATCCAATCTTTCTGTTTCTTCATGGTTGCTCGTTAATGCTTTGACTTTGTTTGTGTCCAATACTTTAAAAAAATGACTTCTATAAACAAGCTCCATGGACTGAACAGTCCAGAGCCTAATCCCCTGCAGTCTGGGGTGGATTATTCAAGCTGTGGATCGCTGTTGCTGACGTTTCCTGCTGCAGCACAGTGCCCTGCAGAACTTGGCAGGGTAAATGCTGCTTGCCAGTCTCTTGTTGCTCTTTAAAGGAGCTATCTGCAAAAGTCCACTTACTAGAGTTCTAAATGCACACAGCCAAACTTGTGACTTTTGTTATCAACAGCTTTGATTTTGAATGCTTAAATTCTCTGTCATAACCTGCTAATATGCAGTTGAGAACTGACTGAATTAAAAAAAAAAAAGCCAGTTACATATGATGACAGAGGAAAGCAGCTGGCTAGTAAGAAGAGCAACTTTGGGAGGGTTTTTAAAGGCAGAATAAAGCCATAACTGTGAATCAGAACCTCTACTCAACCCAACCCACAATAAATCCCAAAGGTGCTGTAGGTTAAAATGAGCGCCCTAAAAAGGAGGAGACAAAGGAACCACAGAAAATACAGTAGAACACAGTGATTCTGAATAGAATGAGTACCCCTATATAGGCAACCTGAAGACAAAGGTAAACAACTTGAATATACTGAAGACCAGAAAGCAGTGGAGAAGTCTGAGACCAGTCAAAGACACTCTGCAAAGTCTTTTCAATTTGACAGTGCTGTCATTCCTTGCTAGTGAGAAGCTGTCCGTGTCAATCTGAGGAAAAGACATGTGAGGAAACTGTGCATCTGGTAGGTAAAAACCTGCTTTTCTCAAAAAGCTTCTCCCCTGCATGTGTTAAATAATGTATTGCTGTGAGCTGCAGGAGGAGCTGTGGAATTCCACTGAGTGCAGCTGGGAAGATTTTATGCTTCTAAAATCCCAAACCTTCTGAGCCTTGTAAACCCTTATAATAGTTCAATTTTATTTTTTTTCCAAAATCATCCACAGCAGGCTATTTATCCATCACTGTCTCATGCTCTAGTTACAACTAGCATGTAGCAACTGCTCTGGGAACTGTCAGTCACAGTTGGGTTTACCAGCTTTGTTTTTAAATGCAGGAGACTGAACTCACGGAAAATGCTTTTTGCTTTTTGTGATGCAATTCTTTTGTAATCTAATCACAGGGCCAGGATATAGTTTCATGATGTAGTGTCTTCTATCTGGTACCAATTTCTACTCAAATAGAAACAAAACATTGCATAGTGCTAGAATGTGATTTTATGATTTATCTCTATCTAAGGGTGTCCCACAGGCACAGTTACTACAGGCAGCACATCAGTAGTTTTCAAAGTCAGTGGCCTTTAAACACTCATTCAGCAGTCTCCTGGTTAAGTCAATGCTATATTTAGGAACTGTCTGAAATTCCTGGTCTTTGTTTTCCTGTGGGTAAAATGGTCAGTAAAAGCATAACTATTGAGATGTCTGTGGCAGATTTTATTCCTGTATTTTCCAGTGATTCTTTTTAGCCCGTGTTGCTTTGTGTGGGAGGATGAAAGTGCACAAAGATTAGACAATGCATGTTCCTGTTGTTGTCTGAAACAATCAATATATGTGTTTTCTGTAGTCAATGTTTCTTTTGAGCTTGCCAGCATTTATTATGCCTCAGGAAACATCATCTTGCTGCAGAGTACCCTTATGTCAACGAATATAAATCAGCAGAAAATATTCAGGAGAATATGCCTTTCAAGTCTGTTATATTTTAGAATTAGTGGGACAGGTTAGATTTGGATCTTTATCCATAGCCGTACTTTCTGTCAACAGTCTTTTATCTTTCTTTGTCATTTTAAAAATGCAACTAAGAATGCAGATTTTTTTAAGATTTAATTGGAGAGATGAGAAAACTAATTTTACTCTGAGATAAAAGTTATGAACACTTGAAATGGGAAGTTATGGTTGGAGCTTTCTTTGTACTGAATTATATTAACATACACTATCTTTGACACTACAATTACTGTAAGGTCTAATCCAAATATAGCTGAGCCTAACATTTGTCAGAGAAAACTACATTTTTGCAGTAATTTGTATATTCAGAAAAATATTTTAAAGTTAAATATTTAGCAGCTCTCAGACTTTCACCCCTGATACTTGGCAGTTTCCCATACCTGAAGTTCTGTGTTAGTATGTGAATTTCTGTGTTTGTACAAATACAGCAATTGCAGAGGTGAAGGCCTGTTTGGAGGGAGAGGGCAGAAAGACACTTAGGTTAACAGGAACACAAATGTGTGCATGCTTCACAAAAACTTTAGAGTAAGACTCCAGAGAGCTTATCCATTTGACCATTACCCTGAAAGATGCTAACTGAGACTTTCACCAGACTAAAAATAAAATTTGTCAAAGAACTGTGCTGATGTGAGAAAAGCAGCTATGCAGAAAGATGATGCTCTGGAGATTATGACCCATGAGATATTGCTATTCCTTGATGTGCTTTAAAGTCTTGTTAAAGAAAATAAAAAAATCTTACAAAACATTGTGAGTATTAAAAAAATAAATGTCCTTACATTTAATTACTTTGCTGCCTACTCTATAGTTTTACACTAAGATGAAATTGAAACATAAAAATATTTTAATGCATTTATTGTATCATTGAAATATGATTATTGGAGTTCTTTTTAGAAAACAAAAACAGAAATACAGAACAGAAGCTATATTTAAAACTGGCCTTGCTCGTCACCCAGAATTTTCCCTGTTTCTCATTTTACTTGAAGACCTCTTAAATAATGAACAGTTTCTAGCAATTAGTGATTCCCTCAGGTAAGTGAAAATGTAAATCATAGCTTACTCAAACTTCTGTGTTCTATAATTTGTCTCAGAGCTAAACTATATTTCTTTTCTGTAAATATTTCAGAAGATTTAATGTTACAATAAAATCTACACTGCAATGTTATTGACCTTAGAGATCTCATTTTAATCCTCTTGGTACTCCCTGCATTTACTTAAATCACTGTTTTACGGCTTCATTCTTACACCTGATGAATTCCAAGAGATCTATTGCTAATCCATTTGGAAAATGTAAATCCACAGAGTATTCTCTTTAATCACATTAAATTACTTTTACGTGAAAGAAGTTAATGGTAATTTAATTTAAATTAAAAAAAAAGAAAAAGACGAATATATTTTAACTTTGTATTCAACATCTGTACATGAAGAATGAGACAGTGTAAGATCAGATGCAAATGGAGGTTTCTTTATCTGCATTTGTGATTTAAAACTACATTTGTTTTTGGGTGAATGAGTTGGTGGCTAGGGATGTTCTCAAACTTACATTATAAGCAAGAATATGTACAGATAATATAATTGATGTACAAACAATAATTTCCATAAAAGACCTGATTCAACAAATTACACTACTCTAGTCAGGATGCAGACACTGGATATACCAAAAATATCCAATTCATTTAATTTCATGTGATAAATACTCTGAATAAACTTTACATGAACAGCCCATAAACCATTAAATATTTATGGGAATTATTTAACCAGTGTAGAATAACAAATAACTCAGAAAAAGAAAATTATGCATTGTGGGTGAATAACATTCAAGGTAAAGGAGTTCTTATCACTGCATAAGTTATTCATTGTGAATTATTCTTTTGACTATAAAAGCTAAGAAAGAAAAAAATTAGATTTATTTTGCATATTTTGTTCAGTGTCTTTCAAAGTAAGTTACAGTCATTAAACTACTATTATCCCCATTTCACACATGGATAAAGCTGAGGAGCTTGGTGTTTTAGCAAAAGCCACAGATTAAGTCAAATGGTGGGATTAGGAACAGAAGAGTAATTCTTGGCTTAATTTTTTAGTCTCTGCTCAGTAAATAATTCTTCCAAGCTGGCTGTCTACTGAAGGAAACAGGAAGATGGGAAGGCAAAGCTTTGGGCTCAAGCACCAGGAATAGGAATTGCCACAGGTTCCTATGGAGATTTCTTTCAGACTGGTAAACCCTGTCTCTGGGGCATCTCTCTCCTCAAGAATGGTGCTTACAACCCATGTTGGTGGATTTAGGATGTTAAGACTATCCTAAACCCCTGGGTGATGGGGTTATTGTAGGCTTTCTGTTGAGACTATTCTCCTTCCTCCACCACCCCAGCTCTCTCAGATTTCTCCTGAGATAGTGTGGTGACCTCCCCCTGCCTCCTCTGGACATGAAGGGCAGCCCCACAATGAGAAAGGGGTTAGGGTGTCAGTCACCACTGGGGTCACCTCTATTCCATAGATGCACCTGCTGGTGGAGCCAATGGAGTCACTGTAGGGGGAAGGGGACATCTTTCTATTCTCCTACAGCATCTGTTGCCTTTAGCACCCATTTATAAAGATTGGGTGAATCTTTACAAGTGAAGGCTGAGTTGTACCAGACAGGTTGCTTAAAATACTTTAAGAGAGGAACGGTTGCTTTCCCTAAGTCCTTGGGGCTACAGATGCCCCAGAAGTCAGCTCCTAGAGAGTGCACATGATGACTGGCTATAAAACCCAACTCATTTCTGCTCCATCATTTTAATCCGTGTGCTGCTTGCTTGTCTATCCATCAATGCACTCCTTACCAGTCTGAATTTGCATGCCTAGTCCCCATTTCCTTCAGGACTTCAACTGACATCCTCTTCATCCCTTTTCTGTCTGTTTTCTCCTGGTGCCTTCTCTTGCCTAGCCTGAATGGCCCCAGACAGAAAAAAAAAACCTAATTTGCCTCTTTGCTAAGATATTTCACCATCCTCCAGGCCAGGATAGGTGTGATACATCTTGGTGCTTCCCTTTGTGTGAAAGACCCTTGATGCCCATACAAAAGCTTTTTGGTTAGAAGCACTTGACCACGCGAGCCTTGGTCTTGGTGGTGACCATAGAGAGTGTTCACCTGTGCTGAACTCCCACAGGTAACAAGAAATTGGTGCTTAGTAACTCTTGAACAAAGGCATAGATACCTGTGTTTGTAGTGAAATGCATATTGGGCAGAATAGGGTCACATCTACACATTTTATACATATATATATCTAGATATGGACTGGTACATTTAGGTGTGTGGACAGTGTCAAGGAAGCAGAACAGTGCAAGACTCAGTTTGATAAAGCTCCCCTCATAATCTCTTCCTTCTGTGTTTTCATGGGCAAATTGGAGCTAATGCAGTGCTCTGTGTTACAGTTGTTGAGTTCCAAGACCACGTGTGGTGCAGAGATTGGAGCTGGTGCCCACGGAGCATTTGAGGGCTTTAAACTGCAGGGCTTTGGGTAAGTGGGCTGCAGCTCACTCTGATGCAAAGAAAACACTGCAGTCCTGCACAGAAGCAAGAGTGCTATGAAATCCTCCTACGCACTGCAAAGGGAATTTGGCAATTTGGCATTTAGGGGACACAAAATGAGGTAAGATATTAAGAATCAATAAGTGGTGATTATTAGTTTTCTTAAAGGCTGATCTCAAATTCTATATAAATTGAATTGAATTTTTTTTTCCTAATCACTATGAGAATATGTGTAATCTTTATTTTTCTGTGGTTGTGTTCAGTTTCACTTTGCAATTTGGATAAACAACACTATTTTTTCTAAGAATTTGTTTTAAGAAAAATGTAAGAAAATTCAGGGGAAAATATCCCTTCTTGCCTCCAAGACAGACACTATCAAACTGAAATCTTGCAAATTTTAAAATTGAACACTTAAAAAGCAGTAGAGTATAGCATTCTTACCTTTTGCCAAGCATGTGAGATCATATTAAACCTGTTTTCTCTCCTGTTTTGCTCCTGAAAGGTCCTCCCCAGACATCAGGAAAAATGGACCAACTCAGAGATGCTCCGGGTGAAAGTTTAAAGAAGTACATCTTAAAAAGTTTCAAAAAGTAGATAGGAAAATGCAGTTTTCTGTCCTTCTCCCTGTAGTCCAGAAAAAAATTTCTTCCATGTGGCTGCTACTGTTTGATTACATCTATTCCAGTCTAGATAAAATGGAAAGAAGAGGCAGATCTGTAGCTAATTATTTGCGTCTGACCTTAAACCGTTCTATTTTCTCCAGTGTACATTCTACTTTGCTTCACATATCTTGCCTTTCACTGTGGCATCTGAGTACATTTGTTAAGCCATTTAAATAAATAAATAACTAAAAGCCCACAAAGCCCTGAGGATTCAGAGAGAAATTGCTTTTCATGGAACACTTGTTTATACAATGATGTGGAGTTTTGCTGCATAGTTGTGGGTGGTTTGGATACTAGTTATAGTGAACTGCCTAGGAAAGTCTGTGTATGAATAAACCATGTAGATGTCTGTTGTGGTAAGTATTTAGGTACTTAAATACCACTAAGTAATATGTGAAGCTTCTCTGTCCCTCAGTGGCCCCAGGTGAGCATGCTTCTGCAGCGTACTTTGCTTGTAACTCTTTGCTTACTTATCCTGTTTCACTGAGAACAGTGATGTGGTTTCTCACATACGTAAGAACCACTGAGAAATAGTAGATGGCTGGAGAAAAAAAAAAAGGAGAACTGAGAATTGAAGAATAACAGAAAAAGGAGGAAAATGAAAAAGCAGGATATCTAAAGATGAGTGAGAAAATGGTATAATAATACAAGGTATTTGCTACTGTCCTGTCCCTCTCACAGCTGTAGCTTTGAGGGGCTTATTTGCATTTTCAGAGAGGTCATAGTACCACTCATCCCATATGGAATCTTTTATTTGATTTTGAAACTTAGAAGAAGCCCAAGGCTGTTCAGAAAAGAAGTGGTAGAGGTAAAAATGGATTGAAGAATATTCTTACCCTCATCTTCAGTTTAAAAAAGATGATATTGCTACTACAGGTTTTAAGGACAAGAGGAATTTACTCCGTCATATGTTCTTTCCATGTTCAGAACTCTGCCATTCCCTCCAGGCCCTGTGTCTTACCTGAGAGACCACACAAAAGGCTCTGCTGCCAAAGACTTGAGTTTCAATAATTAACTGCAAGTCTTTAGCACTTCACAGCACTGAATCTGAACCGGTTAATTTCCCTCTCCTTTCCATTTAAGTTTGGGGAAGAAAAAAACATTTTTGATAATTTTACACATTCAGACACAATAAAATGTTCCTAGTGAGACACTGAAGAGAGTTTTTAAGTGGAGTTACAGATAGCTGAAGTGTAAAGGTTTGTGTAAATATGCCTAGTATTTTTGTAAGAACAGCCATTTCCCTCTGCTCTTTTATCAGAGTAGAAGGAAGCCCATGAACTCCTGCACTACAGGAGGCAACTTTTTTTTGGTCCTCCCAAGGAATGATGTGCGCAGCAGGGGAGCAAGTCCTGGTTCTGGGCTGGCAGGGGCACAGCTCTGTACCATGCTGCTGCAACCTGTACTGCTTAGTAAGTGTTTTTTTTGGTGTAAAGCACATTTTGGTGGATTTTTAAGAAGAGGAAGGAATTTGGTGACTTTTTCATAGCACAGGCTCTGCAATTTGCCAAGTACTTCCTTCCTAAACCAGAGCCAGAGTGTAGCACGTCTTCAAGTTTCATGTCAAGATTCTTCATGATGGAGAATAAACAAGATCCCTGTGTAAGTGGTGCTTGTGTTTAACTATGGTTTTTCTTCCCCCCAAAATGTACACATCTCCTCTGGAGACAGGATATTAACATATGCATTTGCCCTTCAAGAGCAGTATTTGGGAAGACATCTATCTACCCCAAAGCACATCCATATTAACAGGACTTTTCTCACTCAGATTTTATTTAAGAGACCTCAGAATATCTCAGCAGCAAGTTTCCCAACAGAAGATGCTGTCAGCCTATAATTTTTATTTTATAGGCCCATTAACAAAACCTGACAACTAAATTATAGGTTCCATCTTTGGTCACACCAATAGTATTTTTGAGAGGACATGAATGACTCCAGGCATTTTATTTGCGGACCTCCTTGGCTTCAAACACACATCGAAATGAACACACACAGCAAACAGAAATGACTGCTTTTTAAATATGCATCCAAAAAATGGAGAGTCTGTGCAGCCACAACAGAATTTCAAAGAAGAGTGTCCCAGCATGAAAAACATATTTTGTGAATCAGTACAGTTTGGTCTTAATTCACTCAAATCCACAGAGCTATCCAGTTTACACTGACTGGTGGTCTGGCCTCTTTTGCTATCTGTCCTTCATCAAGTTTCTTAGGAGCACTGAAAATAAATATAAACCAAACAAGGAGCTTTTACTAGGGCAAAGTAAGACAGCCAGAGATTGTCATAAACAAAATAGCTGAGTGCCTGGACCAGAACAGGGAAGGACAAAACAGCTACGAGACTACTGAGAGAGAAGAGGGGGAAATTGCATTGGTACTGCTGCATCAATTCCTCCTGCACCTGAAATGCAAAAGGGCATGCCCCTGTCTTCACACAGGTAGATACATAGGATAGGTTCCTTGGAATACATGGAAAATTCCATTTTATACGAGAATGATGCACTCAGTAGTGAATGCAGACTAAGTGTCTGTATTTCAATGTTAATGCAGATCCTTAAATGATTACATAGATACCCTAAATAAAATGACTCTCAGAAATAGAAAGCAGCACTGCCTTTAGTTGATTTTTGAAATGACCCACAGAACTCAGTGTTTTTAATAATCAACATTGCTAGCATATGAATAAAAACTATGAGTTTGGTTATCAATGCTTAGAAAGCTTTAACACGTTTATTTTTATTCTTAACATAGAAACAAACTTCTTCAGAGTACAGTAAGGTTATTCCTGCAAAGTAGTATACAGAAGGTTGCAACTTTTTTTGTACAGTGTGATTTGTATTTTGTTAACTGATATTAATCAGATTGGCCCATCTCTTCTCTAATGTTACACTACAGTGTTTGTGTATAAGGCTGTGGGTTTTGTTTTCAGACTATCTTCACTATATTATAAATTGGGAAGTCGTTTAGTATAGACACTGGGTCATCTAAGCTAGATTTAATCATTCAAAGAACAGCCCTCTTTTTCTGTTTAATTCATAATCTTGAACTTGATGATAACTTCCAAACAGTAACTGCATGTGTTGCAAACAGATTGTTCATCTTTTGAGTTGGCCCTAAATTGTTTGTCAAGTTCCATTTTTTTAAGCTCTCTTCCCTCTTGCAGAAAAAATAAGTGTCTTTTGACAACAAAAGACATTACAGCTACTTGAGTCCCCTGTGATCTTTTTTCCTTGTGGAGTGAATTCTCCAAAGTACTTGTGAACCCTCTTTGGTTTGATAGCATTGCTTTACAAGAGATTACTGTGGTAGGATTACTCTCAATTTCCAGCAGCAGAACTGAGCTCATCAGCCAAACCCAGTGGAGCACTTACCACTAATAAACTTGGGTGAGGATTTTCCACTGCCCTGAGTTTGACCCTGCCAATTCTGCAGACTGGGCCCTGCTGAAGAGTAGTGATATGCACTGTCCAGAACATGGCTGATCTTTGTAACATAAACCATCTTTTGGTGCTTTATGAAGAACTGCCCGTTTCAGAGCTGAGGGAGCATCTGGAGAATGCACTTGATTGTATGGTTTACTTCTAAATTGCCTGCTGAGGAGCAAGGAGATGGACCTGATGATCCTTGTGGGTCCCTTCCAACATGAACTATTCTGTTATATTCTATGATTCTAAGAGAAAATTGGAAGTAATCTTTGTGAGGCTTAATGCTGGCAATGGCACATCAAAACAATTTTATTATAAATTATGCAATACTCCTATACAAAAAAAGCAGAAAAATAGTTATTTCCACTCATTCCAATGAGCCTCTGAACATAACATTTTGCCTGGTAAGTATTTATGTTTTATCTTATGTCTTGATATAAGAAAAAAAAGTCCTCTCCTACTATTAGCCATCACATGGACTATTTTCTTCATATTTAAAGTGAGAAAAGAGTTACTACTCTATCTGTACTTTTATGAGCAACATCAGTAAATACTGGCACTACTGTAGGTGCTCTCCTTCACAGAATTCTACAACACTGAACAGTATTTTAATTATTTGGACTGGAAATTGATTAGTTATTCCATTGTTTGTATTTTAAAATGGGCTGATCAGGCAGTTTCTTGCAGGACTGCATTTCTCACGCCCCACAGGACGCTGCTGCTCTCTGGTATGGGTGAGAGGGTCAATGTTTTAGAGTCACTGCTGTGCTGACACAGTGTCCTGGGTGTTCCTACAGCAGAACGACAGCTGTGTGGAGCTTGACCCAGTTAACATCCAATTTACCTCTAGATAATATTATATTTCCAGACAGATTTGCTTTCCTTCCTGCAACTCCAGCAAAGATTTTTCATGCAAGGGATGCAGAGTAACCCTTAATCTCCTCCCATAATTGTACCTTTTCAAATTCTCTGAAACTTCCCTTCACATGAATTTGAAGACCTTGAAGGTAGGATACTTTCATATCAAGTAAAAGTCTACAGCTTTTGCTGTAGACGACTTACTGAATCCATTTCCATGGGAAAGGATGATTCAGTAGCCCATTATTCCACATTATACTGTTCTTTCTATCAGTTCCTTTATTTTCTAGCAAGAAGAAACAAAAGTTTCTTCTAGGGAGTAGAAATAGTCTGTGGTTTTGAAGTTGGACAAGGCTGTCATTGATGACTTTTTATTTTTTTATTCAGCTTCTCAATATTCTATAAGCATCTAGCTCCTACTTGAGGCTGAGAGTACATAAAGAAAAAGAGTTATTTCTAGGCCTCAGGGCAACCCCAAAACATTCAGGTTGGATGTGGCTTTGTATTCATCCTCTAAAGCCCTAAAATCTCTCAAAGACACCAAGGTTTTCTGTTTGTTTTTTTTTCTTCTTTATTTTCCTTGGCAACTAAAACACATTTTACATAACCACATTATGTGCTTCACAGTAATATGCGAGATTTCATAAATGGTATAAATGGCCTCATACAAATTCAAAACAGCACAAGAGTCAATAAACTTATATTACAAGAGCTCCAGACCACAGCAGGGAAATATATGAGCCTTTCAAAATTAGTTCATTTTTTCCTTAAAAAAAACAAAAAACAAACACTGGAAACCCCTGAAATTTTGTTATATTCAATTTATTCACTGAATGTTTTTCCTAGCTTTTCTTTTTTAATATCTTCATCAAATTATTTTATCTCCACATTCAGCACTATTACTTATAATCAGACGTATATCCATATAGACCTGAAATTGCTTTTGTAGGGCAACAGATATGCTGTAAAGCATATAATTTAGGAAGGGATATAAGCTTTTGGTCTACTGGTATATGAGCAATTTATGGATAAAAATTCAAACATAATTAGCGTAATTCAAGTGGTGCTGAGAGGAAACCTTTGTCCCATGATCATATTTATTATAAGTATATATTACTGAATTATTTCTGGATTAGCTCGATGTTTCTCTTTGATGGCCCAATTGCCAATAAGGCATTTTTTGTCTCTTTGTTATAACCTCTGTCTAAAAAATATAAAAAATAGAAATTAAATTGAAAATATTTTACTGCTTTCTTTTCCCTGAATATTTTTTCACAACTCTCATCAAAAAGCTGGTTCATTTGAGATGTATCCTCTTTTTGTGTTCATCTTGGCTCTTTGCCATTCCAAGTGACTGATCTTAGAAAAGGCCTTCTAAATATGAGTTTTTTTATCTTACTGTCTCACTTCAGAACTGTACATAAAAAGATATGGCATTTTGTGGCCTGATCCCATGCCCAAAGTCTCATTAGCCTCAACGAGTGTTAGATCATGATCTTCAGTTCCTTGGTTTTATACTTCATAAAGCAGCCTGAAGTCGAACTGATTTTACTTGATTGAGACATTTGAAAACTGATAAGCCCCACATTCTTTCTTCCAGATCCTGTGCGTGTAATTTGGTAATTTGTTTCTTTCTAAATAAATACTTAAAGTATGAATATTTTTTTTAAACAAAGCATACTGAAAAGTTATTTATCGTTTCTCATTTGAAAGGAAATTAGAGTACACACCTGTGAGCAGTACTCTTACTAGGAATCAATGCCGTGCATGAAAAAAAAGGGATGGAAGTCACTTCGCTTTCAGATTTCCAGATCTGTTGAAAATATATTAAAATTCTTTGACAAATATTTATCTGTGAATCTCCCAGGCTGAAATGAAGGAGAGGCAAATGAAATGTATGTCACTGTCTACCTATACTACCCAGGTAACAGAAGGTTTGTAAGAGCCTCAGTACTTAATCCATTTTTTCTAAATTTTTCTTAAAACAGAGCTGTTAAGTTAGGGATAAAACAGACATTTCTTTGTCTGGAATCAATAAATGTATCTATTCCATTGTTTTAATTTTCTCATCAGGCTGCCCCAGATTCCATCTAGGCCTCTCTATTTCAAACGCACCGTCTTTGTTTTCTGAAGCAGATGGAAAACAAAGGTTGCTCATGAGTTTACCGAAAAGAAGCTGCAGGTGAACATCATAAAAACTTTAGACACAATAATAAATAAAATCATCAGATTATCAAGAGGCTGTGTTTCTTTCTGGGACTGCTTTTAGCTTTGCCTTTAGTCACTCGTTCACTCATCCCTCTCCAGCTTGCTGAGTTAGTCACAATAAATGTATGGCTCTGCCACACGTGTCTGTGCTAACATCTGAGCACAGACTATGACATTTTCTTTGACTAGCATGAGATGAAGAAAATTCAAATCTTAGCACTTTTATAGACAAATCTGCATTTTGAATATGTTAGTAAAAAAGGAAATTTGTCTGTGCACTTGGAAGAAATGGAAGGAGAGAAATAATATATAGGCTTGATGTTCAAACAAATTTAAGCAACTTAGTTCCTTTTAGAAAGCCTTTAGCACAGGTCGCAATTGTGCTGAACTGGGCAGAAAGAAAACTCTTTGTGAAGTTGTTTTCCTTCTACTGAAGAATTTAAATGTCTGCTGTAATGCTTCATATTTTACTATCATGCTGATTTTTATTATAGCAGCAAAAATGTAGACATTTAAAAGCAATTTGTATTCTTGACATTTTACATATACTTTTATATTTACCTATTATTTACATATATTTTTTACTTATATTTTTATATTTTATATTGCATGGATGTGTGTGTTCAATGCAGTCTTGAAATGCTGCTGACACCAGCTATAGAAGTGAATGCAGTAATATGCAGGCATGCCCTTTGAAGGTGCCAAAGTTAATTCAGATGCACCGTATGATTTTGGCATAGCAATGTCAACTATATGAAAATTTATTAAAAATAAAGTATCTGTTTTTAACTACTTTGAGATATTTGAACTTTCCACCTAAAAACATGTAGTTTCCTGACCAAATATGTTCACCTTTCAGCTCCAAACAAGCCATTTAGATATTCCACGTGGTGTGCTCTTTCCATGTGGTGTGTTTTAAGCAGTTAGGGAATTATTGCTTTGCAAACACCACAGAACATTTTGCACCCTGTGCTTCTATTTGTCCTGCTGCTGCTCTGCACATCTGCAACACGACTGCAGAATCCTTTGCCAGACATTCCCAGCCCTACACTCCTCTTCACTGCTGGGACAGAAATAGAGCTTTAATGAAAGGAGGTTGCCCAAAAGGGCTTGGAGAAGGGCTGGTCCTTCCACAATAGTGAAAATATAGATCCTTTATGGTCAATAACAGCAATGTTTTTCCTCTGTATAACTTCAACAAATTGTACCACAGTTTTATTTCTGGCAATCTGATATTGCTTTAGATTTGAAACCCAATTTAATTAAAAAGGTGTTTCTTAGAAAAATGGATTGAACTTGTAAACTTTTTTTTATAGAGATGGAAAATAAGAGAAACCACATTTACACATGCATTTTTGGCACCTAAATTACAGACTAGGGTATTTAATACAGTTTACAAAGTAACACTTTGCTGGCAATATTCTAATGCTCACCAGGTATTTAAGTGGATGTTGCTTACCAGAATGTCTTTGTTTTATTTTACAATGCTATTTTTACATTAAATATATTTAATTTTACTTCTGGTGGAAAACCAGGACAGAAGCTTTGCAGTTAAAGGAAGCAAGATATATACAACAGATAATTTTATGATCTATGAGTATGTTCCTGTGAGACAAAGTACGTAAATATCTTATGAAGGTAATTGGCTTATTTGTGTAATCAAAGTAATTTAGTAGCTTAAGGTTTACAAAGTTAGATTTGTGAGTGGTAAGAGCCATTTTAACAATAATGGAAGGCAGCTCCACTGAGAAGTGAAACAATAAAAAGCAAACTGACTCAGGAATGGTGTAACCACTGCTGGGTTACTTTAAACAGGGTGCAGTAAAGTGAGTTCACAGAATTACTTAAAGGACTATTAAATTGCTTTGTTATAGATTCAAGTCATCATTTGTGCTAAAATTTTCTTCAGAAAATTGAAAAAAATGAGCAGATATGAGGCATCTTTTCTATTAATTTTTATACTATTGAATGACCTTTACTTTGTTTGATATGATTGGTTTGCTGACCCTGTATTTTTTTTCTACAATTTTTCAATTTTAAATTCTGTCTGTAGATGGCACTAACTTCTTGTTATTTCAGAGAATCCAGGAAAGAGCTTCTTGACATATGCAAAACATTTCTTGGCACTTGGTGTGCCGTAATCCAGCAGCAAGAACATAAAACGACCAGTTTGTAATTTGCTTTAAAAATATAAAAAATTATATTTTTTTTAAGATTATAAAACTTTGAATGGAAAAGAGATTGAGAATGTCAGCTGTGGATTTGTAAAACGTATTTTGAATGTCTTTCATATATATAAAGATTCAACCTTTTGAAAATAAGTGAAATTATCTAAAATAAGAGAATGAGTATGTTGTAAAGTTCAAGTCTTGTGCTGGCAGCATGACTAATAATAGGAAATGTTGCTACAAATATTTCCTTTAAAAATTTAGATTATATCTTCATATATCTCTTCTGTTTCTATATCTGCATTCATTAGTTGAAAAAAGCAGTATGGTTTTTTTATTAGACAGTCTGGAAAGTAGTATTTAGATATTTCAACACAGTTATACTGAAGTTAGCATGTTTATGTAAGACTAAACATTTGTCTAAGTGTTAAATATGGCCTTTTTACATTGTATGCAATAAACAGCAACTAACCTTTCACAGTTGTGAAGCTCTATGATACTGTAATTGGCATAATTAGCACACAGATTTCTGCTATTAATCCAATTTTAAGCCTGTTTAGTATCATATTTCTTCCTGTGCATTACCTCATGGTCTTTTCTTTTTGTCCTATTGGTTGGCACTGCTGAGAAAAGTCCAGTTCACCCTCCTTTCAGATACTGATAGGCATTGAAGAGGTCCCTTCTCAGTCGTCTTTTCCTGAGGCTAAACAGGGTCAAATTCCTCAGCCTTTCATCCTAAGTGAGATACTCTATTCTTCTTTGTAGCCTTCCCCTGGACCTGCTCCATGAGCTCCATGTCTCTCCTGTACTGAGGAGCCCAGAGCTGGACACAGCTCTCCAGATGTGGCCTCAGCAGGGCTGAGTAGAGGGGCAGGATCCCACCTCTCAACCTGCTGGCAATGTTCTCCATAACGCACCCCAGGGCCCTCTTGGCCACAAGGGCTCTGCTGGCTCATGGGCAGCTTGTTGTTCAGCAGGATGCCCACATCCTTCTTTGCAAATTAAAGATGATGATAGACATGGTACAAAGACAGAATAGCTGGTGGAAACAAGAGATGGAAATAACTTCAAAGGGATCTAAGGTGCAGAGCTTAAACAGTGAAGTGATGATCAGATAAAAAAAGCTAAAAATGCTTTAGCATATGAAACCACAGATTAGACTGTGAATGTTTTAAATAACTCTAGTCATTTATTTAAATTGACACCAGATGACTGAAGTGTAACAATTAGAGTATTTGCTTTAAAAGCAAGGTAAGGAGACCATCAAGGCACTGCAGACCCATTAGTTTAAAATCAGTAAGTCCAGGCTACAATTTGCATTAAAGAATCTTTGGGATATGGATACAAATTTTTAAAAATAGAGACAAAATGCACTACGGATTTACCAGTTTAAACTGATAGATTATCCTTAGTTAAAAAGATTTCTCCTTTACAGAAATCCTGAAGTCAGAACTTCATACAGTAATAGGAAAAAAATATTAAGGACAGCACAGAAATAAAAATTAGCTGACAAACAAGGACAACCAATTGTGACACTGAAGAACAATTAGGCTACCAGAGGTCTCTGAAGTTCATTTTTGCTGCCAATCTGATGCAATATTTTCAAAAGTGGAATTCATACAAGAAGTAAGTTTACTTAAACTTAGGGTGTCCAAAAGCACATCTAAGTTACAAACAGGACTGGACATAAATATTAATTAGAAGTGTAAATTTAATGTCCAAAATTTTTGCAGTGATGTGGACACAATTCAGTCAATCTTTCTGAATTTTTATATTCAAGAGTTAGGAACACTGTGTTCAAGGCTACTTTCTTTTGTGTTTCTTTGGGTGTAACTACATAGTCCTTGGTTTTCAGAAGGAAATAAAAATTTGAAACAATGTCTATGAAAGACACAATAGTGTTAATGTATCCTCAGAACATGAAGCATATCCTGACAATATGGAAATCCTCTGAGGAAAATTTATTTCACTTGCAATTTGGTTCCTGCCATAATTGGACAAAGGACTTGAGTAGCTGCCAGAGAAAATGAGAAGCTGAGCACTCAATCACCACGACTGAGATTCCAAAATTTTAATTGCATCATTCACTGCAAGACTTTGGGGGGGAAAGTTCTGAAGACAGAACACATAATGAGTATTGTGTTGCTGACAGTCTGTTTTCTTATTCCATATGTCTCGATCGCTGCCAAACAGCACTACTCAGCTCTGAGGAGAGCTCCTCTGGTGTGGACAGCTCCTGCATCAGCCACTGGGGAAAGGCAGGCAGATTATGCAGATGAAGAATGTGATTATGTGGATTTTCAGGGAAAAAATAGAACAATAACATTCCTCAGTTATGTTTCTGTATTTAAATGAAGCTGAACCCTTCATGTGCACAAATTGCAATAGCAGTGTCCTACTGTCTCCTTTGTAAGTACTTGATTGAGATGTTGGGAGCCAGATTGACAGCGGAGCTAGTTAATTTTGCAGACACCCACTGTCATGAGCAAAATCTGTTCCTAACTCTGCAGGTGTCTAAAACTTCTTCTGCATCTGCATTCCCCTGGGAAAGACGTGGATGCACTGCTATAGCCAGCAAAATCTCCACAGCATTGAGATACTTGGCAGGTGATTAAGGCCTTAGGCTTGCCAAGGTTCACAAAATTTTCATCTACTTTACCTGGAAGTCTCCAACTAACAGATGTGCTCAGACATGAAATAATTAACAGTGCATTGGCCCAGAACAAGAAAAGGAAAATTCACATGAGTCTATTGCTTTCAGTTCAGTTCAGCACCTTCACTTGGAGGTGCAAGGCCTGGCTTCCTGCTTCTGTGCCAATAAATGTTCTAATCACTGAATCACTTTCCAGACTCGTGGGGAATATCTGGAGGGTGGAGACAGGAAGGGAAAAGGGGCAGATGGAGAAAATATATTATTTCCATCTGTGATGGTAAAGGCAGGCTAGTTGGATTGTTTACATTTACAATAATGAAGGAGAGCCAATTGGCTGACAACGGAAGAGTGTAGAAGGTAAAGGTGTAGACCTGGGAGGTGTCAGCATTTTAAAGAAGGAGGATACTCTGCAGAAGCCATTGCTGCATCTCTCCCTTTGTGGTGAGTCCTGAGTCTGTGTTCTGGTTGAAGTGGAATACCTCTGAAAGGAGTAAGAAATTCCCCCAGCCAGGTTGCTGCTCAGCTGCTGTTGTGGCCTTGTGGCTCCCACATTAGTGGGGATAATCCCAGTGCTAAACTATTGCCTATCTCCTCTTTTGTTTGAAAAAAAATAATGGTTTCCAGGCATTTGGAAGAAGTTTGTGTTGAGAATCTTCAAGAACATTTGGACACTAACAAAAAATGCATCTTAAATTACCCTCTCTTTCAGAGTTATCTACCACATTGACTATCAAAATCCCTCTTCAAGGAAATTTCAGCACCAGTTGTTGAGTTTTAGCACTCTCCATGCTAGAGTGGCTAATTTGAAAAGTCTGCATTTCACAGTGTAAAAGATGATCTAAAATTTAGGTCTCCAAAGTCCCCAAGATTCTCCCATGAATTTATTCATTTGTGGTATTTTAGGAATGGCACTCAGCACACTGAGAATGTTAACAGATGCAAATGTGAGTGCCACTGAGTACATTTTTAATGCCAAACGAGTGTTCTTCAGAATAACTTTCAGCCAAAGTTGGAGAAGTTCCACAGAAAACTGAGATGAAATTTAGTAAGTTGCAGCATGACAGATACAGAAATGTCCTAGAATTTTGCTAGCACATGACAGACACGTTAAATCTTCCACAGTCAAGTCAATGTTTGAAATAACATAGAGAAGAATATTCATATTCATACTGTGCAAACCCCCACATTTAGATTCAAAGGTGGTTATTTCCTGTGATAATTATTAAATCAAACAGACGGTGAGAGGCACTTGCAGTACTTGATGCTGGAAAGGTGAGGGAGAAAGCTACTTTAACTCTGGGGTTCACTAAAAATAAGGAAAGAACTGCATAGTTTTCTTATAAACAATTCCTACCTCAAAATTTACCACTATAGGTACATTAAAACTTAATTACCCTTACTGTCTTCCCATTATCTGGTTTCCAAATGCAATAACAGACTTGCTTGAGAATGTTCCTTAGGTTTATAAAAGGTGCATGGAAAAAATTCTGTTGAAAGTAATTGCAAAACAATGAACTGATCTGTGAAGTAGCAACTTCTAAATTTCTCATTAAATGATTCCTCTGCTTTTCCAATTCCTCAGATTTGAAGGCATTTGGCAATAGACTCAACAGCTTAGAGCTGTGCTCTACTCTGGGCAAAACATGTAGCTATTATTTCCACCTTTCCCCCTGGCAGATGATGTACAATAGGTAGGAAATCTCACAGGAAATTCTTTTTTGTAAAGTGCTTATTCTGAAGTTCAGTTGTGTAAAGCCCTTATTCTCTGGTCAGTCTTTGTTTGGCTTCTCTTAGTGTTTAATGGGAAACCTTGGAATTAAGACCTTAACTAAAATATTTGGGTGTCTTCCTTTTAGATGTTATTTGGCTAAGACATTAGGAGTGTCTACAATGGGTGACAAACTGGTAGCTCCCGACACAAAATGGTCCAGCACAGTGATTAGTTGTTTTCATTGCTGGCATAGAAGCACTTTTTTGTTGCTGTCTGTTTTCTAAATAGCAGCCCATGTACTCTGCATGCTTCAATTTGATGAGTGTGGGAATCTTACTAAAACCTGACTTGCTGAAGGATGACTGATTTATCTCAGAGAAATGAATAAATGCTGTGAGCTCATTTGAACTTATGAACTGTCATTCTGCCATGTTTAAATGCTTCTTTTGTGGGTGACAGACTTTTGTAGATCATATGGACTGTTTTCTTTCACAGCAGCTTTGTTGTGTGCAGCAAAACTAATGATTCCCATTTGAGTATTCATAAGTAACAAAATACAAAGTTTTGATGTAATTAGACCTTAAAGGTACTGCAATAAATTATTTCCTTGTTGGTCTGATTTAATCTATATTACATCTTTTAGTAGCTGGCTTGCTTTTGATAGTTTGTTGCCATGCTTTGAAATGCTATGCAAAGTATATTCAGCACTGTAGACAACAGAAGTGAATTTAATTTTAAAAATTCATATTTAAAATGTATGGCCTGAGTATTGTTCCTCAAAAATCTGGCAAAAGCTTTATTTTTTTCTGTGCATGTTTTGTATATAAATATAGAGGAGGGAGTAACACAAAAAGCATATGAAACACACAGCTTATGAAACTTGCTAAAATGATCA
The DNA here is from genome assembly GCA_013397155.1 of Irena cyanogastra. NCBI lineage: Eukaryota > Metazoa > Chordata > Aves > Passeriformes > Irenidae > Irena > Irena cyanogastra. The sequence goes on from VWZV01011707.1 coordinate 278,709, forward strand.
ATGTGTTTTATCCCACAGGAATGTTTTGTTCCCCATTCTCTTTGGTGAGCACTGAAAAAGTAATTTTGCCAGCATGAATTTGTTATAAAGTCAATTATTCTGTTTGTCTGTGTTTTACTTAAGAAATGTGATAGTGGCTTGCATTACAAGTGTTTTCCTTCAAGCTTATTTCAAGTAGGTTTTGGTACCAGGGATGGCTGATGCATGGTTCCTCCATTTTTACAGGTCTACTCCCATTGGTGATGTTGTGTGTTATGAAGCTTGAGTGACTAAAGAAGAGGTAAGCCATAAAGTAAAAATGATCAAGACTTCATTGAGGTCAGACATGTTGGGTTTTTTTGCATTTATTCATTCTACTAGAATTTACTAGGGGAGAGGGCTTAAAAGTTACCATTCACTTGGATGCTCAGCTTAACAACTGAGTCATTTGCATCAGTAAATTTGCCCTTATGCAGTTCCATCAGTGTATTGAAAGAGTCAAATACACACACTCACACACACACACACACAGAAAAGATGTGAAGGGAATTATTGCTATAACATTGGAAGACTTTCAAAAAGGAAAAGAACTAAAATTGAGGCTTCTTCAAAGTTCTTCTTACTGCATGTTTGTTTGAGGATTGCCTCCTCCTGCCCACCTTTTGTGACAGTTACTCCTCCACCTGACTGGATACCCGAATGTCTGACTGGACACAGGCTGTGGTCAACTGCATTGTATGAGGGTAAAGAGGCTCAAAAATACCCAGAACTGCTGAGTCAGGTAGTGGACAACTAACTGGAAGACTGTGACAGGCAAAGAATGCCTCATGCCTTTTCCTTGTCCAGGAAAATTCACTGATCTTGAAAGCTCTGCCCTCCTGTGAGAACGGCAGCTCTATACAGACCCCCTGTCCTGGCAGTGCCTCCACTGGGGAGGAAGGAATTTTTGGCTCCCTAAATCTGTGCTGGAGCCTAGTGTATAGAACTAGTGATACACAAACAAATTTTTACACCATAACATGGATGTAGCTGTTGGTTGCTCTTTGGCTCACTGGCATTTCTCAGGAATTTGTCTCATGGTAGAACAATTCTTCTTACTGTGAGTTTGCTGCACACCCAGAGAAATAGGTTATGGCTATTAACCAGTGAGAATATCTTACTGTTTTAATGTTGTGCATAAAAGTTCCCTGACTGTTCAGAGCAGTAACAGAAGATCTTTGTTGTGAAATCACAAGAAACCCCTTTCTGGCACCCAAGAATCTTTTGCTGAAGCTGCTTTATATGCCAAATATGTCTCCCATGTGAACATATAAATCATCTGTGTTTTATCAGAAAAATACTACCAAGTTCTGACGAAGGGTACTCTCAGTAGGTTCGGTTGTTTGTTCCCGTCTTAAAAGAGGAATGTTGAAATCCGTTGTGTGAGCAGGAACTCCTGGCAAAATAAACTCCTAGGAATGCTGGAGACATAACTGTTTCTCTCAGCTAATAAACACTGCAGGATCTTATTAAACTAGTCCAGCCAGCACCAGGGCAACTGCCTCAAACTTTCCACATATCGCAAAAAAAGGAAGAATAGATGCACTTCACACAGATAAAGTAATATTGCACTTAGTCTTTCAGGCTCACATACCTGAAGGGAGCTGGGCTGTGCTGTCTTGTGTGCAGGAGAAAAGCTGCTCTTGGTTTTGGTGGTTTTGGAGTGACTCTCCTATCTTCTCAACAGTCCTTTGACGAAAATGTTGGGCTCCCGTGTTATTACTTTGGATGAAGTCTCTAAAGTAGCACCTAATCCTGAGCTGTTTGGAAGCTAAGTGCTTCATGGAAATAGTACTTAGCACTTAGGGAATGCAGAAGGTTGGTCTCTGCTCTGAGTTATTCTGGACTAATTTATATTTGTGTTCCTCAGCTCAGTGTCTGGGGTTTTTTGGGTTTGTTTTGGTTTTTTTTTTTTTTTTTTTTTTTTTTTTTTTTTTTTTTTTTTTTTTTTTTTTTTTTTTTTTTTTTTTTTTTTTTTTTTTNTTGCCAACTTGTTTTTTTAACCTACTTTTTCCCCCTCACATTAACATGGACAGTTTGGCCAAACTAGATCCATGAAAGCTACTGGCAGATGCACGTGTCTGTCAAAGGGGTTGAAGTCAATGTAAAAGGGAGAAGCAATCTGCTCAATGTAGCCACTGTAGTCACAGTAGCCTTTAATCAAACCCATGGAAAAATGTGGTTATATTTTTCCATTATGGCTATAGGTGGGCTCATTGAATCAAGGCAGATTACAGTCACTTCTAGAATTCAGTGGTGGTGCAGTGAATTTATGAGGGAGATGTCAAGAGAGACATCTGTAACACAGGATTTAAGAGTACCTTTGGTTTTGAAAGAACCAAAGACACTAAAGAGTTGAAGTGTGGGGTTTTTTTCTTTCTTTTTTTTTTTTTTCAATTTAAAACTGTACAGTGAATTACAGTCAATTTTTTTCATAGCGAAAATGACTTCTGAGGCACAGATATTGTATAAATCCCAACATATTCTCCTAAACCTCACTTGTGAGAAATAGGAGTTCTTGTCTTTCAGCGAGGGATGTGACTATCTGGCATCAAAGCATTTAGTAACTGAGGTGAAAGAGCAATTCCAGTGAAAAACATGGGCAAAGGAACAGGCTTTTGGTTTACTGCAATGTACAGAGGTGTGGTCAAGTCTTGTTGGAGTATACAAGGCCAATCTAATTGGCTGCTGTAATGACTTTCTTTTTAACTGGAGCTGCACAGAGAAAAGTTATTCTCTATATGAAAAAGCACAGATTTTAAAAACTTGCTTTAATTTTGTACATAAGTTATGTTAGGCTAATTTGAGGAAAAAATTCTTTGAGAAAAGTCTGCGAGTACTTTCTATTTTTAAGCATAAAATGCTGAGGTGGGAAATTTGGTCTCAAACTCTTGCTCTGAACCAAACAAAGCAGGGCTTTTGGATACAGTTTTCAACCTATTTCCATGTGATACAAAAATGTGGCAACAGACATACTGATTTTTTTTGCAAGAAACTTCATTCTGGATCTGATCAATATCATGTCTGCAAAAGTTTTACTGTACTTGATATATTTGGGTCAAAGTAAAAAGGTTATTTTAAGAAATAANGGACTAAATTATTGCCCATGGCCTTATGCTCCATGGAGCAGAGTCTACATCAGAACCCCAAGAAATAAAGAGATGTCAAATTCTGTTTTTCCAGAGGAAAATGATGTGTTTGTGGAGTGTTTCCATTTTCACAGCCTGTCACTCAAACAATGCTATTGGCAAGCTTGTCCTGCTTTTCCAGTGCTAACAGAAGAGTGCCAGGTGGCAGATAAGGATAGGAAAGAGCAAGAAGAAACTTAAAAAGACCACTGGAGAAAGTAATTAGAGAAGCCTGTAGCTGAAATTGTTTTATAGTGCATAGTATTTTCCATGGCACTTCAAAATTGGATAGCTCTTTAGTGGATGGAAGAAAGGATGTAAAAAATGTAACTTAACAGAGGAAAATATAC